>OZ026624.1:24718876-25093210 GCA_964020975.1 Hermodice carunculata
CATAGCTATGTGCAGATCAGAAGAGAAAAAGTCAATGTTGTCATGAGTACAATTCACAGTACAACACAGCTCTGGATGTTTCAGTTTTCATATATATCTATGTATAACATGTAATATGTAAATGAAGCGTGTGGAAGCTGAGGTTCAGAAATGCTACGTGTATTGTCTTTTTACTGGCAAAGACATAGGATCTGCTCCCACCCATTCAGACATTTAAGATCTGTTGTATCATGATGTACACATGTATTCAATTTTTTTACAAGGATTTTTTAATGCAAGTTGACATTCATACGCAAGACTGCCCTGATCATGTTGAAATAGCATACCGTGTTGCATTATAGTCCATCGACTTGCGTGTGACTATTCTGTCATTCTCCTGTGTACAGTGCAGTGCAGGACCCTGTCTTGGGTACAGGTTTACTCAAGTTTGATACAAAATTGCCTCAATGAGGCAAAGACTAAATTTTGTGTGCAAAAGCTGGGCAAGTACCTGACGGCTTAGAAGCTAACGCTGAAAAACTTTAGCAGATATGGTAGGAGTAAAGATCGCCACATTTTGCCTCTGGCTGGGCTCATCAGGAACTGAAAAATGGTAGCCCGAAATGTATCACATTTCTGTAAGCAACATTGGTAGAATTATACAGGCGGTCAGGAATGTCACAAAAAATCCCAGATGCAGTACACTAGAACTGGAGCTGGTCTTTGCCAAGGCTGACCACTGGCATTTATACCCAGGGCACATGAAGTGGTTCACGTGTTGGGGGAAAAAAGCAAGTGGGGGGTGGGAGTGGGGGATTTTACCCCTGCAGAAAGATAGTGGCCCGTGCTCTTATCCATTACATATTGGTCTGTATCAGGCACATGAATGTTTAGAATATCAATATATACACAATAGCATATAAAGATGTCATTTCATGAAATAATGGGTTCAGCTACCATTTCACAGCATGATACGTCTCTGTCTGCTGTCTCCCAGAGAATATCATGCAGGGAAAATAGACAAAACAAATTGAAAAATTTAACATAAGGCTTGGCACGCGTGTGCATTCATTTGTGTTTACACACAGTGGTTCTCCTTTATAAGGCCATCCTAAATGCAGCCCCAAAATGGCCTTAGGAAAAAAAAAAAAGTATATAAGTGTGTTTCCCCTAATGGACCAAAATTTGGGGGGGGGGGGGGGGTTGGTAGGTAGGCATATTTTTTGTTTCCTTTTTAGTCTGAACATTTGAGTGGCTCACTATATTAATTTGTTAAATATGCCACAATTTTGGATACGTAGGTGTTTTATTATTTTATTTTTAACTTTTTTTGGTCAGAAGTAAGTTAACAAGGGGTCGATGGGGAGGGGGTTAAAAGCTCTGTCAGTCAGGTTAGGGGAAGCAAACAATTTTTTTTGGCCTTATCAGAGTCTGTCTAGAGGGGAATAATATAATGAAAATGTCTCACTCTCTAAAAGGAATGGTTGTCTTTTAAGAAGGAAAGCTGTTGACTTGGCACATGCTATCATTATAGGTATCATCTATAATTCTCAGCAGAAATGTTTTATGTTGAGAATTTTATGTGAAAAGATTGAGGGAGACAACAGTTTACATCCGAGCACTTTTGGGGCCATTTGAGTGGAAAAGGGTTAATGACCAAGAAGAAGCATATAATACATATTACAACAGAAACATCCTGGTAATTTCCCCGGGGGAAAAAATTGCATCCTAATACATCATAAGGTACCTCAGCATGGACTATCAGATCAAAAAATGATGACATGCCAGACCTGTTCAGTTAGTTTGGACAGAAATATGTGAGAGAGAAAAATAAAGCAAAAGAAAAAATAAATAGGTGCTTCCCATTAATGTTTATATTCCAGATGAAAAAAATATTGACCAGAGGGATTCATAAAACAAGAGGATACATTGGTGTGACCAGACATAATGCTTGCTGGTCATTTTTAATGGGAAAAAGTTACATGCAGCTACATCTGTGTTTCATCCCTCAGGGTTATAGAGCTCCAGTCTTGGCCTAGAATACATGTATTGTTCTGGGATCAGTTGTCTAAATGCTTCCTTGTTGTCTTTTTTGTATTCCTTTTTTTTTTTTTTTTTTTTTTTAGGTTTTCCTGTCACAATATTCTTGTTAGCATCCGTGCCTAATAGGTAAAGTCAGTATCAACTGGTTCATGTGGGTTCTCAGTAGAGGGCTCTGTGGGCAGGTGGGCTTTGTATGTGTATTCCATTTGTTTCCATTGTAATTTGCAGCTATGTAAATTTTAAAACTGCTCTGCATAGAAATGCTGAATTTCTGGTGGCAAAAGGTTCTATATAGTTATAATACTCTTGCAAATTTTAAAACTTTTGCAGCAAAAACTATTCAACGTATTGAGTGTTATTTTAACATCAAATCTTATGGGAATACACACCTCTCCTATTTAGTACTGCTTTGATATATCTGACCCAAAGGAAATTTTGGCATAATTTAATGATGTAGTTTCGCTGCTATAATGCAAAGATTGACAACTGGGATTCTGCTCACTTCAGCCTTTTTTAGCATCGAGAACATCAATTTGGAGCACCATGCCCCTCGAATCGTCCATGAAGCCACTTCCTGATCCTTGTTGATAGTAAGCATTCTGCCCTGGTTCAGGTCTTGAAGCTGGTCCAGTTTTTTTAGGAAATTAACGTTCTCAAAATATTGCCCTGTAATGCTTTTCTAATCCAAAATTAGAGTGTTGAAAGAGCAAACATACAGTGGTCCCTGCCTTGAAAAAACACTCACAGGGATCACCGATGGCTGGTTTCTCAAAACTGGTGGTCTTTTATCAGAGGTACAAATAAATAAAATAAGCATGGTATCCTGCATAGGTGGTCTTTCAAGAGAGGTAGTCTCATTGTAGTGGTTTAAAACAGGGACCACTGTAATAAAGATTGAAATTGTGTGTGTGTGTGTGTGTGTGTGTGTGTGTGTGTGTGTGTGTGTGTGTGTGTGTGTGTGTTATATCGAACATTGTGCATTTTACTATTCAGTCATCTGTTCCATTACATTTTTTCCCATCATGAATTTCCACATCCCCCTTTTCCCCGTTTCCTGGTCAAACCACTTAAAATCACCTGGATGTCAATTATCAACTGCTTTTGTGTTTCTACTTAAATTTTGTAATCAATTGCCATATTTCCCTTTAACCCTTTGCTTGCTCAAGTCACCCAAAATGACCTGGAAGTAAATTGTCATCTGATTTGATGTTTCTACTTAAATTTTGTGTGAATAGAAAACAGGTTTTTGCTTAGTGTTAAAGGCAACACCTTTTGTGATGGCATGCCTCAGGTCAATAAGTTTCCTCCGCACAGGTTGGTTGCACTTCACCCAAGGTGCACCAACAAAAGCCATTAACGCAATCTGATTCTAACCAGGAAAGAGTTGAAAGGAACTTTTTGGTTCATGGGCAGCCTTGTCTGAAGTCACTGGTGTTGGCTTGCATCTGGAAAGTCTTGCAGCAATGGCAGGCGAAGTATGAGTGGCCAGGAAGTAGGAAAACCAGGACCTTACCAATAAATTAAGGGACAAAGCAAACATTTTCAAATGTGATCAGCAACTTCCCTTTTACAAGTGCAAACAGACTAGAACTGCATTCGGTTTTTACTGAAAGTATTGTTTAGTAATGACTTTGTTTTGGTTAGCAAATTATAATGCAAAACCACTTATTTTATGCATTGAAGTTTATGGGATAAGATTTAGTATACTTGCATCCATGTCATAATGTAAGTTTTGGATCTAATGCTATGCACTTTCATGTCAAGTTCCATTGGGTTTTTTTTGTCGTTGTGTGTTTTTTTAGTTTTTTTTGGGGGGGGGGTTGTTTGTTTTTTTTGTTTGTTTTTTTTGGGGGGGGGGAGGGGTCTTGTTCTCTGCTCTTTGCAGTTAAGGTGCATGGTTAACTGTTATATATTTTAGTTATAATGTGTATATGTTTTAAATCTTTATAATTACTGATGTATGTACCTCTTTTACTCTGAGTATCTGATTTTTAATGTTAATCTTGCATTTTCTCATCACTATTCAGTTGGACTGACTGGCTAATGACAAGTTAATGTTACCTGTATATTTCTCCGACAATAAAGAAGATTTGTATTGTAATGTATTGCATTGTATTATATTGTATTGTATTGTATTGTATTGTATGGTCACTGTGGTTCCTGCTTCCCCCACTAGGAGGCAGGGTATATGTACAGGCACTTTGGTTCACAAGATTGAGAATACTGTGCCAGTGAGTTTGTTTTTAATCCAGTCTTTCTAAACCCAGTCAAAACTAGATGGTGGTTAAATGCTGTTTGCTTCAATGTTCTTTACATTTCATCAGAAATGGAAGACAGTTCAAATGAGAGTTGTAGATGACAGCTATCAAGATAAGATGAGCCGGGTTAACAGTTTCCTTTGATGTGGATGGGCACGTAGTGTCTGCTCAGTGTTAAGTGAAGTTGTTGATTCATTCTCGATTCAAGGGGCAGGGTTAATTCCCTACTGAAATGAAGGAAATTTGCTTAGAGTTGCAGGCACTTCAGTTTGCAGCTAAGTTTTCTGGAACATATTTGAAAGCTTACTGTGTTGGTTCTGAAGAATTGTAGGTTGAACCTTTTGAATGCTAATCACTGCTATAGTCGTTTTCTTATTACCATTAAACATATACTGATTAGAAGATTGGAATTCCTCAGGAAGATACCTTTTACTAGCAAGCCCAATCTAAAGCAAAAAAGTAGTCTCACTCAACAGCTTTCCTCTGGACACGTTGCACGCATCGCGCGCAAAGTGTCCCGAGCAAAGCTGTTGACTCAATCTTTAATCAGCACTTTAAGGGTTAAGATATCACAAAGTTGCCAAATTTTGAAACATTATGATTATTTACCAATGCCAAAAAAAGTGTAGTACTAGAATGAAAAGGATAGCAAACAAGAGATAAAATAGTGTTGCTTTTCAGTCTTCCTGACTCTTAGTGATGACGCAATGATACACTCTCTGTGTCATAATCTGAATAATGTACATAGGTATGCCAGCGGCCAATGTCGTGACAAACTGTCTGTTCTTCATATGGACATTTTTTAGGAAGAGGGAGTCAATTTCTGTGTAAATTTACCTGTGCGAGGTCAAAGGTCACCAAACTGCTGCATGGGATGACCGTTTTGGTTGAAGGGTTGGCCAGGCACAAGAAACGATGTACTTTATTATCTTGTCAGAAATTAGCATCATCCATCATGAAATCATGTAGACCTGCCAGTATTTGTTTGCAGCTGAGGGCGTCAACCATATGGTCATTTATCCGGGATTGCTAGGGTGGATTGTAACTGCTTCCTACTGGGGTTGAGGGTAAGAACCCAATGAAATCTTTCCCTCCGGTTTACTGTTAGGCCACCATAAAGTAGTTGTTTGTTTGCCACAACCCAACCAACTGAAACAAATTATCTACTTACTATAAATATGTATTATCTTTCTGTCTGTCTGTATGTCTGTCCCTCAATATGTTCATGTATGTGCTCATTTATTTAGTTTTATGAAAATAAATTATTCTTCTATCCATATTATTAGCTTATTATCCCCTGTCCACAGGGGGGGGGGGGAGTTATATGGTAATGGGCATTGTCCGTGTGTCCTTCCATCTGAAACAAATTTTGTCCAGGCCATTCTTCTAAACTATAAATGCTAGCGTTTTGATATTGATAGACTTGGTAGATCATAGGTGGTAGGGATGCATAGGCACTGTTTTGTGTGCCTAATTGCTTTTATTAGTTAATTGATTAACAAGAGTTCATTAGGCTACCTCCACATCAGAGAAGATTTTGTCCAGGCCATATCTTTGGAATTGTAAATGCTTGC
Organism: Hermodice carunculata; assembly: GCA_964020975.1. Taxonomy (NCBI): domain Eukaryota; kingdom Metazoa; phylum Annelida; class Polychaeta; order Eunicida; family Amphinomidae; genus Hermodice; species Hermodice carunculata. The sequence continues at coordinate 24,724,731 of OZ026624.1, forward strand.
CCTTTGAAATTTTCAGGGTTGGTAGATCTTACGTAAGAAGTGTGCACAGGATTAAAATTATTCCTTTAATTAATTTCTTTCAGTAATTAATTAATTGACAAAGATTATACAATACCTCAAAATCACCTGCAACAGAAACAATTTTTTTTTCTGGGCCACATCTTCTAAACTATAAATGCTAGCCCTTTGATATTTATAGAGTTGGTAGAGCATAGGTAATTAGTGTGCATAGGCATTGTTGTGTGAGCTTAATTGCTGACATTAATTGATTAATTTATAAAATTTCATTAGGCAACCTCCAGATCAGAAACAGTTTTGTCAGGGCCATAGCTTTGGCACTATAAATGCTAACCAAGTGAAATTTTCAGCATTGGTAGATCTTAGGTAGGAGGTGTGCATAGGATTTAATTTATATGGCTGATTATTTTCTTTTATTAATTAATGAGCAAAGATAGTTAAGCACCTGAAAATCACCTGCATCCCGAACAAATTTTGTCTGGGCAATATCTGCTAAATTTTAAACACTAGCCCTTTAAAATTTATAGGGATGGAACATCTAAGGTAGTCGGTGTGCATATGCATTGTTTTGTGTGCCAATTTAATTTTATTAAGTTTTAATCAGCAAAGTTCATCAAGCAACCTCCAGATCTGAAACGATTTTGTCCAGGCCATATGTTTGGAATTATAAATGCTAGCCAAGTGAAATTTTCATGGTTGGTAGATTTCAGGAAGGAGGTGTGCATAAGCATGAATTTGTTTGGCTGAATACAACTAATTAATTAATTAACACAGATCATAAAGCAGCCCAAAATCATGTGTTTAGTTTGTCCACGCATTTTCTTGGAAAGTATGATCAATGACCCTTCAAAATTTGCAATGTGGACACTTCTTACATTGAAAAAGTGCATAAGCATAGTCTTACATGGCTAATTATCCTCCATGATTAATTAATTTTAAATTAATTAACAAATATCAATGAGCTTCAAGTTCACAGGGCCTTTCAAATAGAATTCTGTTCTGTGCAACATCAACAGAAGTATGTAATGGAAGTTCATGAAACAGGGTCACAACATTTTTCAAAGTAGGACCTCACTTTGGAATCATACGTGTTCAAGAAAATAGGATTATTAAACAGTCCTCATCAATATTGGTTCCCCCTCAAAACGAGGACCCATAATGTGTTTAGGTTCTCTGTCTTTATTTCCATATTACCACCAACAGAAACTTTTTACACTTTATGGACTATAATAAACAAATGTACATCGTGTGTATTTTACCACCATGATTATTGTGGGTGTGGGATATGGCTAGCGTCAGCAGCTACTTGTTAATTTTGGATTTGATTGACACCTTCCTCAGAAAACCTTCCTGGTATCCCTCATGCTTCTGAATGGTGATGTAACAGAAAAAAAAACAAAAAAATCTAACAAGTAAAGGTGGCATTACATAATATAGAACAAAAATATATATATATATATTTGGCATTTCGTTAATGCTGGTGGATTTAAGTCCCTGATTCTGGAAATAAGTGCCAACTCAGTATATAAACTCCATAACCGTGTTAGTATGGCACTCGCACATAACTACCTCCTTTGAACCATTCTTTTTTTAAGAATGGGGATTTGGTCGAGTGAATATGTGCATTTCCCTTTTTAGCTAGGTGACTGGTGCCAAAGGTTGCAAGTTCGAGTCCCACTCGTTTCAAACACAAAATAATGAAATGTATAGTAGATGGCAGACCAGTACTTTATTTTGTGAAGATATTTTATGAAGAATTCTAAATAAAATATATGTCCATTGTTACTCAAATGTTTTACATTAATTTGATTCAATATTAAGGATAAAACAATTTGGATACCTGGTTTGGCAATATGTAAATGGGCTATAGCACAATGCATGATACAGTGTTTGAAAGAATCTGTACTCTAGTCTACAATATCTGAACAGTGCCCTTCTGTCCTGAAATAGAAGGGTCTAAAATAGTGAACTAGATGCGTATTTTGCTATTCAGACCTTGAACCCTTTATGCATAAACTGGCTGGTGGTCAAATGTCCTCTACTTCAGTGTTTTCAACTAATTTCAACAGTAATGAAAATCAATTAGATTGAGAATCATAGATGACACATATGAGGATAACATGTCCCAGGTCAACAGCTTTCCTCAACATGGGTTGAGGTCAACCCATGCCAAGGAAAGCTGTTGACTCAGTCTCAATTCAAGTGATAATTTGGAAACAACAATCAGATGTGTTATGCTCATTGTTGTTAATGCTTTTGAGCTGTCTATTTTAATCTTTAATGAAACTGATGGTATTTTACAGGGGATTCCCACATGCACGTTAAGGCATCAGGCTTTGCCACACAAGTTGAGCGTAACATGGCATTGATTATGGCAAACTTCACCTTGTCAAATAGCTTATGTTCAACATCAACAACATGATGAAAAGGAATATGGGCTTTGATAATGTCAGTGCTTACTATTTCAAAAGTATCATGGATTACCTTGTATCCTTGCCTCTTGATGAAGACATGCATTATATCGTGGCATATGAGTATATCATCACAGCCTATTCAAAATGAAGTAAGATGTCTTTGAAGGACAGGTTATCAGATTGGTTAGAGAGGGAAACGAGAAACACGAAATGTTTTTGTCTGGCCTAAGCTCTGCATCGCTCTGCATCAGCTGTGTCGTTAATGGATGGCAAAACACAGAAACTATTAGCATTTTGGGTATGTGTCAAAATCAATGTGATTAATAGCCATTTACCCAGGACACCAGATGGATCTTCCTTCTGACCAGGGTTAATTGTTATGCTAATTTTAATTACAAATTAAAATGCAATGGCAGTCAAGTTGAACAAGTGTTGGATGTGTCACAATTGACCTCCTGACTGATGAACCATAATAACAAATTTTTCGTTTCTCAAATCATTAACGGGGGGGGGGGGGTTATACTTTTTTCGATCAACATGATTTGGATATTAAAATTTCATGTTACACGTAGTCTGCATTCCATAATTAAACAATATTGGCTATTGGCGATTTACATTGCTTAATTACACTGCTTAATTACACTTACTTCCTGAAATTTTATTAAGCTTTCTTCAGCTGTTTAATTTCTGGTGATGTGTTACTCAATATGCTTGATTTCTGGTGGTCCATTATTTAGGGTCATTAGTTCATGGTGATATGTTACGGGGAGGGGGGGGGGGCATTCCTCTTTCCTCTCCTTTTTAACTTAACTCAAAACATATGATGCAGGTTTACTTCCAAGCAGTTTATTACAATTTCCCTCCTGTGGGACCTAACCCTGACATTTTGGCAGACATAGCTTTTTTTAAGGGTCCGACCCATAGGGGGACCCTTTCTGTTTTTGGGTTGTCCATCCAGATGTGCACATTCTCGTTACCATGATATCTACAGAATGCCTCCATGTACTTTGCTCAAATTTGGCAATATTCTTATCTTACCTAGCCAGATGAACTGATTATAATTTGGTGTCACCATGACCTAATGGAAATGGAAGGCCCCTACGGACAAAGCTTTGAGTTGGAGGTATGTCTAGTTTTAATAAATACAGTAGTCCCACCTTTGAGAGACCGTCCCTAATGCCATCCAAGAAGTGGTCACATAAAGCAGGTGGTCTCCCAAAGGGGGTTTGACTGTTGTACCGAATGCCCAGCAACAAACCATTACTTTGAATTCTCACCCATGGTAAAAATTCCGACATGACTGATGTTTGCCGACACTCTCTATCCTGTAGCCTTGTGTTTTATGACTGATGTTTGCCAACACTCTCTATCCTGTAGCCTTGTGTTTTATGACTGATGTTTGCCAACACTCTATCCTGTAGCCTAATGTTTTATGACTGATGTTTGCCGACACTCTCTAGCCTGTAGCCTTGTGTTTTATGACTGATGTTTGCCGACACTCTCTATCCTGTAGCCTTGTGTTTTATGACTGATGTTTGCCGACACTCTCTAGCCTGTAGCCGTGTGTTTTATTGGTATTATAAACACATTTGGATTTGTAAACTAGTTTTGGTTTAAACATATTTTATTCAATAATTGAATAAAAACTGGTTTTGACAAATTATTTTATCTTGTACAAAAAGCTGGGTTTCACTTGTCTGAAATAGGGAACTTGTGGGTGGATAAGTGGATTTTGGGGTCATTTTGAGTGGTCACTAACCATGTTCTGCAGGTGGTTTCCCAAAAGAAGTAAATTATGATTAGAAATTGCTTTTGCACAGTGAAAATGGTCATAAAAGGCAGGTGGCCTCCCAAAAGAGGGGCTACTGTGCCTATAAATATAGGGTGCAAAAATTCTTATGATCCTATTGTCCCAGACAAGTGGAATCCTTTTGAGGACAAGTGACTTTCAAATTTCACTTGTCCCATGGACAGGTAATTTTTATTGTCAAAATTCATCATCTGTTAAATTTCAAATTTTGTTGGCATAACAGACTCACAAACTCACTGTATGACAATGATATCCATCAAAACATGCTTTTTCAAACCAAAGCTTCTGTACACTTCATTAGTACAAGTGATATTATGAAGGAGGAAAAGTGAAACTTTTGTGTCACTTGTCGTTTCAAAACAAATTTCTCGCCCTGAAATAGTCCATTCTGTTGTTATAAATGGCACCTGTTTGATGTTTTTCTCCATCAAGACTTATAAAAGTGATATGTCAGCAGTTTTTCTGGGTACATGGTGTCCCCAGTCTGCACTGGTGACAGCCGCTGTCTCCACCCCCAGCCGCTGTCTCCGCCCCCAGGGGGTAATACACTTCAGCTCTTTCCTGGTCAGAGTAAAAGTTGAGTCAAGAGCTTTCCTGGGCATGGGAAAGCTACATGTATTGTCCCAGGCATGCCATCCTGAATGGTCTCACATGCAAATCTCAGCAAAAATATTTTCTAGTACATGTAATGAGAAATTTAAGTAAAAATGTTAAGGCAGATGACAATTTACATTGGGTGCTTTGGAGCGATTTGAGGGCCAAAGGGTTTAAAAGAGGTACATTTTGTTTCAGAGAAGGCTATATTTTGATGTACATTGTTGGTGATGCATCATTGCAAGAGTGTTTAGGAGGTTTTCAGAATATTAAGTACATTTACGGTGGCCACTATAAATTTACTGGGCCTCGTTGCTGCAGGCATACATGTGTTTACAAATAATCAGGTGACAAGGACAAGTGCGCTTCCTCATAAACAAGTCACTGATCCCTTGCTGGGTGGGATGGGGGGGGGGGGAGCAAGGGAGGGTCAAGGATGAGGTGCATTTTCTTCATGGACTGAATAAAAGTGTTTTCACAGTGGAGTACAAATTATTCAAACAGGAAGCCAGGTTTCACAAAGGTGGTCATTCAATGTTCATGATGAATATTTTGTGTGAATTCAATGCAGAAACATTAATACCTCAGTTGTGATCGTAAAAGATGCCTGCTGCACCCCCTGGGGTAAGAAGTGGCCAGAGGGATGATAATGACAGCTTTTATAGGCACTGATCTGGGGTAAACACATCTCTCATCGGGGTGATAGATGGGGCTGTTAAAGTGCAACCTACCCTGTCATATGAGGTTAGTTTCAACAGACCCTACGGTGACCTCTGACAGCAGTTGAGGTCACGTGTATAGTCCGCTAGGTGAAACGTCACTTTGAATGAATTGTCCAACGTGCTTTAACATCTTCAGTTGTAATAAAACCCATGATTTGAAAGCTGCAAAGGGAAGGGAAGTCTGGTTGATACTTCTCTAACTCCTGCCATACTTGACGACAAAGTTTCTTGTCTATGGTGAAACCTGTGTTCAAAGACCAGACAATCCTGAGGGAGGACCGTGTCATGGTCTCTCAAGACAGATACGTCTCTCATAGAAGCTATAGATAACATGAAAAGAATCAAGCTAGGTCTCATGGACAGATGGTGTCTCATTAGACTGGTGTCTCAAGACATGGACCTCTGTACATATATCCACAGAATTACATGTATATTCAATTCGTGTCTTGCAATTCCCATAAAGAGAGCTTTGAACACTCAATTACAGTTTACCCCAGTGTACCTTATGTTTATAAGATTTTGTCTATTTCTTGTTAGTAAATACCTTTCTCAGATGATAATGTACCATTGGGTGAACGCTGTCATGTGACCGTGCACTAGTTATTCCTGGACCATGGTGTGGCACATGTAGGCTTATTAGACAAGGATGAAGTTGAAATAGTGCTTTCTATCATTAATGCAAGAGGCGCGCACTGCAACCACAAAACTTAAACAATAAATATCGAGTTATTATGAATTTAAAAAAAAAAAAAAAAATCTTGGGAAAATTTTATAATTTTGGCTACCTTTTAGTGGCTTTTACAAACTAGGCATATGGTTATCATTGTGAAGAAGATATTGATAGTTTGGGCTACATGTATGGTTATCATTCTGAAAAAGGTGTTTTACTAAAACAGATATTGCATGGAGAAGAGTGCACTGGGCCGAACTAGTAGCCTTGGTGCACTGGTGCAGCCTGGGATCACCAAGTCAACTTGGGCCAACTAGTTTGGCCCAGTGCACTCTTCCCCAGGCCATATCTGTATACTATATAATGACTTAATATTTTAGCATTGACAATCTTGTTGAGATTGAAATTAAGGACAGGTAGATGGGTGTGGGGGGGGGGGGTAGAGAATATTCTTTCCATATATTTTTATGTGTACATGTGTGTAAGAGATATCACAACATTTTTCATTTTTTGCCAATCTGTTGGTGAATTTTACATATATTTTGGTCCTGACAAGGTAGACTCACTGGCCATGTGTCATGAAAAAAAAAAGAATAGCCAAAATTCTTGTTTTGGGTGAGTTTTGCATGAAAACAGGAAATTGCAGTCAGGAGTTGGAAAACGTGCTTGATCAGGATTTGAAAAAGTTGGGAGAATCCTGGGTAGTCCGGGAGGGTTGATGTTATTGTTAACCCTAAAGTGCCAGTTTTAAGACTGAGTCAACAGCTTGCGTTAATAAACTTTGGGGCACTGCACCCAAAATGCAAATGAAGAAAACTGTTGACCTGGGTCATTGATTATGCACAGCTTTGAAGAATTGACAAATACAGCTTTGCCTGTGTCAGTCGTTAGGTCAGTAGATCAAATGCTGTCCAATCCATGCCTTAAAGATGATTGTTTCTATTGGTCTCAAGCTGGTAGAGTTCATGGTCTTGGTTAATAGATGACCATTGACTTTGAGGTCAGCAGGTCAAAGGTCGTTTTCGTGGGGGCTTTGATAATGAAATAGTTGTGCCTAAATTCATCAAAAAAATTTAAAAGGATTATTTATCTAGGCCAGCAGGTAACTTCGGTTAATTTTGTGGTCATCATGTCAAAGGTCAAGGTCATTATGAAAGAGACCTACTGACTAGTGTTCAAACAGTAACTGGAAAATAGTTATACCTATCAGCGTCAAACTTGGCCGGGTAATTGCCATAGTCAGTGTATGACCCCTGTGGATGTTAAGGTCAGCAGGCCAAAGATCATGAACCCGCTGACCTTGAAAGTGGAAATAGTGTACAATCAGCAACTGGAGAATAGTCATTGCCATCAAACTTCACACGGTGGATGATTTTGGCAACTAATTGACCCCAGTTGATTTTTAGGTCAAACGTCATGCTCTAAGGACAGGGGTATATATGTATAGAGTATAGCATGGTTTGTTGTCAATACGAAGATTATCGACGAGCACTGGGAGCCATGTATGCAGAACGAGTGAGGGAAGTGAATGAGTTCTGCTATATGGTACCCAGTGTGAGTTAATATTCTTCGGACTGACAACAAACCGTGCTATGATCTGTTTGTCTCAACTTTGTTAAGGCCTACTTCAAAAAGTTGTGCCACACCAGATGCCAAATGTTTCAGCAGAGATTGAGAAGTCTCGCTGACAGCAGACGACGCCATTGTTACCTGGGAAGTAGCTAAGCCCATAATTGTAAATCGTATATCAGTACTTCTGGTTATAGGTTATCTGCCAGTTATAGGCACTGCTCGGGTTATTAGTAATCTGCCAAACAGAAGGCCTATTATAGCACTTTCTCATTACTTTATTATATGGCCCATAGTTGTCTGGCCTATATGATATTTTATATACACACTTTGTAGCACTAAAATCCACCCAAACCTGAGATAATATACGTTACAAGCATGTCTTGTTTTCATAGGACTTAGGAAAGCCAGTATAGCAGGCCTTTGTGTGACCAATTTGTGAATTGTTATAACTGGTGCGGTTAGCACTCAAACAGTTAAATAATTGTGGTGACTATCATTCAAAGGGTTAAATAATTGTGGTGACTAGAGTGAATAATTTTGGTGACCAGCACTCCAAGGGTTAAACCATGATGATGTCTATACTATTGAACACGTTAACGTTTGTAATTTCCTGCCCATTCCGCTATACACCCAGTGTAGATAGGGATAGGGACAATATTTTATTCACTGGTCCAAAAGATCAGAAAAATGATGAAATGGAAAGTCTTCATCATTTCGTTATCCTGATAACAGCAAGCCTTCTGAAACTTCAGTTGCTGTTAGGTTTTAGAAATACACACTGTAGGTGTGAAACATGAGAATTGTACATTATTTATAACCTTCGTTCATTAGTTAATTGGCAGAGTTCATTATGCATATCCAGACACTTTGTGCAGGCTTTCTTGGCAACTGGTGCATTTTGTCATTTGACACACAGCTGTAACAGATAAACCTCATTGTCTACCTGTGCACGGCATTACATTTTTATGCAGGTAATTTTTGCACTGAATTAATTAGTGAACAAAGTTCATGAAGTACCTTCACACTGCCTTGGCAGTTTTTCAGAATTTATAGTTGATGCACCTATTATCGATATGTTCCTATTGTCGATAGGGTGGGGAAAAACACAGTGTTATTATTACTTGCTAATCTGTCTTTATATGTGATGAGTTGCTGGTCTCTGAACTGTGAGATTTTGTGCAGCGATGTCTGGCTCCGTTCCCCGGCATCTCAGTTGTGAGAGTGATTGCCCGGTAAACGCATATTTGGGCTCCTTAGCTAAGCAAAATCCACACTTTTCAGAAAATGCACACATTTTAAATTTTTATAATCGCAGATACCCTAGCTTTTTAGATTTTTCATAAATTGATTTCACATTTACTTGTACAGAAAATGTTTGTCCTGCTGACCCACGCCAAACTTTATCTGTGTGGAGTTTTCAGTTGCTATATTGAGTATAGGAACATTGTTTTTACAAGCTCGTCACCACAATTGAAGTGACATGTCTTGCTCAGACCACCTGCATTCGTCAAGAAAAGATTTTACCAAGGAAGCACAGCTTAAAACTTGAAGTCTCTGATAAAAAACAAAAATTTTCCTGTCTATGGTCAGTGACATATTGTGCTGCATTTTTACAAACCCCAAGGCGTAGCCTATCTAGAACTGGTAAATCGTGCATAAGAAGTAAATATCCAAACTTTCATGTAACCTGTTAATCCTTCATTTGTCAAGTGGCCTTTAAGAGCTCCCATGAAAATGTCCAGATTCTACGTACCCATGCAGTTTGCTGGAATCTTTTATAGCTGACATAGAAGCAAGGTTGGCATGACAGTACTCTAAATTGCTGTCTGTTCTTATGTATAATTTTTACACAGTTTTTAACCAAATAAAAAATGCACACAGTGTTAAATTTATACCCCCCCCCCCCCGTTAAGATTGAGTGTAAGAGTGAGTCAGTAGCTTAATTCTTTGGCAGGGGTCTGTGGATTCTAAATGCAGAACTCCATCAAGGAAAATTGTTGATCTGAGGCATGTTGTCTTGATAGTTCTAATCAACAATTTTCATTGAAATTACAACCCTGTGGCTAATGAGGCTGACAGGTATTGTCACTATCTCTGCTGTTCATTTTTCCATCCATCTGTCTGTACTTCATGTCTTGTTACTGCTTTAACTATTGAACAGAAGCAGCTGGCTGCTATAATTTATAAAGTTGGAGAAGGTCTTGTTTCACAGGAATGGAAAAAGCCTTTGTTTAAAGGGCAGGAGTTGAAAAAGGTCATAATTGGAAGGCATCAAGATGGAGAAAGGAATGAAACTTAAAGGCTGGGTAAGAAAGACCTTTCAGGTTGCAATAGACAGCCTTAACTCCTCCAGTGTTCACTGTAACCTTAGTGGAACTACTTGAAACAAACTGCTCTGACTTACAATAAGTTGCTAGATTCATGCTCCCTGTAAAAAGACCTTTCATTCAAGTACCAGCATGCCTGTAGTTACATGGAATATAATAGTCCAGGTCAACAGCTTTCCTTGGTGAGCTTTGGATGCAATTATCAACAAGGAAAGCTGTTGACTCAGCCCAAAATGTGGCACTGAAAGATTTCACATATGTATGTATGATCCTTGGTGATAATAATCGAGAATTATTGAGCCAAGGCAGGTTATATGCCAAACCTTCAAGCTGTAAGAAGTCAGATTAAGCTGGTGGAGAGTTTGTATCTTCTAGGAAAGCAGTCCATACACAGGTTGAAATAGAAGAGATCATGATGGACAGTTTGTGTGTATTCAACTTGACACACAAACAGTCTGGCAGATGAAAAATCTTTTTTTCACATTGAATTAGGTCATTTGAATAAAATGTTAAATAATCGGGCTACTCCTGCAGCTTTAAAACTCTAATCTCTATGTACACTGCAGCCAAACACCTACGTTTATCATGCAAAGTTTGGTGTTTCCAATTTGAACAGCTCTCGAGTTACTGGACTGACTAACTGGAGAAGAGTTGAAACAGCCTTGTCTTGCAGACTCAGGTTTTATCGGAGGGGAACCCAACCCATCTAACTGTCCTTGTATGCCCCTTCCCCGTCTAACTGTCCTTGTATACCCCATTCCCGGTCATTATACCCGTCTAACTGTCCTTGTATACCCTTTTCTTGGTCAGTATACCCATCTAACTGTCCTTGTATACCCCCGCCCCGGTCATTATACCCGTCTAACTGTCCTTGTATACCCCCTCCCCGGTCATTATACCCGTCTAACTGTCCTTGTATACCCCTTCCCCAGTCATTATACCCATCTAACTGTCCTTGTATACCCCCTCCCCGGTCATTATACCCGTCTAACTGTCCTTGTATACCCCTTCCCCGGTCATTATACCCGTCTAACTGTCCTTGTATACCCCCTCCCGGGTCATTATATAATATTGTAACCACTGTCACGTCACTGTTTGAGTACTGAGTACATTACAGTGGCCTTTTGATATTTGCAAATTGATTACTGACAGTTCAAAATACAACTAAGGAAATAAGAGTATGTGTATTGACCACTTTCAGTGCACATACATGTAATAATGGATACAAGTCTCATGTATTACTATACATTCACATTTCTCAAGTGATGGTGCTGTATCCCATGATGCATCACTGGGCGACTGGGAGGTATGACATTATTGGCAATGCATCTATCCTGGGTGGTTCTCGTAGAAAGGCGAAGCTGGCCTTGTTCACTTGATCTGAAGGCTCAGTTTGCAGTTTAATTTGTCCCATTGACACCTGACTTGCTTTGATGCTTGGGTTACATAGAGGCAGCTCACTGTTACTATGTTTTGAACATTCTATACACCCACACCCTACTATCGTTGTATGTTTTACACACGTACACATCCTTTGGTGAGTATATGTTACTACACGTGTACACACAAGCTACTCCAACTTGATATGTCACTGTATGTGTAACTCAACCTGTCAGTGTCACCAAGATCAGATTTTAACTGAACTAACGTGTCAGTCAGCTTCAGCTCATATGATGGTCAGTGGTCCAGCATCTATCCTGCAGTGTTCAGCGTCCAGTGCCCGTCTGTTCAACTTCTCCAAAATCAATAGCCAGATCCACTTCAACCTTGGTAGGGATGTACCTTGGGTAGATCACTACCAAGTGGTTGAATAGTCATGGTCCAGTGATTATTGCATTTTTCAGTGAACTTTGTAAATGAATCGTTCTGTTGGTTTGTTGTTTAACTAGGACCTATTTGAGCCGGGACTTTGTACTATCGAGACGATACTTTGTGATAGGTGTTGTGGATGGCAGTCTTCAAGAAAGATGACTTTGATCTGATTCCAAAGATACCACCTTACTTTGTGCATGCTAGCACAGAACTGTCACGGTGCTTTTTTTTTCGGGGGTGGGGGGGTGGTGGTGAGAGGGTTAAAGTTATATCTTTCTGAGGAACACAAAAAATAATCCCTATTTAACCCATTCCCTTGGGTGAAGGCTGAGTCCTTGGTGTGGGTTGAATGCTAAGTGTCCAACTCATTGCAAGGAAAGCTGTGAAAAAGAAGGGCAAAACAACATCTCAGACCATGGTCTTAAAATACAGGCTATTGAACATGAGTATAAATTACCTATAGGGTTTCCTTTGGTGTTTTTAAATTTGACTTTGGATGACCTTGAAAGGTCACACTGGGGTCAAGATCCTATTTCCTTGTATACCGTTGGTATGGTTGATCGTAGGCCGCAGGTTATTATTGAACATGAATAGCGAAGTACTTACATGCTTTCTTTTGGTGTTCTTAAAGTTTACCCTGAGTGTCCTTCAAAGGTCAAACTTAGGTGACTGATGTTGGTTGAAGGGTATTAAGTGTTTTGTATGATGTCTGGTCTAGAATTATACTGCAAGGAATAATTCAGGGAAAGTTGTGAGTGTATAGTCTGGCCTTGTTTATCATTTGAGCATGCATGTTATTTCCAAAGTAATTGGTATTGCATAATTTGAGCATTATTAGTCCCCCACCAGGGACTATACTTTGGCACCATGTCCTTCCAGTTTCCTTCTATCTGTCCTTCCATGTTTCCTTCCGTCTCACCTTGTCTTTCCATCCCTCCATTAAAGCGTGTCCCAGCTATATTTCCTATACCAACACACCTACACCAGCCATATTTTGTGTGTGGCATATGTCATATTGATAGGATCGGGGTATGTCACACTGTGCACCAGAATTGGGTCACTGTGACCTTGACCTTTGACCCCATGAAGTTTGAGCTTGTCTGGGCTATATTTCCTATACCACCTATACCAAAACACCTGCAGCTGCCAAATTTGGTGTGTGGACACTTCATAGGATAGGGGCCTGTCACCCACCAGAATCAGGTCACAGTGACCTTAACCTTAACCTTGACCTTTTTGGTAGTTCTTGCACATAGAATATTCTTAAAAGCTGCACTGTACACATCCAGCACAAAATGTTCTTGATTCACCTTTGGAACATATGGGTGCTAATGCACTTGGGTGCCAATATACTTTGTGATAAGACAGGTTGCATGGTTCCCAACCTGTGTTATCACAAAAATTTGGAAATCTTCAGTACATGGATGATGGAAAAAAAAGGGAGACTGATAGTTGCTACATGTATTTGATATATAAGCACAGTACAAACAAAATAATAGCCGAGTGTATAATGACCTTGGCTTGGCCAGGGTCTGTTAGACAATACCCTTCATGCATTAACCCTTTCCTAATTAAGTCGCCCAAAAGTGCCTGCATGTATGTTGTGGTCTGCCTTAACCTGTTTACTTAAATTGATGGCACGCCCCAGGTCTGTAGCTTCCCTTGGTGTGTGTTGCGTGCAATGCACCCAACCCGCACCAAGGAAAGCTGTTGACTCAGTCATACTCTGAGCAGGAATGGGTTCATGTGTTGCCAATTTGGTTGTTTCTGCTGTTTGTGTGTTAGTTATGTCTGGGTGCCAAGCCAGACATTTTTTTCCAAGAATCAATTCTCTCTCTCTCTCTCTCTCTCTCTCTCTCTCTCTCTCTCTCTCTCTCTCTCTCTCTCTCTCTCTCTCTCTCTCTCTCTCTCTCTCTCTCTCTCTCTCTCTCTCTCTCTCTCTCTCTCTCTCTCTCTCTCTCTCTCTCTCTCTCTCTCTCTCTCTCTCTCTCTCTCTCTCTCTCTCATTCGTTCATAGGATTTTAATTTATGTAAATAGGGTGAATACACAAAATCTAAATCTTGAATAACTTCAGAACTATTATACATAGAGGTACCACTGCAACTTTAATTTGTAGGTTTGGGACATAGGTGCATCCAATGGACTGTGAACCAGAGTTGTAGGCTTTTAATTTATGCAAATTATGCAATACACAAAATTAAAATCTTGAATAGCTTCATAACTGCTTTAGATAGTGGTGTCAATCAAACTTCAGTTTATAAGTTGTGACATATCCACATCCAATAAACCAAGAACCAAAGTTGTAGCATTTTAATGTATACAAATTAGGCCAATACACAAAGTTTAGATTATGCTGAACAATGGCAAAGTGTAGCGTTTCAAACTGTTCTCATTTTGAAGGCACCCAGACAGATTTGCTGTGAAGCAAATCTTCTTTTCTACTTAGGCTGTGCTGTCTCTGGGGCATCAAGTACCATGACTGCTTTAGACCTTTTAAGGATAGTCTTTTAATGGAGGGACTACTGTATACTTCTCTTGCCCGAAAACTGGAGGAACCAGTCCATTCTGGGATGGTTGGCAACTCTGGGAGTCTTCCATACCCATGTACTCCAGGTTATTGGCATTCAAGGAACAGTTGTATCAAAATCTGTTTAGTTCCCTCATCATTGAGTGATAATGTGTGATATTCACTGAAGACACCAACCAAGCATCACATTTTTTTTTTCTTTTTTGGGATAAAAATTTAGCGGTTCTGCTCCCTAGACTTTTGGGGGGTTGCAGGAGTTCAATATAGACCTATTATTTAGAATTTGTATCATAGATCCCCACCCCCACCCCACTCCCCTGGGTGTAGGTTCAAGTGAAAAAAAAAGTGCACACGGTACCTCTGTTTTTTCATCCTACACTTCTAAGATTAAAGGCTCATTTTACTTGTGAAACATTTCATAGGGCTCCCTGCCCCAGCTTGTGATTATGTTCAAAATACAGTGAAACCACATTATAACAACACTCAGATATCTGACATATTCATTTTTTGACACAAGTTCTCAGGGACATAAAGGCTATTTTCATTGTTATTTGATTTATTTATCTGACATATTCGGTTATTGTACATATTTTTAGGGCACCAAATGGTGTCATTATTGCCAGGTGTCACTGTACTGGTATATTTAAAGCAGCGCATACTGTTACAAAAAATCACTTTCCATTTTGGAAATGAAAAATTAGTCCAGGTTTAATGTGCGAATGTAGCAGTATTCTGCAAAGAAATACTGCCACATAACCCAATTGAATTTATGTTTGGGGGGGGGAGCTATTATTGCCTTGTTCTTGCCTGTTGTCGGTATTGTTACTGGAAATGAGAGCTGTCCAAAACTGCAGTTTAACTTCCTTATCAGATGATACATGTTTTTGCGATTGTATTTGGCTTGTCTCAGAATGCTGAGTTTGATACAATTTTGAAATCAAATGGTTTGATATTGGTAGATTTTTTCAGTGCATCGTGCTTCAAAGTTGCTGCAATCAACTTACTGCCATTGCTACTCAATGGATACAGTTCTGTCTATTGACGCCTAACATTATCACTGATTAATGTCTGGTTCAGCCATGTAGCATAAAGAAGTGCCAATCAGTAATTCACCACAGCAATAAAAGATTTTTATCCATGCTAACAGAGTCTTATGTTGCTATTGTTTGAAGATGATTTTTTTTCTCTCTCTCTCTCTTTTTTTTTTTTTTTTTTTTTTTTTTTTTTTTTGCACATGATCATATCCTGTTGGCACTGGCCTTGATTATGGTTACACCAATAGGAAAGAGTCTGTCGAGAGCATCTGGACCAATCATATCACCACATTAGGGTCACTTAGTGATGGTGACGAGTCTGTTTTGAAAGGGGAAAAAGGGCAAGGTGAGTCTTGTCTCTAATCACACTTTTTGACCACATTTCCCATTGATCATAGTAAACGTTGTATCATCAAATACATCACGTTTAGTTTTCATGGTTAGAAGTATTCAGAACCTTCCCAAGAACAGACCATGAGAGATTCAGTGGCCCTTGCTTCATAACAATCAAAGCAAGTTACTGAGGATTGAAGTCCCCGGGCCCAAGTTTGTAAATCAAAAGTAATAAATGATAAAAGTAAAGGTGCTTATGTGCTATGATTTGTACAAAAAGGCTATAAGAAAAGTAGGTATACATGTTTCTTGGTGAAATGTGGTAGAGGGATTTACTTTTGAAGACTGTTTCAATGAATATTTGTATGTGTATTTTTATCCATAATTAAAAACCGGAAAACATGCAACCAGTAAAAAATGTTTTGATCTCTGTACACCTGGATAACACACATCAGGACTTGATGAAAATGACTTGGCTTTAAATGTGCATGTTAACCACAGGTAATTTCAGTAAAAAGTGCAAGTTTACTATTTTATTCATTTTAGTGAATTTTGGTTTTCATGCATTAAGTTGCAAAGTTTTTGATATAAGCCTTTTATATTGGAGATGAATTTAGTCCTACATAAGGGCTTCTAAAGACAAATTTGAAGATAGGTCACCTTGATCCAAATCCCAAGGTCATAGCCATTTTAGCAAATTTGGTTTTCATGCAATAAGTTGAAAAGTTTTTGACATAGACCTTTCTTATTGTACATGGTTTTAATCCTACATGAGGTCTTCTACAGACGAATTTGAAGATAGGTGACCTTGGCCCAAATCCCAAGGTCAGAGAGCCATTTTAGCAAATTTGGTCATGCAATAAGTTGAAAAGTTTTTGACATGGACCTTCCTTATTGTACATGGTTTTAATCCTACATAAGGTATCAAGTTGGAAAATGGATCACCTTGACCCAAGTCCCAAAGTTACACAGCTGAGAGGCATATATCTAGTAATCTGTGATTGAGTTTTAATTTGTTCTTGCAATTTCAATTAGTTTACCATATATTATGTCTCCCCGTGCAACGGGAGGACATATTGTTTTTGCACCCATTTCTGCCGCTTCATCTTCTTATTCTTGTTCTTGTTCTTGTTCAACACATTGTTGTGTGCATTGTGGACGCGATAACTCGAGAAAGATTTGACTTGGGAAGTTGAAATTTTTTGTGAAGATGTTCCAAATAAAACCTTGCTTTGGATTGCAGATGGGTGACCTGACCTATTTTTCAAGGTCATATGGGCATGTCGTGTAAAATTGACGTGGACACAATAACTCTGCAAGGATTTGACTTAAGAGGTTGAAATTTTGCATGATTATGTACCATAATATGAACTAGGTTCGCATTGTAGATGGGTGACCTTGACCTATTTTCAAGGTCACATGGCTACTTTTAAAAATCATTGAAAATGCACTCGAGAAAGATTTGACTTAAAGAGGTTGATATTTTGTGTGATTATGTTTCTATGTAAGATTTTTGTAAGACTTTGCTTGTAACTGCAGATGTATGACCTTGACCTATTTTTCAAGGTCACGTGGGCATGTCATGTAAAATAGATGCGGACACAATAACTTTGCAAGAATTTGACTTAAGAGGTTGAAATTTTGCATGATTATGTTTCATAATATGAACTAGGTTAGGAGTGCAGATGGGTGACCTTGACCTGTTTTCAAGGTCACATGGGCAATTCGTGAAATTGACATGGACGCAATAACTCCACAAGGATTTGACTTAAGAGGTTGAAATTTTGCATGATCATGTACCAAATTATGAACTAGGTTTGGATTATAGATGGGTGACCTTGACCTATTTTGAAGGTCACATGGCCAGTATTAAAAATCATTGCAGGTGCACTTGAGTAAGATTTGACTTAAAGAGGTTGATATTTTGTGTGATTATGTTTCTATGTAAGATTTTTGTAAGACTTTGCTTGTAACTGCAGATGTATCACCTTGGCGTATTTTTCAAGGTCACGTGGGCGTGTCATGTAAAATTAACGCGGACGCAATAACTCCACAAGGATTTGACTTAAGAGGTTGAAATTTTGCATGATTATGTACCATAATATGAACTAGGTTGGGATTGCAGATGGGTGACCTTGAAGTATTTTTCAAGGTCACATGGGCATGTCATGTAAAATTGACGCGGATGCAATAACTCTGCAAGGATTTGACTTAAGAGGTTGAAATTTTGCATGATTATGTACCATAATATGAACTAGGTTGGGATTGTAGATGGGTGATCTTGACCTATTTTCAAGGTCACGTGTCCACTTTTTAAAAATCTTTGCAAATACACTCGTGAAAGATTTGACTTAAAGAGGTTGACATTTTGTGTGATTTTGTTTCTTTGTAGACTTTTATAAGACCTTGCTTGTAACTGCAGATGTATGACCTTGACCTATTTTTCAAGGTCACATGGGCATTTCATCAAAAATCAACGTTTTGAAATGTCAATAAAAAGTGTACCTTCACCATATCTGTAGATCATTGGAATCGGTATGCCTATTATTGAAAATAAGGGTGACAATAGTAAGGGTGCACGGGGAGACATTTGATTTTCTGTTGGAAAATTTAGCCTGTTCTAGTTTTCATTGATAATCTGCAAATGAAATATGTTCAATGGAGCAAAGTTGCTCTGCCAGCATGTATGTATGTAAATTTTGGTTCCAGTTGCCAGTTGAAAGATATTTCAAGCAGGAAATCTCACAAATTTAAACTTAACATGAAATGAAGATACATGTTATAATTGTAGAGTAATAGGGAAACACTATCATGCATGTACAGCCTGCCTATCACCAAACACAACTGTTATCAACACACGTCTTGAGAATAGTGTTTTTGACTTAACCCCTGAAACATTGCAGTGCATTAGAGAGACACTCAAAATGATAGAACTTAAAACTGCAAAATATAGATGGACATTCACAAAGCACAGTAGAGGCCCCAATCCAGGAGAATCGCTGATTGTCTCAGGACAAGACCCAATCGAATTTGGTCTTAGGACAATTGGCGATAAGTACGACACATATAAAATAAAAAAATGATGCATTCTCGATCATTTTATTCTCCAATCATCTGATCATATATATTAGTTCTTCTGATGGAAAGTGCCTCTGCCTCTGCTTACATCCCCCTCCCCCACCCCCATCCACCCACCCCAAAAAAAGAGAGAGAGAAAACTGTTACCCAAATCTCACACTTTCTGAAAGGTGTCAGAATTGTATATGAGATCTCTGAAGTTTATTCTGTTCGTCCTTAATCTTTTATATCAGAGATGGTGGCAAATCTCACACCCCTGACATGGAATGACACCAAAATGGTAACTTCATATGTCAGCAATTGTCAAACTGTGTCAGGTTCGTATCTAGATCAATGAAAAATGATCATTTCATCCCTCAGTCCTTAATTTCAAAGATGGTCACAAATCTTATAACTCTGACACAGAATAACACTGGAATTATTCAATAAAGTGTTCGGTTTATGTAGAATGCATGCTTTTATTTAGTTGAATAAAATATAATGAGAACGTTTACTTTCATGGTATTTATTCCACTAAAAACATCCAAAACACTAAAACTGCTGTCGGCAAGAGTTATTGTACTACATGTAAACTTGTAGTAAGTATAAACATAGTAATGTGACATACTGCATATAACTTGTCTTGTTTACAAATGAAGCCAGGATAATCATTAAGGTTACTAGGACAGAACCCGATAAAGTTTCATCCTAGGACAATCGCTGATTGTCCAAGGATTAACCTACTATCAGATTGGATTGGGTTTTGTCCTAGGACAATTGGCAATTCTCCTGGATCGGGTTGTCTACTGTGAAAAATGTGTTTGTACTGTCGTTCTTGCCAATTAACCTTCCTCATTATTAGGTAACAGTTCTGTATTCCCAGCGTGATATATTTTTCAGTTGGCAGAGAGCTGTAAAACTGGTAAACAGCAAAGTTTGCCAGGTTAAGCCTACTATTTCTGTACACTTTGACAAGTTATTGATAAGGATTAAAAAGGTGGAAAATCTAATATATGTAAAATGTATTGTTATCGATAGCTACATGTTGCGTGGTTTTGATCAGTGTTGTGTCACTGAATACTTGTGCAAATCTCCATTCTATGTTTAAATGGTAAAACTGAAACTGGACTTGCAACTAATACGTAGCTTGTGTATCAGAAATACCTAGAACTTTAAACCAATATGCGTACTCAAATTGCACAAAAGCACTTGCATTTGAATTGTCATCTGCCTTAACTTAATGTTTTTTACTCAAATTTCTCATTATACTAGGAAACATTTTTGCTGAGATTTGTATGTAGTGCAGTTCATGCTGGCAAACCTTAGGTCAATAGCGGACCATGACACATGTTGGGTGCAACCCATGCCAAGGAAAGCTATTGAACCAGCCATACTGTGATGTGACAGTGTACTTGTGAAAAGAAATATATTATCAGGGCCAGAATTTTGCAAAATTTTGCAAGAATCTATTTGGGTTTTTGTCAATTAGTTTTCTTTTTAAAGAAAGACGAGTTTAGGAGAATCTTTATGAGAATGGATTCTCGGATTCACGCTGAAATTCTGGCTCTGATTATGAGATTTTTGATACCGAATAGTATTTAAAACTATGTTATGTATGTGGACATTTCCAAAGCTTACATACTGTGCTTGTTATGGTCATAACACATAAACAAAAATCAGTAATGCATTACAGCTCAGGATTTTTTCCCTGACAAAGGCTTTATAGCTAGCTGTAAAATAGGTAAACAAGAAAAAAATGACTGCAATGGGGACTGAAACACTGCTCAACTTTTTCAGTGCCAAATTTGGGACTGAGTCAACAGCTTTTCTCAGTGCACATTGGGTGAAATGCACCCAATGTGTGCCAAGAAAAGCTGTTGACCTGGGATATTCTCTCTGGAACTCCAGGCATGCTGGTACTTGAATGAAAGGTCTTTTTATGAGGAATAAGAATCTGGGATCCTAATGATAATCCAGACAAGTTTGACTTAAGTAGATCAACTTTAGTCATGATTGGCACTGTAAGGGTCAATACTCCAAGCTGCCCGTCTCTCAAATATTGTGTTCCCTTACATATCACATCTTGTATCAGTTAGAATTGATAAATGTAAACACCATGGTGGCTGGGAAATCATTAAAAAATTATGTGCTTCAAATTACTTCATAGTCACAATTCATATATATGGAAACAGCAATGTTATGTTACCTTAGATGTATTTCCATGTACTGCTACAGCTAAGAACAAGAAATATTGGGTACAAAACTATATAGAAACTTTTGGAACAAAATGAATAACTAGCAGAATATCTTGTCTTCATGCTTCTGTGATTATACATGAAGTATATCCTTGACAAGTGTGTTGCACATGCTGGTTGTTTTCTCTGCACTTTACGCACCTGACTAAAATATTTTTGAACCAAATAGTGATATACCACTGGAAATATTCTTGTTGTCAAGCTTTCATCATTTAGGTTGCATAAGAGTGATAAGACAGCTGTTGTCATCTGCTTGGATCAAACACACCTTGCATGCCAACCAATTGATGCATTATGGGTCAGCATCAGTAGTTCCACAGCAAATATAAATGTCCTACATTTTTTTTGTCCCCGACCACTGAAGGTTGCATACATGGACATAGAAATAGTAGGGCTAGGGGCAGTTGGTCTGTTCATCCATCCAAAAAGTTTGGTATGTGTATTTTATTTAATTTTTATTTATTATTATTTACTATTTTCCAACCTATCATTTTTCATATGGAAAATAACAAAGCTATAGGAAGGGTGCGTTCTTTCAAAACGTGTATTGGTCGGTCATAAGAGATTATGTCCCTTAAAAAAGTAGCATATATTGGGATATGAAAAACATCTCCATGTCATGCAGAAACCATGAATGTCAGCAGATGTTTTTATGTCTTATTTTACCACTTCTATCTATTGTACAGAATATATTGGAATATCATTCATTAACATTGCAAAAGAATTGCACACAAACTCACTAAAGGAAAATGTATACAGTGGTTCCTGTCTTGAAAAGACACCTTTTCAAGAGAAGGGACCTAATACTTCTCATGTAATTTACACCTCCTATGAGAGATCACTTGTCTTAAGGGAGCACAATTTGGTAATCTACGGTAGTCTCTCAAAACAGGTTTCACTGTGCTCATAAAGGAGACTAATTATGTGAATAGAGTACATGGAGTACTTACTATTGATGACCACCCCTTTTACCAGCACAGACTGGTTTCATATTGCAGGAGGTCATGAAAATCGAAAACCACCCAAGTCAACAATTCTAACCACAAGACGGCCCGAGTCATAATGTGTACTACCTGAGTGCGAGTGTATAATGCAGTCCTGACAAGGACTGTCGTGTAGTGACGATTGTAGACGCGGGTGGTTTTCTATTTATTCTGTACTTGGAAAAGAAATAACAAAGTCGTTTCTTGACGAAATTTGCAGAAAATTATTCATGTTACAACAATCTTTTGGGATGGTGTAGAAATATTGTTTACTTTTTGACATCATACAAACAACCTCAACAAGCAACCCAGCGGGGGGAAAAAATGGCATCGCTTCAACCAGCATGAAGCACTCTGCATGAAGAATGCGGGTGAATTTTATGCTGTGCCTAGTCATGACAGAGAACAAGACATCCTGATGTATGCTCACTGGTTTAGTGACAATTTGGGAACATTTATTGTGACATTGCCATTGAAAAAGGCACCTGCAAAATAGGCTAGAGCTGTGAATTTGCAACGGTTGAATTTGAACATGAAGCAGTCAACATGGTCAACGAAAAAGTAGCACCAGAACTACCCAAATATAATGATAAGACCATGTAGTTTTTATCCAGGCTGGTCAAGGTAATGTGGGTGCAAGTACAGAAGAAAATAGATTTAATAGTACCATGAAAAGTCATGAAAAATAAGTCGTCTTTTACAGGAAGGTTTCCTAAGAGCAGGAACAGCTGTAGAGCAAATTTATTTAAGATCAAAATATGTCTAAAATTCAAAAAAGACGGGACAATATGGAATGATTCAGCTGTGAATCTCACAGAGGTGAAGCAGTTATTACTTGCTATTGAAAGAAAAAATCCCAGCTTAATATGTATGCAATTATTGAAACCTCCAGAAAAAAAAAAATATAAATATGCAACCCACAGTTAACCCATTCTGAGGCGATAGTTTTCCTTGGTGAGGGTTATGGACAATGCACCCAACTTTAAGTAAGAACATTAAGGCAGACGATAATTTACATCCAAGCTCTTTTGGGCGATTTCAGTGGGATAAGGTTAAAGCCACCTCTTCAACCCATATAAAAAGATACATGTTTGTCTATCTGTGATGTTATACCTGCCATATAGTAATATATGCAAATGAAGAGTTAATGCAGAAACTACCAATGTAAGCTGTCTACCCATAGTCCTCATAAGCTTATGATGTCACAGCTGAGTCTACATATAATATGCATGTATGATTTAGCAGGAAGATGTGCTACTCTACATGGTGTGATTGCTTTTATGTTAGAAAGATGTAAATATCCAAACTGGCTGCTGTGAATGCTTTGTCTGAGTAAGTTGTGGTATATTGCTTATTGCTTGATCTTTTGGGAGCTGATGCTGATTTGTATTCAAAATTCCACATGCAACTTTTACCCCCATTAAAAAATGGCCAGCTTTGTCCAATGGCATCAGAGTGGCAACTCCCAGTCTCGACTTCTGTTGTCTTTTCTTCTTGCCTGCCAAACAGACCAATCCCCATGCTTCACCACTCCACTTGTAGTAGAGACAATAGTCTATATCTGGGTTAGTTCTAAATTCGCCTAAAGGTGGTGCTGCCCATCCTGTTCATGGTCGACCGCCCATTTTGGGGTCACTTTCCATGGCCGTCACTTTTACTCCATAGATTAACATGGGGAATTGGCAGATATAAATTTAACCTCTCTATATGTTGCCAAACAAGCATTAAATTTTCATTTTATCATACCTGGGTGTATTTGATGGATAATAATATGTACTTCAGGTAGATTACAAGATGATAATTCCAAAAATCATCCTCATGTGCAGGGTGAAACTTTTAGGTTCACTGTAATGTAATGGGCTTTGCTGACCCACCTGACCTCAAATGGCACGGGTTGCTAGGTGTCATAAACATGCATCATGGGAATAAAAGGCTGTGTGTCAAGAAATTAAACCAACCCAGATCACCATTCTTGGAAGATTTGTCTGCTCTGGAGGTAAATTTTTTTCATAATGAGACACTGAAATTCCTAACAGAAGGGAGAAGTAGCATTGTTAATTAAAATGCAAGAGAAATATACAAGGGTATGATGATTTTAATAAGAAAGGGTGCAGACCTTACTGCTCTGCTCTGTCTAAATCACTTTACAGGAACAAAAATACAAGTCCTCTCTTAGAATAATAGAATGTTTGCTTCCTCTTGGAGAAGAACTGATACCTTGTCAATTTGTTCCCTTATATCCATTGTAGGTTCCTGTTTAGGTAGCCATGGCATTGTAGGTGGATTTCAGTTGGGCTCCATTGATGAAGGGAAGGCAAGGATTGACCAGAGAAGTTTCTGTCTATGAGGTGTGTGGTATTATGTGAGCAGTGTGACAAGTTGTGTGAGTGATGGCTTCTGTGGCTTTTCTGATCCCCATCCATACTCTTTATGTTTCAGTCTGTCGTTTCTTTCTGTGATGCTGTTTCTTCCTTGGAGTTGGCATCTTGCTTTGGTTGTACCGTATTCGTTCCAATTAGCGTACATGCCCCAATAAGCGCACACCCCCACTTTTACTGAATGACCCCCAAGTTACTTACTGTGAAACTGGTGTGGTTTTCAATGTAACTCTTTTATCACCATGCATAACTATGAAATCCATAGTTTTCTAATCAAGTACAATTCTTTGTCACAAAAAGCATGATGGTTTCTTTGTTTTGTTTTTTAAATGCTCTCCACCTTATCTGCATCTCTGTGTGTACTTTGAAAACAAGAAATCCCTCTTTGCTGAGCACTTTCTGTCATATTGCACATGCTCAGTCGCCACTTCCTGTTTAGGTAGCCATGCTGGCTTGCTCACATGGGAGGCAGGCCCAGGCATTTAGTTGGCTGAACGTCACCTCTTTTTACCAAAATTTTTGTTTTTGATCGACAGAAATAAAGTTTGATATATATGTATGTTATCAGCCCATGGTGTTAAGGTGAGTTTACAAAATTTATATTGATAGTTTTACCGGCAATTTTACGATGTGAATATGATGACCGTTCCAACTCTTTGGAAGACTTGCCACGGGAAAATTGGGGGTGTGTGCTTATGATCGATTTTTCTGGGCTGGATTTTCATGTAAAATATTTTTTTTAAGCGCACAGCGTGCCAATTGGAATGAATACGGTATATTTGTGGTTTCCTGTCAGAGAACGTAAGCATCTGGAGTGATTACATAACATGGAGGTTGAAGGCTTCAAACGCTTTTCATGTTTCCTCTTTCAGTGTTTTTGGAAATTGTCCCATTGGCGAATATTCTTGAGGCATCACAGACTAGTAAAATCTGTTTCAGCATTTTAGGGTTTTAGTAAGTGGCTGTGATGACTGGGCGTCTTTGTAAGATTTACGGCAGATGTGACAGTCGAACCACATGCTTGTTTATACTGCTGGTAGTTTACTCTGGTTAATTTAAGCCTAGCAGGTGGTATTAAAGAAGCATGTGCCATTCAATCCATTTACATGCCATCACAAGATGTAATCATATGGCTGCTAGCCTTCATCCCACTATTTCCTAGTCTCAGATCTTATGTACTCCCAATTGTTTGCAAATGATTGATGGTATGAGGAGAAGGTTAAAATGTACGCCTGTTGACATGTTTCTTTTACAATTTATGCTCAACTTGTATTGTGCAAGTTTTTTGTTAGCTCTGTTGACTTGTCAGTCAGCAGAGCTATTGGAATCCGTTTGCCCCCGTCTGTCCATCGTAAGACTTTTTACATTTTAGACTTTTCCTCAAAAATCGCCACATGGAATGTTTTGATTTTGCACATGGATGTTTCCCAGGTGGACCTGTACCAAGTTTGCAAAGGAGATGATGATGCAGTAATTTTTCTATTTTTTAATTTAAAAAAAAATAAAAATAATAATAATAACATTTCTTCATCTCAAGAAATACATTGCCAATTGCCTTTATATTACAGATTGGGTCATCTGGGGTTACCTAGTTCCTATTTTGACGACCAGATAATGCTGCAATTTTTTCTTAGTTTTTTTATGTGAATGTTTGTGTGTTCAGGCTATTATTGACTTCTTCTCTAGAACGACTGAACAGAATTGCTTAAAATTTTATCAGAACAGGATTTGACTTCAGCTAATGAAAGTTTGTGAAAAAAATATGGATATGTTAATTTTTGAAGAAGTTATAGGGATGGAGTATATGGATTTACCATAAAAATCATTCTATTTTCAATACCTACTCACATGTTCTGGTAGAAGGCTCCCCTTCAGCAAGCCTTCGGTTGCTAATATGTCACAGCAGTTGCACTGGCTGAGAGTTATCCATAGTTTGCACGTATTGGCATGTATGACATAGGATTTTGCATGGCTCACTGCCATGCAACATAAGATCAGCATAAGATGAAACCCACTTTCAGTCTTTCAGTGCCAAGTTTTGGACTGAGTCAACAGCTTTTCTCGGCGCGCATGGTTGACTACCTGTGATGCAGGCAAGTCTTGGGGTTTGATGTACTAATGTGTCCCTGAAGTCTCATGAACTGTAAGAGGTTTGTTGTGGTGTGTAGGATACATAGCTGGGTTGTGTTTTAAGATATTTCAATTTGTTATTGTTCTTGTATTTGTTGGAAAGTGGGTCCAAAGAGGTGATAGGACTTGTATTAAAGACGTTCGGTACACCGCGTTATGCGCAACCATTTATGGTCCAATGCCTCTATGCAGTTAGAGCTGGTATTTGTCGATACCTGCACTAGCTGCTGTTCGCTTTTCCTATTTTGCACAGTTCCGTTCCAGAAATATGGATTGTTTACGAAGAGTGAAAAGGAAAAAGAATGGGCGGTTTGTTAACAAATGCCAAAACAAAGGACTAAATACTTTAAAACAACGCAGAATACGTCGAAACACGACAGTGGTAGACCAAAACGCATGTACACAATCAGGGAACGCTGACCAAGCCACCGTCGAAAGTGCCACGCCCACTCCCCAAATGCCACATGTACATGCAAACACTGACAGTTATAACTGGGACGAAGGTCGCAAAATAGTGGAACCTTAGTGTACCAGCCGATAATCTTGTATGCGAGGAATGTAAAAAAAAAAAAACATTGTCCCTAAAAAACACAGAATCAGAAAAACGATATGGCTTGGCCAGTGTACTGTCCATTTCTTGTGAATGTGGTACGATAAACGCTGTTGCAACTGGAAAAAAACAACAACAGAGTAATACCCCAGGGTCAAAAGGTGGCACAGGCATATTTGATAATGTGCTACCTGTGCTACCATTCGACACTGTATTAAGGCAACTATAATTTTGATATTCTTATGTTTACCTCTTTTTTCCACATTGCTGTATTGCACTATGGAGAGAATCTTAAGGACACTTAAGACACCAAAAACCTTTGCATGGCCGATTTTGAAATTTTAACGGTTTTTACAAGATGAATGTCCTTTCTATTAGTTGTCGAAATTTCGAGCTTTTAACTAAAGTAGAAATATGAGAAAAACGTCAAAAACCACACAGGCATGTGGACATCCGAACGTCCATGTGTCATTCTTTTGGTTTTCAGCCGCCAAACGGAACAATGCCACCCGTCAATCATACTTAACAGCCTGTCACGTGGCTGCAGGTAGCAACGGCCCATGGCAAAAAGAGAGTGGTATCAGGGCGGCAATGCGAAATAAGGCAGCATGCCGAAAGTATGCTTGTGGGCAGGGAAAAGATGCAAACGTGGTAACATATCATAGCCTTAGCGGTTTACTTTATTGTTATCTTGCTTGTTTTGCATTCTAATTAAGGTTTGACAGATCGCTGAATAATGTTTTCCGTAGTTCAAAGGCTCTTTTATTCATGTGATTGGCCAAGAATTGATTGACAACCTCCCTAAATATTCAGGGATGATGTTTGCTACGTTTTGTACAAATATCAACTCAACTTGAGCAAATGGTATTGTTTCAGAGGCAAATTATCAACATCAAAGGCCTTTGAAGCTTGTTTTCTCAGAAAGGATAATAGGACGAGAGCCCCACCTAAGAATGGCTATTCCAAGAAAACGGCTGGGCGAAATTTAATCCGGTTAACGGCTTTTCATTCTTTAATGTCTGAACTGCAAAAGCGATTCAGCGATTTTCTAAATTTTGCTTCGTTCTTTTTCTATGAAATGAATAAAATGAACATCCTGAAAATCAAAGGGAAAATTGAAACATCAAACTTTGAGGATGGATAATAGAAAAACGAAACCAAACATAAAAAATCGCAGGATCGTTTTTTGTTGCCAATATGTCAGGATTAAGATGCAAGTGTAATTATGATTTTATCACAAATAATTAGTGACTTATATCGACATTTATGGGGTGGATGCTTTGCGGTCAACTTTCATTTGTTTATTCAACAATTAACATCACAGACACCCCAATACGGAACATATAAATTCGTTGGAGTATGACAAGTACACACATATTTGATATGTTACCCTAACGCAAATAGATTTTGAGCTAGGATTGACTAAAGTGGGATTTATTTTTGGTGTCACACCTGTCCTTAAAATGTTTGCCTCTTCTAAGTAAAACTATGAAAGTTTATATCATGACTGGAATATAAAATTAACGACGTGCTGTCGTTCATTTGAGCTACATACATGTATATTGATATGGTATCGAAGAGAGACAATGAATGGATACCTTTACCTATGAACTTAGAACAAATTAAGTCAACATGCATGAATTCTTTGTACAATTGCAGAAAAAATAGCACCGTATGATACCTTTTTTTGTTAATCAATGAAATCAGTACATATTTTGGAAACCCCCTACAATTTTTCAGGGTTTTGTAAATATTTTTCCTATTTCAAATTTACAAAATACTGTGAGCACTTATACATTTTTGCAAGACGAGATGAATTTAAAGTCACATTCCAGCATGTTTTGTCTACATATTTGTTATTAAAAGGCTTGATATACATTGCAAACACTCATATCGAGGTACTTTATGCATAGTTATGCATCCTTAATTTGTTTTTTGCTTTTACCCACATATATAATGGCTGCTATCAAATTTCTGTAGTCCTCACATGTATCACCACCTAGCGACAAAAGTAGCACCGTGACATGCCAATTTTTTGCTTGCATTTTGTTTCAAATGCCAATATCTTTGTTCACACCAAAAACCGGAGATTTCTAAATTCTTTTGACCAGTGTACCGAACGTCTTTAAATGCTGCTGAGCTTTGTGGTTCATTCTCAATCATTTCTCCTTGCTCTTTTGTTAGCTCTCTCCAGTATAAGTATTGGATTTTCACATCATGGTAAATCATCTTTCAAGATACTGTTTTTTTTTTTATCAGATTCCTCTAGTTTGGTACTGATAGGTGGAAGCCACATTGGAATTGTTTTTGTTTTTTTTTTTCAATGTGATCAGGTTGGCGCGAATCAAAGCATTAGTGGATATACCCATCAACAGGTTTACTACAGACTGCGGTACTGTACGCACCATCATGTAGTTTCACTTTCACATCTAAAAAGTTTGTCTCCAGCAGGCAGTGTTCCCAAGTGAACTTTATGGTGTCATGAAAGATGTTAAGGCAATGGAGAAAGGTAAGTAGGATGTTTTTATCATGATGACATACAAAAATACATTGCCTATACAGCAGTGCTGGACCTTACGCCCAAGAATTACCAAGTATAGAATATATTTTGTTCTCAGTACCTTATGAAGATATTGGCAGTCAGGTACCATCTTGGTTTCCATTGTTGTACCTGATGTGTTTTGGGAAAATTTATTGATTGAATCTGAAGCCATTGTAGTTGAGTTCTATAAGCTTTGAATGAACCAGGTGTGGGCATGTCCCTTAGATGCTGAGATAGGGCTGTTTTAACCCTCTCCCCCTTAAACCGGCCAAAACCGGCTGGTGGTCAAATGTCGTCTGCTTCAGTGTTTTCAACTAATTTCAACAGTTATGAAAAACAATTAGACTGAGAAATGTACATGAGACTTATCAAGATCACATGCCCCAAGTCAACAGCTTTCCTTGGCATGGGCTAGGCACTTCGGGCCCAACCCATGCCAAGGAAAGCTGTTGACTCAGTCTTAATTCAAGGGGGAAAGGGTTAAATGTCTTAGTGCCTTGTCTGTGTGGAGTGTTTGTGTATAAAGATTTCAGGCATCTTGTGGGTAGAATGGACACATTCAAAAATTGATCTTTGACAGCTTCCACAAGAAGTCAGTAGCATCTTTGAGGGGTTTAAGTCTTTCAGAACCAATCACGTCAAAAGTTGATCTACCAAAGTGAAACTAGTCTGAATTATCATTAGGATCTCAGATTCGTATCCTTGTAAAAAGACCTTTCATTCAAGTAACAGCATGCCTCTGGTTCCAGAGAAAATATCCTAGGTCAACAGCTTTTCTCGGCATGCATTGGGAGCAATGGGCCCAATGCACGCCAAGAAACGCTGTTGACTTAGTCCAAAATTTGGCACTGAAAGAGTGAAAGTGGGTTTCATTTTATGCTGATCGGGGTAAAAATATTGCCAGCCCTTCAGCCTAGAACTGACAGTTTTCTTGCAGGACTGACTATTTGTGTGATCTGCCAGTCCTGTGGACAGACTGGACTTACTGGGAAACATTTTGACACAAGATTAGATGAATTGACAGTCTTAATTGTTAAAGCTTTCATCAGTGCTTAACAGTTTAATGTTTTCAATTTTGTGCAGAAATATACAACTAACATAGGCATGGAAAGTGTCATTTCATTTAGGTCTTTTAAACAGCACAAGGTCATGAATTTATTGGCATGACGGGACTGACCAGAGTCTGAACGACTAACAAGTATCAGAAAGTGTCAGTCCTGTGGACTGATAAACATTGGTGTCCACTGTCTTGTTTTGGAGACTCAAAAAGTTCTTAAAATGACTGGGATTTTTAGGCAAAATTGACTATTTTCTATGATTTCATGTACTTCTTACAAGAACCAGGGGATCGCGTGTTTTGGGGGCTTGACACCTATGGGTAAATCTTTGGGAGTTTATTTCAACCCCTACTGATAATGTACATGTTGGGCTGTTAACTATTGGGATGGTCAGTCTACTCCGAATACTGATGTGCTTTCTGGATGTTAGGAGGAAAGCAAATGACAGGTGTGTGCATGCTCAGAGTCCAGTAGACTGGTATTGTGGTCATTTATACATGTATGTCCATTCCTAGAATAAAGTCATTGGATTCTTTATCTGCCAACAAGTCATTTTGACCGATGTTATCCAGATATATGGATTGCATAAGCTATCAACCGAGGATTGTACCGTTATCTTACTTCTACAAAGCTGTTATAAAGTGATTTACCAACTTAAAATTTATTGAAAATGATCATAAAGCTTCCAAAGGCAACTAATTAAAATACAACCATTACATTCTATGGGGGAAATACATGTACACAGTTACCACTGCAACTCTTCAGCCCTTGTGACACTCAACTGCTCAAGAAAGGTGCATTATCAAAGAACAGTCCAGTCTTTTCCATAAGACCATGGCAATGAATCATCAAATTGTGGTTTTTCAAGGCAGATGCTGTCTGATTGGAAGTATAAATGACAAAAGAAGTTGAAAAATTAAATTTGAAAAGATAGTGGTTCAGAGCAAAGATCACCACAATGCATATGACAGCTTTGCTGTGTCATGAACTTACATATTTATATGTATGCAGTGCTGCCGTCCAGGAAGAGTTGGCCGATTATTGCCCCCCCCCCCCCCCCCCGCCCTTCCCATTTCCAGTGGTGGATTCACAGTAAATACAGGGGATGTGTGCATAAGTGGGATACCATTCCCCTATTTCCCAATATGGCATGAAATAACACACGGTTCACCTTTTTGCAGCAGCTCCAGTCCTTGGGGCTACTTCCCCTTGTTGCAACTTACCTGTCCATTCTGTATTTAAACAAAACTGTGAGCCTGCAACAATATGAAATTTTCTTTACTTTTGGGGCTTAGAAGTGACAACATTGAAGAGCATCATGTTCATGTACATCCGTTTTCAGAAATCCCAACAGGGCCCCTAAAGGTCTCATAATGAGAACTTCCCTACTGTGTACTGAGGTTCCCTGTTGCATCAGACAAAATAATCCCACGCCAAATACGTCAACCAATGGCCAGTTCAGTGAATAACAACTGTCGGTTCAAAAACTGTGATTGAGGGATCCCTGCACAGAAATTATGTATGCTGTGTTACAGGATTTATGACTGCATGAACAAATGTTGGAAATTTGCAGGCCCCAGTGATCTGTCAACAGCTGAGGTCTGAGGCTGGAGCTGCTGGTGATTTTAAAAGTCTATAAAATCCCAACAGCCTCCCCTTATGCAGTCATAAAGCTGATTCTGCCATAGTTCTGCTTTTTGTTCCTCGTATTGTACAAACAGGAGCAAGAGTGTCACATCTTCAATGTAGTTCTGAAGAAAAGCAAAAAGGCACAATCCAATCTCCTCATGCTCCAAAGACAATTCAGTAGCCATCTATGTATAAACGGACACCTTAATTAATCACTATTATCTTGTTTGATGCAAAAAAAAAAAAAAATGCAAGGCTACAGCAGCCAAATTAAGTTAACAATGGCTCATGGGTGGGAAACCATGAAGGGCAGGCTTTGCAGCCTTAAATTCTAGGCAAGCAGAATGACTACCTTGAATTTTAACTTTTGCAAAGGTGTCACAAATCATGTTTACCTGACCCCCTGTATGCACTAAGAAAAGAACCCATCAAGCTGTATTCATAGATTGGTTGTTTCATTTAAATGAGTGAAACCGTACATTTTTACATAACTACATGTAGCACAACCGTAGACCAGAAATTATGTGAACCAAAACCCATCCTGATAGAGACAGAATTTTGGTGGTGTTAATGTGTATTTTAAATGAATAAAGCTT
Source organism: Hermodice carunculata (assembly GCA_964020975.1). Lineage (NCBI taxonomy): Eukaryota > Metazoa > Annelida > Polychaeta > Eunicida > Amphinomidae > Hermodice > Hermodice carunculata. Next base: position 24,757,743 of record OZ026624.1, read on the forward strand.
GTATGAATACAGTTTACGGCAAATAAATTGTATTCAGCTGATGGGACTGCATCTTAAATTAGTGGCTGAGATATTCTTATTTTCCTTTATACCAAATATGCCATCAAAATCAGGTGTATTGCCTTTTTCAAAATGCAGAAGTATGTGAATTCATAAAGGAACTTTGAAGGTGGAGAATCAAAAGAAAACAAACACAAGAGAATGTAGGAATGAATCTTGAGTGTTTTTTCACATTGACACTGACCAACTTATTGAACAAGTTGCCAGAGCATTTTGTGAGGCAGTGTTGAGCTTGGAGATTATAAAAACTATGCATTATGCTGCACTTGCAGGGGTAATTTAAGTTCTCAAAAGTACTAGGATTGCAAAATAAAACCTATTGAGGATTGTTTAAGTGCGTTGGAGGTGATGACGAATGTGCAAAAACTGTGTCTGTTCATAGTGGAGAGTGACTGCATGAGAAAAGCAGCTCTACAGTGGTGACAACTGAGCGTCGTGACAGTCGTGACAGTCGGGCTGTGAATGATCTGGGAGAAAAGCAAATAAAAACATATTTGAAATCACATCGGAATTAACGACCAAATAAAAGCTGAGCATTGGGGGTTTCCAAGCTAACAGGAAAGGATTGGCTGTAAGAAGGAAAACAAACCCAGGCCCATACTGGCTAAGCTTAATAGTCATTGGGACTGTAAAAAATTGTTTGCCTGTAAGATACAGTTTTGCCCAAATGGGTATCCTAATGTGGTTCATAAAATGTATTTGACAAAACACAAACTGAAGCGTTTTTTTCCCAGCCAGAATGGCAAAAAAATTGATGAAGTTGTCAAAACAACCTGGACTTGAAACAGGTTGATCTCCATAAGAACAAACCAAGGAATTGAGATTGTTGTGGCTGATGGGGATGCCTGGAAGGATATTGCCCTGGGGTTTGAACCCAGCAACTTGTGTAACAAATAACTTCATTCTATCCCAAATCCCATGATTTATGTCCTTGTGTCAACTCCATTTTCAAATACAAAGTCCAAGAGTCTGTGAGATTAGGGTCTGAACATGCTGAACTTGCACTTTACCACTTTTTGACCTAAACATGTCTGCCATCACAGACGTGTGGGGTAATGGTGGTGCCACTGGTGGTGATAATTGGAACTAACATCATAGGTACAGTGTAATCTCATTATAATGACACTCAGTTATCTGACATATTCACATAATGACAGAAGTTTTGAGGGACTTACAGTCAAAATCCTTCAAAGTCCTTTGTTATTTTACTGACTTGTGACATTCAGATATCTGACACATTTTGCAGATTGCAGATGGTGGCATTATAACAGGGTTTTGCTGTATTATGAACACATTTAATTTAATTTTGTGACACCAAATTTGGATGGAACTACAAAAGTCACACCAAGTTTACATTGTCGTATTATCTCCTTTTTGGCGCCCCTGCCCCCTTAAGCACCCCTCACTATTCTGGCTAAGAAAAAAAGTCTTAGTTAAGACATTTTTAGCAAAATTTCTCTGTTTTTTACCCTCTTGTATGCCAAAAGCAGTTCTATTATGGAGACAAATTTGCTGTAAATTTCCTAAGCACCCGGGGCGCTTAATTGGGATAATATGATAGGTTAATAATCAAAGTTTGGGTGACCTTGACCTATTTTTCAAAGTCATCAAGCATTTTAATAAAGGACATTAATTCCAGTATGTTGAGGAAGAATACGGCCTATGATACTAAATGTACCACACAAGTGTAGCATGTAGAAGTCTGTTATTGCACAATAAGGATGACCTTGAACCACTTTCTCAAGTTCACAGGGGGATTGCATAAGTTTCAGAAAATGATTCTTTGTGATGAACCTCAGATTACATGTCAGCAGAGCATTAGGACCATGGGCCTCTTGTTTCTTTCATGTTTTGCTGGTTTCATTCTGTGTATTGATTGCGATATCATTACCAATCTTGGATCAAGTTCTTTACATTATGCCATGGCAGATACCTCAGAACCTTTTATTGAAACATTGAGGGATGTCAAGAAAATTATTCTCATCTTGTGCAATGTGGTTGAGGTTTTCATGAGACTGAAATCATTTGTCACTTACTGTATGTTGATGATGTTGCTAAATTCATGGAAATCAAGTGAAGTTATTTTTTTCAGTGTAAAGTTCTAATCTAGATTCAGTTGATGCCAAATTCTCAGAAAATAGAAGATCATGTTGAGGAATTGTAATTAAATGGTCTTGAATCTAGTGTGCTGGTTTTTTTTCGAGAGTGTTATATATGAGATGATTTTAATATGTCACTAATACAAATCAATGGTTATCACTGTATTACATGTACATAGGGGATGCAGCAATAAGGGTGACTATAGGGATATATCATGACAAGAATGATACAACTATAAATCAAAGTAAAATATAAATATGAAAGAAAAAATATGTCAAGAAAAAAAAATAGAGAGAGAGATATGTAGCGGGTCTAAGATATCGGAAGGTCAATTTATTAATGTATATGCCGGGGGGGGGGGGGGGGGGGGGCTTGCAAAGAACATATTTCTGTGCAATATTTTCAGACCTGGTAGAAATGTTGATAATCACATTTCTGGAAGAGTTCTCAGTCGTGCTGGACAAACATAAAAGAGTAAAATGATGAATCTGTGCTAAAGGGAGACCTGAATGTACATCTTTTAAAATTACATGAGAAACAAACATAGAAAGATTTCTTTTGATTCGTTAACTTCCCACAGCTCTTTCTCAAAAATTGCTGTACCTAATCAGTTCTCAAATAAAAATGGGGCAGTAATTGACAGTATCCGTTGTAAATAAAGTGAAGCAAAGACATAACTCTTTCAGTGCCACATTTTGGACTGAGACAACAGCGTTTGTCAGCACACTTTGGGTGCAGTAGACCCAAAGCCTGCCCAGAAAAGCTGTTAAGCTAGCATGTTAATATTCTATGTAACAACAGATATGCAGGTACTTGAATGACCACTCTTTTTACAAAGGACACAAGTTTAGCAGCCTTATAATTCAGAGCAGTTCATTTGAAGTAGTTTGAGGTTAGTTCCAGCTGGCACTGAAAGAGTCAACTCTTTAAGTGTGAAATTTTGTATGGGTTTAGGCAAAGCTAAAAAACATTCTACGCAACGGACTACTGTTGAACTGATAAGTACCGTCATGGATGAAGTGAATAAGGAGGAGCTTCCTCTATGCAGATTTCTAGATTTATCAAAAGCTTTTGACACTTAAAACCACAAAATTAGTGAATAAAAATTAATCTATATAGCAGTTTTACATGTACCTCTGCTGAATTAAAGCAAAAGAATCTTAGCAATCTTAAACAATATGTTGAATATGATGGAACTAAATCTGGTTTACTTGAAATTACTACAGGGAATACCACAAGGATCTACTTTGGGCCCTCTGCTTTGTGTACATGTATATTTATGAGGTTACAAATGCTAGTGAAATATTTAAATTTATTACAAATTAAGAAAAAACGACTCTGTCAAAGATTGAAAGTATCAAACCTTGGGATTTGTAACTGTCATACTATAAATAATGAACTCATGAAAATAAATTTTGGCTGTATGGTTTTCCATCATGTACAGAACAAAAATTACCTTGCCAACTATCAAAATAAAGGACCAGACACACATCCTTGTAACTTGTACAGTGTACATAGTTTTGATTTCCGTGGTCAATGTGAAGAGCACCTTACTTGGAATAGGCAAATGGTAAAACCTTCAAGTAACAATTTCACGTACTATAGGGACTTTTTAACTTAATTGTTTCCTTCTACAGTTTCTAAACTCACTCATACTTCCCCATATTAATGAATTATGAAAAAAGAGACTCATATGAAGCCAGTATTTAAAGAAATGGAAGTTTCTCAAGGTTGCAGATGATTTGGCGTTAATAAAGCTGAAATTGTCTCATAATTGATTCATGAACAATTAACTTCCAGCTGTGCTTTTCAGAATTTTTTTTCTACATAAAGAAACACAGACAGAGCATAATTTTTCATTAGTTACAAAGTAAAGACTCTTAAGCTTAACACACCTTAAAATTTGACAGTCCTAAGTTATTAAACAATATGCCAGCATTCATATCAGATAAACTTTCAACCATGGTCTCCAAGGGTTTTCAAGCTATATTCAAAACAAAAAACTACTTGATAAATGACTAGCAAATGAATTATTCAGTTGCAAACTGTTATATCTGTATGAACAATTACTGACACAGTCATTAGAATCATCAGTGAAACACACTTCATTAGTCTTCACCTTTTTTGCCTTTTAATTAAACGTATCACCATTTTTTTTGGGGGGTGGTGGTATTTGCTTAATGTCATTGGTACCTATGTGACCATCTTATGTACAAATGTTGTTTTTTTTTTTTTTTTTTTTTTTTTTTTTTTTTTTTTCAGTTTTTATATTTTAAGTATTGGGCCATGATGCAAGTCTCTAGGCAAGATTTAACTGTATGGTTTATGGTCAAATAAATGGAGTCCGTCAATCAGCTGAGCTTATAGAATGGTCTGTCATCTGGTGTCTAGCCATCTGTCAGCAAGTTGCATTTTCAGCTTCTCCAAAACTGTTGGCTAGATTCACTTCAAATTTAGGGGAATACCTTGGATGGGTCTCTACCAAATTTGTTGAATTGGTCATATTCCAATCATTTCTTGATTTTTCATGTCCATTTGGGGGCAAAATATTAAATCTTTTCCCAAAACCACTGAGCCAATTGCTTCTAAATTGCACAGGGACACTTGGAGGGACCCCTACACATTAATCAGTTTAACAGATGGTGCTGTGATCTTTTTAGCTTTGCTGACTTGTCAGTCAGCACAGCTTATAGAATCCATTTGTGTCCGTCCGTCATCCATCCATCCTTAGACTTTTTTTACATTTTCGTCGTCTTCTCAAAAACCGATACATGAAATGTTTTGATTTTGCACATGGATGTTCCCCAGGTGGACCTCCATGAAGTTTGCGAATGAGATGATGATGCAATAGATTTTCTATTTTTTATATCTTTTAAATTTTTTTATGTGAATTTTTTTTTTTTCATCTCAAGAACTACTTGGCCAATTGCTTTGATATTGCACATAGGGTCCCTGGGGTCAACTAGTTCTTATTTTGGCCACCAGGTGGTGCTGCGACTTTTTCCTATTTTTTTTTTGTGAATTTTTTTGTGTTAGGCTATTTTCGACTTCTTCTCCAGAACTGCTTAACAGAATTGCTCAAGATTTTTATCAGAATGTAGTTGACCTTTAGACAAGAAAAGTTTGCAAAAATAATTTGGATTTGTGAATTTTTGACAAAGTTATGGGATATGAAACTTTGCAACTGTAAGTGAGTACTGCTACCGTATATGTACATATGGCAATTCCGTGCTGCCACTGTTAATTTTTGACAAAGTTGGAAATGGGATATCAAATTTTGCAACTGTAAGTGAGTACTGCTACCTTATATGTACATCTGGCGATTCCGTGCATATATTGCACTTTTGTATTTACATTTTAGACTTCTTCTCAAAAAGAGCTGCATGGAATGTTTTGATTTTGCACATGGATGTTGCCCAGATGGACCTCTACCAAGTTTGCAAAGGAGATGATGATGCAATAATTTTTCTATTTTTGATGATTTTTTAGCTCTGCTGACTTGTCAGTGAGCAGAGCTTATAGAATCCGTTTGCGTCTGTTGTCCGTCCATGTGTCCGTCTGTGGTTAGACTTTTTATATTTTCGACTTCTTCTCAAAAACCGCTACATAGAATGTTTTGATTTTACACTTGGATGATCCCCGGGTGGACCTCTACCAAGTTTGTGAAGGAGATGATGATGCAATAATTTTTCTATTTTTCATGAATTTTTTAATTTATTTTTTGAAAAAAATTAAAATTTCTTCATCTTAAGAACTACAAAGCCAATTGCTTTGATATTGCACATAGGGTCATCTGGGGTCAACTAGTTCTTATTTTGGCCACCAGGTGGCGCTGTGATTTTTTTTCCCCAATTTTTTTATGGATTATTGCCTGTTAAGGCTATTTTCGACTTCTTCTCCAGAACAGCTGAACAGAATTGCTTAAAATTTTATCAGAATAACTATTGTATTTACCCTTTTGACTTCTACTCAAAAACCGCTGTATGGAATATTTTAATTTTGCACATGGATGTTGCCCAGGTGAACCTCTACCAAGTTTGCGAAGGAGATGATGATGCAATAATTTTTCTATTTTCATATTAATTAATTTTTTAATTTATTTTTTGAAAAAAAAAAAAATTCTTCATCTCAATAACTACCAGGCCAATTGCTTTGATATTGCACATAGAGTCACCTGGGGTCAACTAGTTCTCATTTTGACCACCAGGTGGTGCTGCAATTTTTTCCAAATTTTTTTATGAATTTTTGTGTGTTAAGGCTATTTTCGACTTCTTCTCCAGAACTGCATGATAGAATTGCTTAAAATTTTATCAAAATATAGTTGGACATTAGACAATGAAAGTTTGCGAAAATAATGTGGATATGTTAATTTTTGACAAAGTTATGTGATATCAGACTTTGTGATTAAGTAAGTGATGCCACTGTACATCGACAGCCATTGAAACAGCAAGGTATGTCAATTGATAATACATGTACTACCATCAGCAGAGCTTATAGAATCCGTTTGCGTCCGTCGTCCGTCCATCTGTCCGTCCGTCCTTCCGCAAAATTTATTTTAAGGACAAACTTTGCTACCACTCTACATACATGTACATAGCTGTACAAATCTAGACTGCAGTCAATGTGTTCCAATACTGTAAAAGCAGATCCCAGTCAGCAGAGCACTGGATCATCATGATCCTCTTGTTTAGGGTTGAAAGTTATGGTCATCTGGCTCTTAACCCCCCCCCACCCCCCCACCCCCGCCATTTTGGACACAGATGAAAATGTTGACAATTATGGACGGCCCTAAGGTATTAATTAAACAATTTTTTTTTATTTATTTATTTTTCTGTCTATCTATCTATCTATCTATCTATCTATCTATCTATCTATCTATCTATCTATCTATCTATCTATCTATCTACCTACCTACCTACCTACCTACCCACCCACCCCACCCACCCATCCATCCATCCATCCATCCATCCATCCAGTCAGTCAGTCTGCCAATTCATTGATCTCTCTCTCTCTCTCTCTCTCTCTCTCTCTCTCTCTCTCTCTCTCTCTCTCTCTCTCTCTCTCTCTCTCTCTCTCTCTCATCTCTCTCTCTCTCTCTCTCCTCTCTCTCTCTCTCTCTCTCTCTCTCTCTCTCTCTCTCTCTCTCTCTCTCTCTCTCTCTCTCTCTCTCTCTCTGTTTACTGGTGATATTTACAATAAAAAATATATTATTTTGGAATCCTGTGCATTTTGTATTAAAATTATGAGAGGTATTGGGTGTGATTAGTGTGTGTGTCTAGAGGGTGGGTGGGATGCACTACCCTGGCAAGTCCAGGTGCAGCTGTCATTTTGGAAGCGGTAGTATGACTTGCAGTGTAATGCAAAGCACACAGACTGGACTGAGCTTGTTAGTACAGTGAAACCCACCTTGAAAGACTTTGTCTAAGAATCATAGCGGTCTGTCAAGACAGCTGGTCTCTCAGGGAGGCATAAATAACATGTAAAGTACCAGGTAAATATGTTGGAAAGGTTGTCCCTGAAGGCAGGTGGTCTTTCATTGGATTGGTTACTTAAGACAGCAGCCTCTGAATTTGCATGAAGGATTTTTATAGAAATTTGAATACTTGCATACAACTGCCATTATGACTCCTGCAACAAGTGTGTGGGCAAAACTTGCTGGTACATCTACTGTAATTGTACTTTCACATGAATAAATTTTCTCAGTTTTTGCATTTCAGGCATTAAATTAAGTTTTAATTTCACCATTCTGGATGCAGTTCCCATTAAACCAATGTAAAGATACTATTTTTTCTGTTTTTATTTGAATCACAGTCTTGTGCTGTCATGGAAACTGACAAAAATAAGAAATAAAGCAAAATTAAATGACTACACAGTGTATTTCTTCAGTTTAACTTTTTATAGCCCCTGGAAAGGTGGGTATACTGGCTTCAGCATGTCCGTCTGACCATCCATCTGTCAAAAAGCCTTGTCCGGGCCATAACTCCTTTATTATTCATAGATCTTCCTCAAATTGTATATTACTGTTGTTTATCCCTTGAGGTTGTCTCATGAAACAACATTGACCTTGAGGTTTATAGGTCAAGGTCACAACTGGAGTCTGTAGCCAAACCCTTGTTTGGACCATGACTCCTTCATAAATAATCACATCTTCTTAAAACTTTGTATGCTTATTCTCCTTCACTACATGGTGTGTCATGAGGCAACCATGACCTTGAGCTATGTAGGTCAAGGTCACATCGGCCATTTGTTGGTAGACATAATCTTATGTTGACCCAAAATCTTCCTCCAACTTGACATGATTATCGCTTCGAGCGGAGGGTATCCAGTCTTGAACTCACTCTTAACCCTTAAAGTGCTAATCACTACTATAGTCCTTTTCACATTACTGTTAAACATATAATGGTTAAAAGATTCAAATTCCTCATGAAGATACATTTCATTCAAATACCAGCAAGCCTAATGTAAAGCAAAATGTAGTCTTAGTCAACAGATTTCCTCAGGACACTTTGTGCACACTGCACACAAAGTGACCCGAGGAAAGCTATTGACTCAATCTTAAGTCAGTGCTTTAAGGGTTAATTGAAGGGGAAAAGGGAAAACAATTAGGGAATTGGGATTGGTTGCTGTGATCAGATGACTCTGAAAAGGAAAGCATGAAAAACATAGGTAGATGCTGTCGTTATTTTGGGAATATTGAAAAATGTGGGTAACAACATGTAGTTTTCTAAACACTGGAGGAATAGAAGATTTCTTGATTAGAGAGAGATTCATATAGGGCTGGTCCCTGTTTCTCAATTGGCTAAAAAAATATGTCGAAAGTAAACTTGTCTGGAGGTAGATGATGTTATTTTGCACAAAATGAGATCATTTTGATTTGCCTTATTAGGTAACAGTTGTCCTCAGGGGAGTATGAAATGATTTTTTGCACTGGAGTAAAGTCACACAGCATCACCGATGGTTCGGATGTCCATGGAAAGTGATACAAATGTTTTGATTATTGTGTCTGTAGGCATGTAAATCTTTGTAAATACCTTATACGCAATCTAGAAAGAGTTACCAGGAAGGCAGACAAGAGACAAAAAAAAAAAAGAAAAAAATCTACAAGTTTTTTTTTTTTTTTTTTTTTATATGTGCATGTTGAGTGTATATTGAAGTGGTGACAGTTTGAGAAAAGAAAAACTGAAAGCGGAGAGGTGCTGGTGGGGACGGCTCTGGGCATCCGGTAGTGACAGGCTGCAGGTAAACAGACATTGACAGCCCATACAAGACAATATCGTGCACAATTAGCAGACAATAAGGTAATGGATTCATTTTCAGCTGGCAGCCTGGGAATGTTGATTGGGCTGGTCTCTCTCTCTCGGCTAAGTTTAGTCTTCCCTGTGATTTATTTACAGGCAAATGGAGAGAAAGTTAAGGGATCGCAATTAGATACACAGCAAGGACCATGATGTTGGCGATTTCTCGTCATAATTGCAGCAGCAGCAGCATGGGCTGGTGTAGACTTTACTCAGCAAATGAGCCCCCTTAAGATGAAACATTGGTCTCGATGTTTGTCTCAAATTCATTCGCAAATAAAGTTGCTGGTGAATGTTCCAAGTGTGTGTGTGCAGCTCGATTTTTGCCCACCCATCTGAGACGGCATGTGCAGAAGTGGACAAATTTACTAGCAGTGAAACAATTTTGTGAATTACGAAGAATGGTTAGCAATGTTAAATATTGATTTATACTGACTAGTGTGAAGCAAGAGTAGAGGACCCCGTGATGGAGAGGCATTACGACCAGGCAAATGGCATGTATTAATCACACAGGCAAGGTCAAATCTGGAAGAAAGATGGCAGGCCCAGTGTAAGTGGGATACAGAAATTGACTGGAGGCGATACACCCTGAATAGTCATGTAATATTATATATATGGCAAGCTGTTTCTTGACAGGAAAAAAAAGTGAGCACACAACACACACATAGACGGCCACCTAGAATTGTTATGCCACAGATGATTGTATGAATCAAAGCGATACCAGTCCAAAAATTTTTATTTTACGGGATGTTTTGTACGTGTAAACAAGAACAGTTGGTAATGGATGGAGATCATCTCGTAGGCGGGGTGGGAGTGGGGGGGGGGGATTTGTTTGTGGATGCATACATTTACAAGTGGGCATAAGTAAAAACTGCTAGCATGCCAGAGAGAGAAGAAGGAGGCCGGCTGGTGGTGAGATGGTCCCTAGATGATGTTGGCATGCAAAGGTGGTGGAGTACGGAGGTGAACTTTGGCCTTTTGATGGTTCTTCATGCAAATGGACTGTGTGGCAAATTTTGAGCATATATTTGATTACTGCATTACTAGTGGTGTGCGTGTAGGGACACTCTGCTGAGTTGGACTGCTCTGCACTTACCAAGATAATGTACAGCACCGTGGCTCACTAACCCCACCTAGTGGTACCCTCCCGTACAAACTGCCCTCTCCTTGCTACTTTCACTGCGTCTTAACTGAAGTCATGTAGCCCTCTTGTCAGTATGAAATACCTCACCCTGAGAGATAAACAGAGGGTCAGATAGTGAACACTGGATCAAACTGATTAAAAAAAAAAAAGGATGGACGTAACACTATAAAACTGGGGGCAGCTATCTGTGGGAACATTGATTTAATATCACAATCTGACAGCTTGGCAGCTAATGTGTCGAAATGAAATACTACGGCAGCCTCAGCGGGGAGCAGGGGAGCAGAAGTGAGGTTAGGGATGGGACTTAACAGAACTCTTCATCAGAAAAAAAAAGATCGAGAGCCCACAACTTTAATATGATATTGATAGTTACCTGGTATGAGCATGATGTGCATGAATGTGGCAGTCTTGACCAACATATCAAACGTTGGAGTTCTGCTCATAACTTAACTCGGCAGTGTTATTCAAGAAATCCCAAACTGTGAACATTTTTGTATCGTCTTCTCCCAGGGCCTGCATCCTGTGAGGATCCAAACAGGATACGCCACCCCAACTGATTCACTTGACCCATTGTTAAGGTTTTTTTTAGCTGTGTGGTGTTTGTATAATTTACACCCTGTATATGTCCCCATAATTTTGCTTATGGCTTATTACATGTTCAAGTGTTATATTTTACTTTGTCAAAAATACATATTTAGATAAGGCAAATGACAAATGGGTAGCTTCCCAGGAATCTGAAATGTGATTCTCATTCTTATTGTTTATCATTAATGCCATTTCGTTGTTTTGTAATCATTGGACGCCTTTATTTTGACATGACAAAGACTGATCAGTAGTTTCTGGAAAATTTTGAGTGACTGGATTGACTGTGAATGTATGAAATAAGAGTATATCCAGATCTGCAACATTTTTCTGAACCTCTTTTAATTTAGAAATCTCAGCACCAACAAAAAGAAAAAAAAAAATGTTAACCCTTTCTACCTTTAACCGGCCAAAACCAGCTGGTGGTCAAATGTTGTCTGCTCTGGTATTTTCAACTGATTTGAACAGTAAAGAAAAAGAATTTGCCTGAGAATTTTAGATTATGCATTCCCCCACCCCCCATCCCCACCCCCCGGGATGCATGTAGTGTTTAGTCCTGTTGTCTACTGCCACTGCATATCTTATTTTCCTTATATTTCCGTCCCCTCTTGACCTATTGCCTCCTAATTTGGTACAGGTAATATATGGATCTGGGAAATTTTTCCCATATAATAACATGCAACCTTGAGGTCAAAGGTCAAGGTCAAGGTCAAATCCTGGTTGCATTTTTCTGCTGACTCAGCAACTTTCACATATTGGCTTATACCTTCTTACTGGTGCATCGTAGGCCCAAGGTTACTATTAACATTAATAGGACAGTACCTATGGACTTTCTATTTGTATGTTTATTTTAAACCTAAGTGACCGTGAAAGGTCAAACTGCATACATACCTGTTGATTACTGTGTAAGTCAATGGGGATTGCAATGGTGGTTCACATTTCGACATCTTCAAAACTGTAAGTCTGATTCACTTGAAACTTTTGGTACAGATACTCCATAGATTTAAGGATTTTTTTTTTCATATGTTTGTGGATGAACTTCAGGTCATAGGTCAAGGTCACAATGCCTTGCAAAATAAAAAAAAATGCTTTCCCTGCCACATCTTCAAATGGGTGTGATTGAAGTCCATCAAACTTGGTCATTATGTACCCAGGTGAGGTTTCCCTTAGGTTTGCTGAGAGGTGACTTCGAATTCAAAGGTCAAGATCAAACTTTCTGCAGAAGAATGGCAGCCCTCTTAGAGGGGTGACCTCTGGTGAGAGGTGCCTCATCGGGGGATGCAAAATGTTTTTCCCTAAAAAAAAAACTAGCTTCTCGTTTTAATTCAAAGGGGAAAGGGCTGAGTCCTGTGTTTCAAACGCCAGTGACTTGGTCTTCCATATGTGCATGACACTGAGTTTTGTGTCTGTGGTGTGCATTATCTCCACATCAGCAGCTGACACTGTGTTAAACTCTGGACAGTTATTAATGATATTTATCTTCTATACATAACAGACACTTAGATTCTGCATTAACCCTGGTACTAAGTGCCTTTTAACACGAGAAACTGAGTCTGCTATTACAAGTACCTAATCCTATATGCTAATCACACTCAGGCCAGTACAATGAAACCTGTTTTGAGAGACCACCCCTAGAGCAAGCCAAAAAGTGGTCACATAAGGCAGGTGGTCTCTCAGTGGAGGTATAATAACATGGGAAAGATAGGAAAAGGGACATAGTAAACATGGTCTGAAAAGGCAGGTGGTCTTTGAACACAGTGGTCTCTCAAAACAGGTTTCACTGTATTAACACAGGCAGGTAGTGCTATATTAATAGAAGATGCACAGTGCTGCATGAACACACGAGAGCATGCTGTGTTGCAAGGGACAGAGCCCATATATGTAAAAATAACATAGTCCTATGTTACAAGGGACATGGCCCTTTGTCACCGTGGACGTGGTCATTTCGTAACACTGACACTTGGTGCCATGTTACCACAAGTGACATTCTCCTTTTATGACAGCTATGCTGTACCTGAGTTAACCCTTTCCCCCTTGAATTGACACTTGAGTCAACAACTTTCCTTTGCATGAGTTTGGCACTAAGTGCCCAACTCATGCCAAGGAAAGTTGTTGACCTGGGGCATGTGATCTTGATAGGGCTCATCTACAATTCCCAGTCAAAATTGTTTTTCATTTTTGTTGAAATTAGTTGAAAACACTGAAGCCGACGACATTTGACCACCAGCCGGTTTTGGCCCCAGTTTGAGGGGGAAAGGGTTAACAGACACTCAGTGTTGTGTTAGCGCTTGTGACATAGTCCACTGCTCAACATAGTCAATTGGTGCAGGGTAGGGACAAGAACGTGGTTATGTCATAGTGTGGTAGTAAAATGAGGGAGATATGTGTGGTCCTGTGTATTCAGTGTTGTGCAGAGAGGGCTCACACGGACATACCCATAGTCCTCTGCCATTGCAGGTATTCCTGTATTATTGTATGAAGACTTAGAATTCAATCCTTTTTTGGCAAAGATACTTTGTCCTACGTGAACATGGGTATTCAGGCCTGTGGATGTGAGGAACGATTCATGTTTGAACATAGGTATATAGTCAGCCAGGTGTTAACAGAAGGCACAGCTCTCTGTTAATGAGCCAGTCTGGTCCATAAACACAAAACACTTCTGTAACCCTGTGTATCTGTACATGTATGTCTCGTATTTTAACATGAGTGATCTAGTCCTGCATTAAATTAAGCTACATAACCCAATGTAAACAGTGGGTATTTTCTGTGCTAATAGATAGTATCTCCTATGTCAACATAAGTGACCTAGTCCTGCATTGAATTGAGCTACATAAGCTAATGTGAACAGTGGATATATCCTATGCTAACAGAAGGTATCTTCTATGTCAACATGCATGACCTAGTCCTGCATTGACATGAGCTACATAACCCAGTGTTAACACTGGGTATTTTCTATGTTAACAGAAGATATCTCCTATGTCAACATAAGCGACTTAGTACTGCATTGCCATCAGCAACATAAACCTATGTTAACAGTAGGTATCTCTATGTCTCGCCTATGTCCATATAAGCAACTTAGTCTTGCATTGACATGAGCAACATTATCCCTATGTTAACAAAAGGAGCTTCTTTGTTAATGATAGGGTACTTAGTCCTATGTTAACAAAGTATAATGAGTCCTATGTTAACAAATGTGCGTAACACTTGCATGCATCACAAGGCACTCATCTATCTCAAATAGTCTGTCCAATAAGCCAAGAAAATTGCAAGCTTAATCATTCTTTGGAAAATCAAGCTCATTGCTTGATGGACTGGTTGTAAATCACCATTGGGAGTCGAGTTGTATAGGTGCATTCAGCTGCATAAATCTGCCCAATCAACATTAGACTATTTCATGGGATTACTTTATTTTATTGTCTCGCATACATTGTATATATTCAGGAAATTGCCATGTGTATTTTCTGTCAAAAATAAAAAGTACACGGTCAACGAAATTATTCGTGCATTAATGCTGTGGGACTTAAACACCAATTCGTATGTTGGCACAGAACTTGTTCCTAATGAAAATTACCAGAGACTGTACAGTGTCATAAATAATGTCTGCTAAATGTCCAGCAACATAAATATTGTCTGCTGCCCATGTGGACTTCATTTCACGTTTTTGTAACGTCTTTGTGTGAGGACCGTCGAATAATATGCCATTAACCAACAGCTTGCATGGACACCTGTTTAGTGCAAGGAAAACTGTTGACTTAGCACAGTGGGATTAACCCCTTCCCGCCCTGACCTAGACGTGGTCATATGACCTGGTATCATAAATAAAAGTGCAATGAAGTGTCCATTTTGTCATTTTCATTAGTTCCGGTGTCAGCGTGTTAGGACAGGACATTTGTTCAAAGTTTATGAATTCTAGAGTGTTTCCATCATTATCTCGATGATTCAAGCACTCATTATTGGAGGCATCTGAAATGACCAAAAGTATCTTTGATTGGGATGACACATACTGACTTCTCCCTTGTCATTAGAATCTGAAATAATGGCTTCTCTTCCATGATGAGGACTAATCAGAGCATCAGTAATTGGGAATGTTCAGAGTCAAGTAGCAATGTGGTAATGAGTTTGGGAGTCACAAGTGTGGAATGAGGATAAAATACAGAAATATTTCAGCATACATTGATAGATTTGAAACTAAAGTGGAGGACTTGCTCAGATACAAGGAAGTTACATGACACAAATTCTAGGTAAACGGTTTTTTGTTTCCCAGGAAAATACTATCATACACCAGTGTACACATTTTTTTAAATTCTGCATCAAGAAGACCCAGCAGTAGCCCCCGAGGTTCTTTCTTCACATTGGAGGGAACCTTTCAGATCCAGAATTTCGGCGAGAATCCATTCTCATAAAGATTCTCCTAAACTTGTCTTTCTTTAAAAAGAAAACTAATTGACAAAAATCCAAATAGATTCTCCCAAAATTTTGCGACATTCTGGCCCACCTTTGACCAGATTACAAAGTGGTCCTTTGATTCCGGGGTCTGCATCTTTACGGTAGAAGTTTGTTAGTTGATAAAAAAAAGTCCAGTTTTGTCATTAAGTGTGCAAAATATATGTAAATTCTGAACTGGTTTTGAAGTCAAAGGTCTCTTTCATTTTCTCGAAAGCCAAAATTTAAATGTGTAGGCAATATATCTAAGAATGTCAATAGCGAATCTGGAGATGTTAACATTTCGGTCAGCCGCTTTTGGTTTCCCGTTTTCCTCTGTAAACCACAACCAAAACTGAAGACTGATGCTTTAATGTTTTGACTAATTTAAACAGCAATGAGAATTGCAGATAAGAGTTATTAAAGTGGTATGTCCAGGTCCACAGCTTTAATTGGTCATGGTGGAGAGTCCAGGTTTTCTTGATGAGGGCTTTGTCCCTTTAATTGGTCATGGTGGAGAGTCCAGGTTTTCTTGATGAGGGCTTTGTCCCTTTAATTGGTCATGGTGGAGAGTCCAGGTTTTCTTGATGAGGGCTTTGTCCCTTTAATTGGTCATGGTGGAGAGTCCAGGTTTCTTCATGAGGGTTTTGTCCCTCTAATGGGTCATGGTGGGGAATCCAGGTTTCTTCATGAAGTTTTTGTCCCTCATAATGGATGTTGGTAGAGAATGGAGGTTTCTTCATGAAGCTTTCATCCCTCATAACGGAAGTTGGTAGAGAATGGAGTTTTCTTCTTGAAGCTTTGTCACTCTTAATGGATGACGATAGAGAATCCATATTCTACATGAAGATCTTGACTCGTGATGGTGGAAGATCCAAGTATCTTAATGAAACTTTTGTACAAGTAGTGGGTCATTGTAGAGAGTACAGGTTTCATCATGAAGTGTTTGTCTCTCATACTGATGATGGTGGAAAGAACATTTCCGTCCTTTATAATTTTGTACCTCATTAAGAGTGATAGTGGAAAATCAAGGTTTTTTCATGAAGGTTTTGTCTCCCACAATGGGAGGTTGTAAAGAAATCGTGTTTTACCAATATCAGCCATATCATGTTTTTTTTTCTGCTGTTACAGAAAATTGATCGCAGCTGCAGAAAACAATTAAGAGTACAATGCATGATCCCTCTCATAAAAGGCCCTCATTCATAAGGGACCACCTGTCTTGAAGACCGCATTTTCTCAGACTTTTTGCGCAGAACTTTTCATGTTATTTATACCTCCAAGGACACCCCCACCTGTTTTGAAAGACCACAATCTGCTGGTCCCTGTAGGTGGCCCTTCTAGGCAGGTTTCATTGTACCAAAAAGACCAAAACTTGAACCAATAGCAAGCTGAGGAAATTCACATCTAAGCCTCCAGCAGGTGGCATGACAATCACACACATGACCAATCACATAGTTACACCACTGTACCTATTGCTTGGTAGGTCATACTTGCCCTACTTGGGGGGGGGGGGGAGGGCAGTGACGATGAAAAGTAAACCTCTACATTCATGGGTAGTAGTTCCTGGTGACTGCATAGTAGCCAGGAATCTCGCAGTAGCACACAGGCATTTTGAAAGCATGGAAAAACATGCCTAGAACTAATAAAAGTCAAATCCTATAAAATCTACTGGTATTTCAGCTTTCACTTTACAGGCTACAATAAATATTATTAAGGGTTTGTCCACAAGGTGTCCTGTGTATCACGAAGTCCTGTAAAGTCATGCTGATAAATCTTGGCGACTGAAACAGGTTCTCAACATTTCGTAATCAAGGCACTGCTGTACAGGTAGAGGTGTTGGTCAATGATTTCAAGATTGCCTAGTAAGTTATGCTCGGGCTGACCTTGTAGCATCTGGGTCATGACATGCAAGTAAATTAAACATGTGTGTCAGTTTCATACAGTGGCTCTGGGAGCTCTGGGGAGTGGAAAGTAACTTTATTGACAGAATTATTGAGCAGATGAGCTTTGCTGTACCTCTGAAAGTGCACAGAAGTGGGTCAGTCCACTCTTAAATCCAGGCAGACATTCCAGAAGACTTGACCATACGCACCAGAGTAACCTGGTACCCTCACACGTATTGTGCTTCAAGTATCATGCCGAGGTAATTTGTGGTGAATAAAACTTGTGATGGACAAACCGTTGTTTCTTAGACTGTTGAGTGGTGGGTATCATCACTACGCATTTGTCGCTGTGTTTCAGTGACATGGGTGGCCCGACACATCTCTCCCAAAGCGAGTTTTATGTGACTTCTGTATCAAGGATGAATAACATGCTACCTTGGACAGTCTACACACCTTGTGTTAGCTGGGGCGGTTTAGTAACCCCCACCGTCCATGCCCGTGATTTGTTCTGCATTTTATCATCCCGTGCGGGTAGATGTGTCAAGAAAAGTTGCTTCAGAACTTAATCCCGTATATTTCACTGATTTGCAGTATGTATGCACCCACGCAGTCTGCAGGGCTTGAACCTGGAAATCCTATTACAATAACCTATTAGGCTGCCATGCTCATTTATTTACCAATGATATTCCTGAAGACGGCTACGTCTAATTAGTTTCTGAACATTGCAGATAGGTTGGCCAATATCCAGAGAGGAACTAACGAAGAGAGGAAGTCGCTCCAAAATATTTGCAGTTTGTTGCTTTGGAAAAACTAGTTTGTTGCTAATTTCTTGCAAGAACAGTATTTCTGCATTTAATTGCTAACTATATTCATCATTTGACTGATGAATTTGCTATTCCCTATTGATTTTGTGTGGCTCCCCCAGCAGGAATTTCTGATGCCCCCAGCAAACAACAAAGTCTAAGTGATGGTGACAAATTTGAAAAAGTGCGATACACTGTAGCTAAGGTGCAAGGTATCTGTGGTACATGAACAGTTTATTGGACAAATTATGTCTGCAAAAGCAGCAAGTTTTGTCTTTGATTTATTTTGATGCCTCTTTTCTATGGGAGAGGTGTTGGAATTTTTTTTTGGGGGGGGGGGGAGATGTCTATCAATTTATCTGTGAACATTCGTATGTAGCATTCTTTTCATCCTGCATTCCTCTTTCTATTTGTCGTCATGCATGTGACACATTCAGTGAAAAAAGTGTACCATGTAACACCCATGCTAACATTACATGTGCGTCCTCATATCACATTAATAAAAGTTAATCTGCTAATAAAAATTCACACTTTAAATAGAAAAAAATTATTGATTATTAATAATACAGACTAGTTTCCATTAAAAATTTACTTCTGTTAAAATGATTTAACTTCAAGCATTTGTTGCATAATGGGCATTATATATTAATTAGGTTACACAGGATGGAAAATTCTCCTTTCCATCCTTTGGGTAGCATGTGCAACTTTGAATATATACCTTCATCAAACAGGTTTTTTTTTTATGTGTTAAACATGTTGAATGTTCATACATTTGAACCTTTTAAATGGAAATAAAAGTAAACTTTTCTTTGAAGAGCACATTTTCAAAAAATGTGTTCTCCCTGGGCTAGTGCACACTAATTACACTGTGTAGTCACACAGTCTCAGGTGCCTAATTCTGGACTTGGCAATATGTCAGTATCACACACGTTACACCGTTATACATGTACCAACATTGGTTGTGTACAAGAAATAGCCCGAAACTGTTTTCCTACTGCTACCCAAATGTTGGTTTGGATCACATTCCACTGTGACAACCCGAATCATAGTGGAACCCAGCTGCTGTGTTAGGTAATGAAGTCTCCTGTTGTATGTGACAGCGTCAAAGTGTATTGGGGGGGGGGGGGGGAGGGTTAACAGTTCAGCATCATTTACCATCTTGTCCCTGAAGAGTCAATGTAATTGACAAAACCATGGAACTAAATCCTAAGATTCCTGTTATCCGTTGCAGCCTTCTCACGGTCTTATTTGCACATTTTCAAAAAAGTGTATTTCGTTGAATATTGCTAATGTTATATTTCTACCTGTTACCACTACCCAATTTTATGAGTTATTCTGTGAGATTAACAACTGATGGTCAGCTTGTTTTTTTTGTTTTTTGTTTTATTTTTACCTTTTTAAAATGAGATGGTTGTAGGGTAAAGCTCACTGATGATAATAAACTATTTTCAAATGCAAACTGTACAAAAGTCCACCTTTATGATTGCCAACGTTACATTATGTCTGCAGTAACACCAGACATGTCAGAGGTAATGTTAGCGACATGTGCTTGGCTCAACAGTGAAGGATATTGATTTGTTTAACTCATTCCACCCTAATGATGCTTTTTTCTGCTAATATCTAAATGTCATCTACTAATTGTATTTTACTAATTCAGGGATTATTTTTCAAAATTTTGGAATGAAACTTGCATGGAAGATCATTCCAAATTATATGTCCATGGTCAACAGCTTTCCTTGGCACACTCTGGGCACATTGCACCCAGAGTGCACCAAGGAAAGCTGTTGACGCAGTCTTCTATCAGGGTGGAATGAGTTCATTAACTTGGATATTTTCTAGTATTTGATACGGAGAAACATCACACAGAGTCAAGCATGATGTTGAAATTGCTTTCATTACTTAAAATTTGCTGCCATTAAAATGTTGCTAACACCGCTATTTAGTGGATAAAATGAAGTTTCTTTTTAATAGAGTAACTTCAAATGGCGCACATAATTGATCCATGCAGGCTGAACAAGGACAAAACGAATGAAACTACTTTTTTATTATCTGAAAGGTCAAGAACCTAGTTTTTCACTTTTTATCATAACCTAGGAAAAACTACTTTTACTGTTACAGGGAGTTTTGTCCATCCTCAGATGGCCATTTTTGCATAGAAAATCTCATGCAACAACTTTTTTGTTTTCAGTGGCATGGGACAAATGTTGTGCTTTTGTTTGACCAAAGATATTTCCCCTAAATATAAAATTACCGGAAAAGTTTCTTAAAACATCTAAGATGTAATATTCAACAAAATTAGACAGCCAAAATGGTACATTTTTTTGTGGAATGTGTGATTTGTCTCAGCACATGTCCCGTTTATTTTGTACCACCAAGTCCTATTTCTCCAGACACCAAGTCAACAGCTTTCTTTGTAGCACATGTGTGTATCAAGAGGAAATGCAGGAAAGTTGTTGACTGATGGTATATTCTTAATGGCACACAACACAATATTTGTGACATGAAAGTTGCTGGCTTGAGACTCATCTGTTCCATGGTCACAAAACATATATATTTTCACCACTCCTTTGATACTGGTGAACTTACATAATGTACAGTCCCCGACCTGGGACAACTCTGAATACAGTACCCGTACTGGATTAAGTACAATGAACTTGGCCTTATCAGTTCTGACATTCACTCGTACCTCCCTCCATTAAACTATGCTTTTTGGGAATGGGGATTTGATGCAGTTGGTATGTGCGTTTCCTATTGTTGGGTAGGCAATTAGTGTCGAAGGTTGATGGTTCGAGACCTGGCCGTTCCATGGTCACAAAATATATAAGTTGCTTGCTGATATTTTTAATGGGGAAAAATTGCATGCCAATGCATCACATATAGTCTGTTAAGGTTTGTGAGGCCCATATAGTATGTATCACACAAATACTTCATAAAATAGTGTAAATTGCTTTATTTCAATAGTATTTGTAATTTTGCAATTTTATTGAATCCACAAATTTGAGACTGTGCAAATTTCTCAAAATAAAATAAAAATTTTTATGCTGGAAAATAAAGCGATTTACAGTACAGAGGAAAAAGGACCTTTAAAATAAATGATTTGGACACAGCCACACTGACTCTATAACTGTGCACTGATTTGGAGTTGTTACCTCAACCTACAAAGTCTGAACACTTCCAAGAGAAACATTTCCGTGTTTTGTTTCTTTTGCATTGAAGAAATAATGTTTGTTTTTGAATCCAAAGGACAAAGTCGCTACAGCGAAACCTCATTATAATGACATTCAGATATCCAACATATTCAATATAATGACACAAATTTTGATTTCTTTGTTATTTGATTCTGACATATTCAGTTATCTAACACTTTTTTAGGAAACAGATGATGTCATTATAACAAGTTTTCACTGTATTATCATTGATTCTGCACAAGAAGCAGTTTTCATTATGATTATTATTGTTTACTTTAGGCCAAGACAAAAGCTGTTTATTTTGAGGTTAAAGAGTCAGGGTGCGTTGTTGCAGGTCCTTGTTCGTTTCCCTATAGATTTGAAAGCTGCTTGTACCTACTTATACATTGGGTTAATTAAGGTCTTCAGCTATACTCTGTCAAAGTATAGGTTAATTGGGGCACTCATCTGTGGATGTAACCAGCACCTTTTTACTGCATTTTAAGATTTTGCATATTTTTTTTTTACCAGGAACAAGTGTCTCCAACTGAAGATGAGCCACATCACACAGTTCTCATCCCTGTGATCAAAGAAACCTTGACAAGAAGCGAAAGAGAGTCTGCAGGTAGGGGGCGCTGTATTGTGAGAATTGAAAAAGAGGTCAGGGTATCGTTTGGCTCGTGTAAATGGGATTGGTCAATGTCATCGGGAAATATCCCTTTATTGAACACATTCATGGTCAGAATAAGACTGAGGCAGTAGCTCTCCTTAGCGTTGCTTAGTTGGTGCAATGCATGCAACCCATGCCAGGGAAAGGTATTGACCTGGGATATGTTATCATGATATTTTTTTTTTTTTTTGGTAATCGAGCAGAAGGATAAATCCCTCCACTGGCCTCAAGAGTTTTTCAGAATACCGCCCCCTAAAATGGGGTCACTACTCTTAACCCTCAGGAACCTGGGTCAACAGCTGTCCTGGACACACCCTGGATGCAATGCATGCAGAGACTAATGGCATGCTATACTGAAGGACAAAAATCAAGCAGATGACAGTTACAAAGATACACGCGGGTATTTCGAATGAAGAAAAGTTGCCTGCAGATGCCTTGGTGCGAGGCCTGTAGGGTTAGGAACTGGTCCCTTGTTGCATTTGCAACATGTTTTCGTTTTCACAGCATACAAGAGCACTGTCCACATTACTTCACAATGGTAATCAAAAGTGGGTCACAACTCGTGTTCGGTGTAATTACACTGTTACGTGTTAAAGCCAAACTGATTTACATCGCACAGTACAAAAACAGATTTGTAAACATACATTTGGATGCATGCCCAATGATAAATGTTGAAAAGGAGAACTTTGCACTTGTACCTGCGACATCTAAACAAACTGGATCGGGCAGTGGGTGCCACTGACATTTTTCCTCTCTTAGATTTTTGCATTTTATACATGAAAAAATCGCAATTCTCTCAAAGGGTACAGACTATTAATGGGTGAATAACGTAGACAGATGCATATGACAAAAGCTGGACAGCCAAGTAAAAAGACAGCGTACTGTATACAATTTAGCATAAATGGGCAATTATTGTGCACTATTTGGAAGATAATAACGCTAGGGGGAAAAAACTGCCATATGAGGCTATTTCTGCAAGGTTATTATACTTCTTGCAAGAAAGTCAAGACTTGTTTATTTTGACACAAACAAGTAGAAAGTTTGGATGTGACAGCCAGCACCATTTGTTGTTTCAAAATCACTAAGTCACAGCAGGTGTCAATGTTTGCCAAGGTGTCTCTTTGGAAGAACAAGAGTCATGGGATGAGGGAGTTTGTCACCTTGATTGTCTATCAGGTCTGGCTCTCAGCCCACGACACTTTTGTGCTCGGGGTCCATTGAATATGTTCTCAACATAACATAAAGGGACTGCATCATCACAGGTGCAGTGGACTTGAAAAATAATCGCTTGTTGTGTGTTTACTGAACCCTGCGTGGATTGAGCCCGTTCGCATTGAAAATGGTCCTTGGGTCCCGGTATCCTACCATCTTATCTTGCCGTGCAACTATGGAAATTTACTGTGCTCCAAGCCCCGGGATGAATCACAAGGTCACAGAGTTCACGTTGCGGTGCCACCAATAACTAAGTAATCACCCTGCTCCCACATGCTGCAGTTCTGACAATGTTGTAATCTCATTTTTAGGTCTGATCAGGTGAACACACGGCCAGCTTCTGTCACCGTGAGGTTCAACTGAATATGGCAGAAAGCATAAATATATTATCGGGATCAAAAGTATTTAATATTTTTCCATTAGCCAACAAGGGGGAAATATTGTAAATGAGTCGCCATCATAATAATAGATGATGTACAGGTATTTATGTCAAATTTGGAGGAAACACAAAAAAACTGGAAGTCCTGTGTCAAGGGTTATGGCAATAACGTCTTATCATGTGGGTTGTCAGCATATCTGAAGTCAATCTTTGTCATATTAAAAACAGCTTGGTCTGTCGTGCCATTGGTAGAAATAATTATATTATGCTGATGTAGGGGCCCACAGTCATCTTCGTGTTTTCCTGCATTCTTCAGGAGGCAAGTAGGTATGAGGTTCACACAAACTTATTGTGAATACATCTATAATAACCTGTTATTTGAGACCGCTGTGATGAGAGTCAACCTGAGACTTAACACCACTTTTATGGATTCCAAATAAAATTCTTGATGCAAGCTACTTGTGATAAGGACCACTTGGACCTGTGACCACACCAGTGGTGGTGGATATTTATTATATTTGTGTCTTTTTGTCCAGAACCACTTCCTAGTAGTCATTACCCTATTCTGCAGTTCGAACTCTTCACCCTCCATAAGCTAACCTGTCACTGTCTAACTTATATACATATGGAAGTACTATTGTCCATATTGCACACATTTCTCTGTAGAATTTTGACATAGGCTGTGTTAGCCCAAATGAATTAAAGGGTCTTCAGTAGGTAACTACTCAGAACATGTTTCGGAGCCTGGAACCGTACATGTCTCTCTGAATAGCAGCTCCCTCTCTAAGTTAAATATTCAGCAAAGACAACCCACATAATAAGGAATAAATATGAACGTGGCAAATGATGAGTTAGCTAAATAAGTGAAGTTTTGCTTATAAATGCAGTGCTTCAATATGAATGCAAAATACCTATTAATCCAAACATAATGACAAAATAGTCTAGAACAAGTTCAGATAAGAATAATGTGACTTACCCGTGTACTAGTATGTACCATGTCTAGCTGTATAGGACACATTAGTCCAACATTAGACATGTGTATGTTGTTTTATATCCAATGGAGCACAAAGAATATGTTTAGAATGTATTACTCAAGTTCACACTCCTGTTTTTAATATCATACCACTATTCTTGCATAACAAGTAGTAGAAAATTCAAAGTATGTTATTTCAGCATTTTTATGGTCAGGAAATGAAAGGGAGGGGGTGTTTGCCAGGAAAAGAAAGGGAGGGATGCTTAAAAGTAAAAGAATGGGAGGGGTGCTTGAAGAGAAAAGGGACAGGTGTTTTAGGGAAAAAGAAAAGGGGGTGCTTGAAGGAAAAGAGCAAGGAGGGGTGCATAAAGGAAAAAAAAAAGGAAGGGTGGTTGAACAGAAAAAGGGAGGGGTGCTTACGGGAAAAAGAAATGGAGGGGTGCTTGAAGGAAAAGGAAAGGGAGGGGTGGGTGCTTGCAGGAAAAAAGGCAGGGGTGCTTGAAGAAAAAAGGAGCTGTGCTTAAGGGAAAAAGAAATGGAAGGATGCTTAAAGGAAAAAGGAAAGGGAGGGATGCTTGAGGGAAAAAGAAAGGGAGGGGTGCCTGAAGGAAAAAGGGAGGGATGCTTAAAGGAAAAAAGAAAGGGAGGGGTGCCTAAAGAAAGAGGAAAGGGAAGGGTGCTTAAAGAAAGAGGAAAGGGAGGGGTACTGAAAGGAAAAAGAAAGAAAGGGGTGCTTGAAGGAAAAAAGAAATGGGGGAATGCTTAAGGAAAAAAAAGGAAGGGGTGCTTAAACAAAAAAGAAATGGAAGAGTGCTTGAAGGCAAAAGAAAGGGAGGGGTGCTTAAAGCAGGAAGGTTCCAAAAAGGGACAACAGGGTATCTCACTGACATGAAATTAAAATCCCTGGCTTTGCGTTACATGGCAATTATTCTGCGCCAGGACCATGACTTGCCATATGACAAAAAAGCATTGACCCAAAGGCGGGTACTTGAGCAGGGAATGAGCAGTTGTCACCACATCTCTCACAGCAACTTTCTGGCCTCAAATCAAGTTTTGACCTCAAACAGACAGTAGGTGTGCAGTTGAATGTTCAAAAGGTATGCGTCTAGCTTCTTGGTTTACCTATCAAAGCTGTTTGACTGGGATTTTCAGATTTGCTGGCCTGTTGGTCCAGGCAGACATCTCCTCATCCTGCTGACAAACTGCAGGCACATGAATGTCTGGCTAAGCAGGTCCCTTTTTTGTGCCAGAATGATGGGAGTGCCACGAGCATTAACCCTTTTCCCCTTGAACTAAGACTGAGTCAACAGCTTTCCTGGGCATGGGTTGGGCACTAAGTGGCTAGCTGTTTATCTGGGGCATGTCAGCTTCATAATCTCATCGACAATTCTCATTCAAATTATTATGCATCCCCTATAGGGGATGCATATGTATAGTGTTTAGTCCTGTCGTCTTCTGTCTCTGCTGCCAACCCATATCTTTTTTCCTTATATTTCTTTCCTCTCTCAACCTAATTCCTCCTAATTTAGTACAGATAATCAATGGGTCTGGGAAAATTTTCCCATATAATAATAGAAAACCTCAAGGTCAAAGGTCAAGGTCAAATTGTTTTAATTTTTATGCTGACTCAGAAAATTTTTCAGGTATTGGCTTATCCTGTCTTAATGGTGCATCCTAGGCCCAAGGTTACTATTAAACATCATTAAGAAAGTACGCATGGGCTTTCAATTTTTATGGTTCAATTTAATTTAAGTGACCTTGAAAGGTCAAACTGCATACATTCCTGTTGATTACTATGAAAGTGAATGGGGATTGCAATGCTAATTCACATTTTCAACTTCTCCATAACAATTGACAAGACTCCCTTCAAACTTGGCGGGGGTGTACATCAGGTAGGTATCTACCCACTGTGTTCAAATGGTCATGCTTCGATAATTTTTGGATTTTACGTGGTTTGCTTTTGAGGTTAATTTTTGCATTCCTATTGATTACCCTGTAAGTCGATAGGGTCTGCAATGGTAGTTCACATTTGACTGTGAGCGAGATTCATTTTAAAGTTTTGGTACAGGTAATCCATATATTTTACGGGGGATTTTTTTGGGTTTTTTTTCTGTGTAATTGTGGAAGACCTTTAGGCCATAGGTCAAGGTCACAATGCTTTGCAAAATAAAATGGTTTCCCTACCACATTTTTAAATGGGTATGATTGAAGTCCATCAAACTTGGTCATTATTTACCCAGGTGAGACTTCTCTGAAATTTGCTCAGAGGTGACCTTGAGGTCTGTCCATGCCTTGTTAACGCCATATCTCCAAAAGTACTTACTTTGAGGGCCATTGAGGTGCTTCAGGTGCCTATCAAAAAGTAGGTCACATATTAAGGTCACAGTACTACATTTAAGGAAAAAAAACGGAGTTAACACAATATCTAAAAAATTATTGAATGTAGTTTCGTCAATTATTTATGAGAGTTGGTCCTAAGGATGCCACAGATGCCTATCAAAAAGGTCACTGGGTCGCATATTTAGGTCACAGTGCTGCATTGAAGAAAAATAGCGGTACCATGATATCTTCAAATATTGAATTACTCATTGCAGCTGCATCAATTATTTATGACAGTTGGTCCTAAGTGTGCCTCAGACACCATGTGAAAACTAGGTCACCGGGTCACATATTTAGGTCAAAGTGCTGCAGTGAAGAAAAATGGCCTTGGCATGATATCTCTGCCCATTACATTAGCACCAAAGCTTTGTCATTATGTCAATCAGAAGTAATCTTGACCTACCGGAGGGGTATTGTCATCACCTACAATGCAAAGGTTATAAAAAACAACAACTACACAAAACTCTGTTGAAATGTTTTCAGAGAAATGACCAAATACCTGAAAAAATACAACACTAACTCATGATCAAGGACATTTCTCAAAAATGTCAAGATGGAGCTTGAAATGACAAAGTGTAGTCCTCAAAGTTTTTAGAGTGGTAAGAGGGAAAGTACCTGGGGTAAAGTATACTTAACCCACCTAGAGAATATTCTCTAGTCCGTCTTAAGTCAGAAAACCATGATCATACTCACTTTTTGTAGGATTTCTTTCATTTCAACCATCATCCAGTATAGTGGAAGAGGTGGCTTTCAGCTAATACCTTAGTACACTTTACCTCATAACACCTCTAGGCAACTTTATGGTGCTAAAAAGTATATTACTATTTACCTGTTTATACCAGTGTTGGTATGGTGGAATAGTGTATGAAGCTTTTAAGTTTCAAAGGAGACGTCCATCCATCCTGGTTGAGGGGTTTTCAGTCACTGATTGGTTTCTGGTTCATTACTGTTGGAATTAGTCAAAAGCATTGAAGGAGGCAACACTTGACCACCAGCTGGTTTGGGCCAGGTTCAGGGGAAGTGGTTGAGCAGGCAATATACATCGGTCACATGGTTCAGTGACTCACAGTAAGTGTGTTAAAAGGAAGTCCTTTCATTTTGTTCAAGACAAGTAAATTTGCAGTAAGGACAAACAAAAAATGTGTTTAAAGAGAAAATCCACAACTTGCCCAAAATGGACGGCCAGGAAAGTGGCTGTGATCCTGTTGCCCATGATACCAGTGAAATCTGCAGTGGGCTATGTGGATTTCAAAGTTTACTTGTCCCATGAACTTCTTATAATAAGACTTCAAATTTCCACCAATCAGTATCTACAAGTGTGATTCCTTCCTATTTTTGTCATGATGCATGCTTGACATTTATAGTATCATTGACTCACTGTGCACTGTAAATTTGTTTCTTTGCAGTGACTTTATCATTTTGAATGGGGGCGGGGGGGGGGGGTTATTGGCGACAGGTAGACACCTTAAATCACTTGTGTTTGCAAGAATTAAAATGACTTTAAAAATATTCATGTTGAATGATAAGAGAAGTTGGATAAGATCCTATGGTCAGAAACTTTCCCCAAGGATTAACCCTTTCTCCCTTGAATTGACACTTGAGTCAACAACTTTCCTTGGGCACTAAGTGCCCAACTCATGCCAAGGATAGTTGTTGACTTGGGGCATGTGATCTTGATAGGGCTCATCTATAACTCTCAGTCAAAATTGGTTTTCATTACTGTTGAAATAAGTTGAAAACACTGAAGCAGACGACATTTGACCACCAGGCAGTTTTTGGCCGGTTTAAGGGGGAAAGGCGTAAAAAGTAAGGTTCACTGCTTTCCTGGGGGTAGATGGCCATCAATGCCCCCATCCACTGGTAAAGCTATTGGCCTGGAACATGCTATTTTGATAGATCAGCCTACAACATTCATTGTTTCACCATCAAAAGGGAGAGACATATTGTTGATGTGACTGCTCCTCCTCCTCCTCCTCCTCCTCCTCCTCCTCCTCCTCCTCCTCCTCCTCCTCCTCCTCCTCCTCCTCCTCCTCCTCCTCCTCCTCCTGGGACGACAACGGCAGTGACGACAACAACAGCAACAACAATGACCCTTTGACCTATTTTCAAGTTCACTTGAGGGGTCATCCCAGGCTGAGGGGCCCTAACTTTGTTCTGACTGTAAAATTTTTGTTAATGATTAAATCAATCGAAAACATTGAATTAGATGACATTTGACCTCAAGTCGGTTTCTGGGTTTTCTCTGGTTTAAGGGGGAAAGGGTTAAAGGCAAGTTTTGCCTGTCAACTTACCTTTTTATTAGACCACCTTCCTTCCATGTTAATTCAAATTCTTCCTTCCAATGAGAACTTGAAGTAAAACCATTCTAAAAGCAGGTGGCATTTCATATCAGGACAGTTTTTTTTAAGACAGACACGCTACATTATGACACAGGTTCATAAATTGCCCAACCAAGCATAGAATCCTCATGAAAAGTGCTACGAAGTACATATTTTCGGAAAGCTTACAAGCTGAGCATCTTGTAGTATGTGTACTACCAATGACATGCAGGGCTTGTGTGTTTCTACAACAATAACAAAAAATTGTCGTCTCAAGTTCACACAAAATCGCATGGACTGTTTTTTTTCATGACTCAAAAAATGGGTCTCGCAATTTTTATTTCATTTTTCATTATTCTTGAGTTATAAGGCTTTTAAACTGATATTGTATTGTATTCAATCAAAGGTCCTGGCATTTGAATATTTCTTGTGATAAATCTACAAAAAAAATATGAGGCCTGTTTTTAGTTGATGTTATAACAATGAAAATTGGAAAAAAATCAATTCTTTATGAGCAAAGCTGGGCAAAATAGTTTTGATTCAAAGTTTATGTTTGGTCCCTGTGTTGATGTCACATAAAGGGGCATCATGGGAAATGCTGCTCTTATGTGGGATTTGCACATTGTCTTTGTTTCATCTGACACTTAGCAAATCCACAACATCCCTCACTGGTGGATTATTTTGACTGGTCCTTTGTTTCAAACTTCAAAGATTTTTATGTTTTTAGAGATTTTTGGGTCCAAAAATGATGTATACCTCGACCCCCTTCCTTGCTGCTTGTCATAGGTGCTTGAGCACAGCTTCCCAGCCGTGCCCTGATTAGTTGAAAGGAATTATAATTGGCACCTCATTGGCTTACAGGAGACAAAGGCAGAGGCTGCCCATAGCTCACTTGTTGAGGTATAACTGAGACCTTGGTGGGTGCTGCTTAGTGGACATAAGTAATGTCAAGAAAAAGCCACTTCAAATAACTAAGAGAGAGAGTCTAAGCTTTTCCCAAAACTTCCTGTACAGGGCCAGAATTTTGCTAAATTTTGTGAGAATCTATTTGGATTTTTGTCAATTAGTTTTTTTTTTTAAAGAAAGACAAGTTGAGGAGAATCTTTAGGGGAATGGATTCTCAAATTCTCGCTTAAATTCTGGCCCTGCTGTATTCATTCATAGTTCAGAAAATTTGAATGTTGCATATGAAAATTTAATGTGTTTAGCATATCATATACAAATATTGCCAAAAGAAAAATGTTTGACCTCATAATGTATCATATATATCCTCAAATGGGGAAACTTTAAGATGCCCTCAGCCCATGAGTGGCAGGTGGAATAGAAGAAAAAATTTGGGAAAATGTTGGTAAGTGTGTGGTTAAAAGTTGTAGAGCTGACTTGTGTAAAAGCCTGGGTGGACTGTCAACAACTTGGCGCATTGCACGGCGGGCGGGCATCATGTCCCCAAAATGAACAGGAAGCTGGTCATTGGTGGCATATTCTTCTTCTTTATGACGACAAAAAAAAAAAAAAAAAAAGAAGCAGATCACATTTCAACATTAGATATTTGCTTTCATGGGATAAAATTGCATGTTGATACATTGATGTCAGGTCAGTCCCACCCCCCAGGGGTTCAAAGATCTGTTTGTATTAAGAGGCCAGAAAAAAAAAACACAGTTGATAAATTCTCAAAGCAACCCTTTCCAAATTTTTACTGCCACCACCCCCACCCCCAGGTCAGTATTAAAAGTAACCTCAGGGGCCTAACACCCCCTGCTCCCCCCCCCCCCGCCCATCCCCCAGGGACAGGGAAAAAGGTCCGGGGTGAGTGTTAATGTTCATTCCCCCTTAAAAGCTGTGGCAACAACTGTGGGGCACTGTAGCCCCAGGGTTCCACATGGACAATCAAGTTTTCCTAATCACATTTCTTTAAACTGCTTTGAAAATGATTCATTATCAATACATTGTAGGTACAATTGTAGCCAGTGGTACCTCGCAGGGTAGCCAAAGTGATAACATTTTAACCTCTGATGAGAAAAGGTAGCTTCGGGAGGGAGACCCTTGGGTACCCACTGCAAACAATTTGCGGGCTTATGACACAAAATCCTTTCTACTTTGGGGTTGAATTTGGACCATTGTACAGAAGAAAAAATGAAACTTTACGAGCAAAACAACATTAATCCTTGCAAGGTAAGATATATGTGGTTGTGTAATTTCAATAAATTACAGAAAAGAAGTTGAAACTCCCCCCCCCCCCAGTTTAGGATAGATGTGTGGAGGGCACATGAACAGAGCAGACTATCAGATGCTTAATTATTTCAGTAATTTGACGTGGACATTTACATTGGACAGTTTTGACGTGTACTACTGTCACTCAGTACGGTCACTCGTCCACTCCAATGTGTGTCGTCAAATCTCTGCTGGTATGTCATGAATACGTACACACAAATTTCCTGCGAAAGAAGTAAGTTTTTTGTACTGAATATATTGACTGTGAAGTCTTAATTTGGAGGCATGAAATAAGACAGTAATAAACCATAATAGACGCAATGAGTCTTTCTTTCCTTTTTATCAGCGTTCTGCTTCAGCGATCAAATACAAAACCTGAAGAAAACACAACTGGCTTTGATTTGACTTTGCACCCCAGCTCAATGGAGATTCCATTGCATTGCCTCCTCTCCCTCCTACCCTGTTCTTTCACAGCATTTACAACAGAGTGGGATGATAACAAAATAGTCCTTGGATCACAGCGTTCCCTTTGAGACTAGCACAGCATAATGATATTGAGGTAGATTCAGCGAAGAAATTGGGAGTTGGCCGCGGCAGCTTTTGTTTGTACAATCAACATGGTGATGGTGTTGACCCTACCACCTCGCTTTTTTTGTGTCGGTAATTGATTTTCC
This sequence comes from Hermodice carunculata, assembly GCA_964020975.1. Classification (NCBI taxonomy): domain Eukaryota; kingdom Metazoa; phylum Annelida; class Polychaeta; order Eunicida; family Amphinomidae; genus Hermodice; species Hermodice carunculata. Next base: position 24,790,015 of record OZ026624.1, read on the forward strand.
AAATGGATCAGTTGTCAGCTATTGTTATGTACAGAAATGTGCACGGATCACATGAAGAGATTGGCCCAGGTTGTGCAAGGGTGCATAAACAAGATAATGCACATTGGCGCATTTGATTGGGCAACAATTAGCAGCTGTAGGTTTGAGGCTTAGCGGCAGACTATTGCAACTGGGGGGCATACTGAGAGCCAGTGCCGAGCAACCAAATCGTTTTTATTTCACTTCAGAATCAGATTAATATAATTTCCCCAATGCCATATTGTAGGGTTATAGAGAGGCAGGGAATAAAGGAAGACTTACAGGGCCCGTAGATCTATTTAAATACAAACGCACTGCGTCCTGCCTTGACAAATTTGGGCATTTTACACCCAGAGACAAATTGTACTGCCAATATTTTATAATTGAGGAGAAAGCTATGATTTTTAGTTATGAATACATTATGAAATAGAGACGCATTAATCGACTGCATGTGAAATGGACTAAGTCCCACTGGTACATTCTTAATTAAAGGTCTGAACACTCCATCACATCTGACAATTTAATATGATAAAGGAAAGTTGATTGAGGATCGGGCCCGAAGAATCGGGGGTTTGCAATCAGAAAATGGAGAGGTGAGAGTGGGCAGCCACCGAGGGGATCGACACTACTTCAAAGCAACTTGTGTGGCAATTAAGACACTCCTGCAATTAATCTTCTGCTCCCACTGTTTTGCCCAGTCTTCACTGAATACAGCCTCCTCTTGTTTTCCAGGCTAGCACCCAGTCGACATAACTGAATTACGTACAGCATCAGGCCAACCAACTCGCAAAACTCCCTTCACTTGTCACTGTCTGACTTTCACTTTAGAATCATTGTAATAAAGCAGTTTTGTCACATCATTTTTGCACCATTTAGGGCTGATGGGGTTGGGTGAAAGGACGGTTAGGACAAGGGGTAATACCCTATCCTTTTCCAATCTGAACTGTAACATCACGTATCTTCAGTGGTGTCCCATTTTAGTATAGTGGTCGCTCCTGTGAGAGGCCACCTCTGGGTGGGACTAAAAGTGGTCACAGAAAGAAGGTAGTTTCTGAAAGGAGGTGAAATAACTTGGAGAAAACAGCTGTAGGGACTTGATAAATATGGTCTCAAAAGGCAGGTGGTCTTTTATTGGAGTGGTCTCAAATGAGGGACCATTGTATTCATGTTGATTAAGAGTCCAATCGGGTTTAATTCATACACGAGTACAACCTGATACAAGACCCATGTATCGTGTTTCTGTTCATTCCATAGTTACATCTCATAAGTATCAGTTGATGTAACCAGATCGTACACAATGCAGATGTATGCCTGAAAGAAGTGATAGACAACACCAGATTTATGCAAAGATACAGTTGATGTGGATCTCTGAGAGAAATTGTGTGTAATGTTAGCAAAAGGGCATGAGTAAAGTGGTTAAGACAAGTAGTAGAATTTTTCATGTGGGACCAATTTCTGTCCAAAGGAGTAATGGTAGACAGCTGGTTTTTAAAGTCCCTGTCCCCAATTAGATTGTCCAGACATAAGTGATTGTCTGCTTTAATGTTTACACTTAAATTTCTTGATATTTTGTGCGAGAAACAGTAGATATGGAGAATCTTGCATAGCTGAGAGTAAGTTACTGTTTTCCCTCACAGACGAGTGATTTTCCACACCAACAACAATCCCATGTGAAAGGAAAATAGTACCTCGCTCTTCAGCTATGTAAGATTTTGTTTATTCTATGTTTAATTGGGTAGCCATCTCAAAAATATGCCCTAGGCCTAATTTCAATGCCACCCTGGTGTATCATGTTCGTTTGCGTTCATCGCAGTTATTCCACGTCATGCGTGACATATAATCAAACATCCCTCGCCCACATTTTGTTTTTGTCTTAATGTTAGTGCACTACATCACTGATGCAGGCGCTCCACAATTTACTTGTAACAGTGTTCAGGTCATGTGATCTACAGTGAGTAGGGCCAATGATTTTCCGTTTCAAAAAAAGAGGAATTCCGCTTCATCAGCAAAACTTTTTTAAATTCCGGTTCACTGCTATATATTTATATATGATTCATATAATAAAAAATATAAAATTCTGTTTCAGGGATGAAAAAAATGCACAATGCCGCTTTGGTTTCGGAAAAAACGGAAAATCATTGGCCCTAAGTGAGTAACTACTTTTGAATTTAACTCTGGAAAATGATATTTACCCTCAAACATCTAGAATAAAAGCCCTTTCAGGATAACATAGCTGAGGCCATCTGCTTTCCTGAGTATGGAGTGGGCACAATACACCCAACCTGTGCCAGGGATCGCTTTTGGCTCACGTAACTGCGACCAGGCAAGGGTTATACTGGTAAGATGCATGTAACTTTCAACTCTTTTCTCAGAACCAGGTGTTCTTTGATTGGATGGGAATCTTTTGCAATGTTGTTCGTAAAGTTCAAGTTTAACATGGACCTGTCAGAGAGCCATTCCATGGATAATTCAGCGTTTACATATACGTGTATACCTAACCAGCTATCTTGGGATTTGCATGCATTCAAGACAAATGAACAGAACAAGTTGACCCATGGTGACCTATTCATTGTGTGTGCACATGAACAACCGATGATAAAAAATTTTTCATCCAAATTTTTTTATCGTTTTGGTTCTTGAAACAATCTGATGACTTACTGATGGACTGAAGGCATGTATTGCACATTGGTAGTGTTCATCTGACCTGTAGGCCGAAGCACGTAACATCTGACTTTAAAGCAGAACTAGCAAGGTTGACTCTTCTTTGCCTTTCCTTTTCTCTTTTTTAGCTGTGGTGACAAAAAGTCGCATGTGATCACTCATGTCTGTTCTTCCATCCATCTGTTCATAAAGTTTTTACTTATGGGCGTGATGCAGTTCACAGTTTTTAAGATAGCACCAATAACTATCAGGACTTATCAAGTGTATGAAAATCTAGGTCGAGTTCGATGTTGGTGGCATCACCTCCAGTAATATGAATGAATGGGTCAAAGTGTGAAAATCTTGTGACCGCTCTAGCATCTTCAATGTATGATAGATCTTCGTGAAATTCAGTGGGATTGTGGAGGAGGTCAAAGTCTAAATTGCTTATGATACTGGCAGAGATGCCAACATTGCAAATGCCATTTCAGGGACCATCAGGGGCAGAGCATATTTAACAAAGAATAGAAAATACATGGCTTCAATGCAGGACAAACACCGTAAATTGGTCAACATTTAAGCTAATTTCAGGGACTGTCCCTGATGATGAGGGACAGTCGGCATCTCCGTATTAGTGGAACCACCTGTAATTCTAAGGAAATCATGAAATGTTATAAGATATGAAATTACATATTTTGAAAAGTAATTGGATTAGACTTACCAAATTTATAGGATATATAGATCATATCCAGTACTAGTATGTTATTTAATATCAGTGACCATGACCTAATTTTGTGAGGTCACCAGGCCTCTAAAGTTGAAAGGGTGATATGGTAAGGGCAGGGTGTAGCATGGACATTAATGGCAAAGAGAATTGAGCGGCCAGATCAAACATACACTTGATTACATTTTATATGATACTGCACTTGGTGACCTACTTTTTGGGTCACCCTGACCCAATAATTATGGACTTTGGCACTTTGTTCAGGTTTATTGTTTTTTTTTCAGTAACTCGAGGAAAGTTATTACCTGATCTGAACTTGTAAACAGACCATGTATGGAAAGTTGGACCCAGGAGTGGGGTGGGTGGCACATTTTGAACAATAACAGTTTTTTAATCCCAGTTGAAGGTCAAGGTCAAATGGCCAGTTGGAATATCGGGGTCATGAAATTTGATGGCATTGAAGAAGAGGTCAAAATCTCAGTTACTTATGATACTAGTAGCACCACCTATAATTTAACTGGAATTATGAGTTAAAATGTCTTGAAAGATAGAAAATTCCATATTTTGAAAAATAATTGAATTAGACATACCAAATTTATAGGATATATATATATCATGTCTAATATTAACATGTTATATAAGTTCAGTGACCTTGACCTATTTTGTATACCAGACCTGTTAAGTTGGAAGAGGTAATTTTTTAATGGTAGGGTGTAGTTTGGACATCAATGGCAAATAGAATTGAGCCTCCAGATCAAAATTTCACTTTTTAGGTACATTGAACATAAAACTCTTCTTGGTGACATACTTTTTGGGTCACTATGACCCATTGCTTGTGACCTTGACCTATTGTTCAAGATCATTAAGCACTCAAGAAAAGGACATTAAATGCAATTTCTTGACAAAGAATAAGGTGAATGATACCAAATGTAGCACAAATGTGTATCATGGGGAAGTTTGATATTGCATAATATAGCTAACCTTGATAAATTTTTCAAGGCTGTGGATCGAATTCATTTCAGAAAATGATTTTTTGGTGATAATAGCCAGCAGAGCATTAGGCTCATGGGTCTCTTGTTTAAGTGATATACTCCAAATATTCTGGTTTGGTTCGGTCGGTACGATCACAACATCTTGTGGGGTTTCAGACCTTGATAAGTTGTGCAAATACCAAGAAAATGCAGATACAAGGTTGACTCAGAATACCGTGGTCCCCCTGAAATAAATTCCATCTTGGCAAATGGCCTGTTATCAGACGACATCCTCTCCTGCAGCGTGTGTGCCGGTTCCTGGGTTTTGTTCCTGTCCAGAAGGGCCACCGTGTTTGACACTTCCAGATTTAATTTCAGGGAAATAATTTGTACCTTCCAAAAATAGGACAGGTCATTGGTGTAAGGTCTTGGACACTTGGCTGTTGTTGCCTCAGCTGAACTTACCTTGTCATCTATCATCATTCAACGATTCACATTTTCAACTTTTCAAAATCATTTTTCAGATCAGATCATCTTTGAACTTGGTGGAGATTCCTTTTGGGTGGCTCTGCAGTTGTACCTGCTATTTAAGACCACTTATTCGGCCAACCAAAAGTCACAAATGCAAGTGGTCTCAAATTGCAGGTAAAGTTGCCAAGAATATAAATTGCTGTGCCATTAGAAATACCAGGTGTTATTGATGACAACTTGGTGGGACTATATTTTATCATTGGAGGTACCCTTATCAGTAGCAGTGATCACCATCAGTCACAAGTGTAAACAAACAAACCAGTTCACATTTGCCTCATGATTGCATATTCAATCACCAGGGTTTCTGCCAAAGTGAAAATTTAGGGTACTCAAATTTTCATATTCTCAAGTAAAAATTCTAAGAATGAAGACTATATGGGGTGTTTCTGGGTAGTAAAAACTAAAATTGTTCTTTTCTGCTGAAATTTTAAGGGAAGCAAAAGTACCCTTGAGATTTTGATGGTATGCTATTTTATCCTTTTTACCCTCTGGCGGAAACCCTGATCACCTTGCCAAGCTTAGAACGAACTTTAGGTGATGCTCTTCTCACTTGTTGAATTTTAACAAACTTCCGTACTTCCGTACTTCCAGTTAAACTTTTACCAAAATTGTTCATTAGAAGAAACTACATTGACATGTCACATACACTAGTCTGTATAGTTGCAGCACTGTACTGCTGTGTCATGTTATTTTCAACCAATGAATGAAGCAGGTTTTGTTTATTCTGCCAGGTGTCTCCACCTGCAATGGGTGGATATTAGGGGTAAGTAACCCTCAGTGCCACCTGTGGGCAACATGCTTCATTGATAAGGCAATGCTAATGCACATTTCAGGTGTGTCATGTTAAAAAACTAGGTCGCTAGATCAAATGTTTGGGGCGCAGTGATTAAATTAATGATCTACATGGTCCTGCTGCAAGTTTGTAGACGGTTGGTGATCTGGCATCTGTCTTGTGTCTGTTCCTCCACAATTCATTTTTTTTTTCATTTCTCAAAATCCATGGCAAGGGAGGCTTTGATTGTGCACATGGGTGATTCTCATGTGCACCTGTGTGCCAAGTGTGCAAAGGAGATGATGATTGAATATTTTTCCCAATTATTTAAAATCATTTTTTGGAGCAAAATGAAAAGTTCCCTTTCTCAAAAAACTACCTGGTCAATTTGCTTTGATATTGCACACAAGATCACTTGGGATCACCTTCTTTTCATTTTGGCCACCAGGTTTTATCTTTGAAAAGTCCAATAGGTTTTACCTTTTGGAAGTTGTGCTGAGGGAATAATATTTTTGTTTCAAGAGATATGACCTTGAAGCGAAAGTCATAGATATACTGAAGACAGTACATGTTTTGCAGTACATTCTGCACGAGAGAATGATAGTTAAGGGTGAAGATCAAGTAAATTTTATGGTCACAACACAATGCTGTCCATCACCAAACAGGCCTCAAAATAAGAGCCACTGTGTGGCCTGGCCACAGGTTCCCTGACATGTCAAGAAAGTAACATGACAGGCTACCTGCAGGGTTTTAACCCTTAAAGTGATAATCACTGCTATAGTTGCTTTCTGAGTACGATTAAACATATAATGGTTAAAAGAGTCAAATTCCTCATGAAGATACCTTTCATTCAAATACCAGCAAGCCTTGTCTGAAGCAAAAAGTAGTCTTAGTCAACAGCTTTCCTCGGGACACTTTGTGTGCAATGCGTGCAAAGTGTCCCGAGGGAAGCTGTTGACTCAATCTTAAACTAGCCCAAACTGGCTAAGTAGATGTAGATAAACTACCATCTGATATGAATATGATTTTTAGCTCTTTTGCTATTGTCTCAGTCTTAATTTAGGTGTGAAAGAAGATGATTTTAATGTTAACTTTTGGAGAATGGACATCTGTTTGCCACAATACCAGACAAGCATATGAATTTCCAGGCAGAATCCTCCACTCAGTTGCTAGGCAGTGCTGACCATCATGCGCCATGATACAGGCATGCTGATGGAAAACTAAGAGTGTTGTTAACAAAAATGGGAATAAAATAAATAGAGTTCGAGCTGCGGAATAGGATATTGACTACTAGGAAGTGGTTCTGGGCAAAAAGACACAAATACAAATACTTAATTCCAAGCATATAATATCTCCTATCAAGCTCAATGTGTGTTTGGAGGATATGACTGACTTTCAAACGGTGAATATTGTCCCATTTGCTAGTTTTATAAGAGCAATGTCATTTGCCCTGTTTTAACTCTTACAGAGCCAATTTAGAGACTGCGTCAAACAGCGCGCGGAAAGTGCCCCAAGGAAAGCTGTTGACCTGGACCAAATTTTTCACTGGGAACATAGGCATGCTGGTACTTGAATGAAAGGTCTTTTAATGAGGAATATGAATCTGGAATCATTACAGTAATCCAGCTTCATCAGCAAAGCTTAAGCTGTGACTGGCACTCAAAGGGTTAATACAGGGATCTGTCTGTACCTGTAAGTACTTCCTTGTTTAATGATATTGGTGAAGGCAGCACTGCAGTTAATATGAATGTCCTGTATTCGTAGCGGTTAACTTCCCAGTAAACTGAACTGTTGTCACCTGCCTGTTTCAAGGCCTGCCAAATATACGAACAGTCTATTACTGTTGCATATCATTTTGACCAGGTCATGTTGGACTTAAATGGACGAAGCGCCACTCAACATGACACGGTATAAGTTGCAACATTTTGGGTTTCCAGTATAAAAGGTCCAACTCATTGTAACTGGTACTATGGCACATTAAAAAAAAAAAAAAAAAAAGGGTGAAAAACATGAACCTCCTATCTGCTATAAACAGGTACCTGTGTGTACAAACAATTGTAACTGATCATGGAGATGTGCGTGTTACACAGGTGTGCGAGATTAGACGCGTAAACAGTGTCTATTGACATGCACAGGATGTTAACGGTTATTTATCAGGTCAGCTATCAGGTATAAGTTAAGACAAAGCCTTGTGGTATCACGTGGCCCATAGTTGTGTACCAAGTAACTGGCAACATGGATCACGTATTTACTATGACCTTTATCCTAAATTTTACGCTTTTTGGTGTTCATAAAATTATTGTGTTTTGGACTGACTCTTTTTAGAGTGAAAAGGTAATATGCCATGCTATGGAAACAAGTGCAATCTTTATTATATGTATACATACATACATACATACATACATATATATATATATATATATATATATATATATATATATATATATATATATATATATATATATATATATATATATATATATATGGCATGGTTTAAAAAAAATTATACATATTGAGCAATGACTTGCAGATGTTCCCAGTTTTCAGAAACTGTCAGTGGCTTATTATGGAAAAAAACAGTCTATCATGTGAGAGAAATATGATAATTCTTTGTTTTATGTGATATTCTACACAAAGAGTTGTCACAAGAGAACTGGTTGGTTAAAAGGGCAGAGCTTTATCATCATGTCTATGGTGATTGGCTGAGAGTACATTGTAAAAGTGCCTGCCATTCCCAATTTTGTTAAAAGTCTACCAGAGAAACTCCCACCAAGCTTACTGCTCCCGACCCTGTGGGTCCCCTCTCCCACCCCAACCCCCACCCCGGAGACCACCTTCAGTTGTAACTGTTTCCATTATATGCCCCCCTAGAAAGACCACCTCTCTTGTGTGACTACACTTCTAGCAGCATATGGATAGCTGTCTTAGCGGGAGACCACAATACAAGCAGTGAAAGTGCATGGTAGTCATATTGTCGGTGACAAAGTTCAGTAGATCCTACTTTTTAGCTGAAAGTATGCATTTTTTATATAATGTCTACTTCACACATTTTTTATCACTATAAAATTGTACAGAGCAAACTGTCATTGATGTAAAGTTCATACATGGAAAAGAATGCTATTGACAAGAAAGTTCTTGTTATGCGTGTAATCCACACATTAAGTGCCATTTATACAAATTTAATGAATTTTTCATGTTTTTTATGCTTTGTTAACTGCAAAATTCATTAATGAGTTTCAAAGAGTAATCTCCGATAATGATGTGTCAATTATTTATTGATGTCATCATTGTTCAAAATCTGGGGACTTGAGTTTGCAGGAAAAGTAGTACTTTGGTAGCACAGCCTAATGTCTATGGCCATTAGCATTATGTAAATACAGTGGTACCTTATCATCAGACCACCTTTCATGAAAGACCACACGTCTTTTTACAACACACTTTCATAATGCCCGAGTATTTTACTAATAAATATATTTGTATTTGAAGACCACCTGCTATATGGGGCCAGTTTGTCCTGGCAGCATTAACCCATTTCTGATCAGAGTACAACGGAGTCAATAGCTTTCCTTGACATGGGTTGGGTTAAGTGCACTCAACACATGCGAGGGAAAGCTATTGACCTGGGACATGCCATCATGAATTGTCTTATATACAAATCTCAACAAAAATGTTTTCTATTGAAAAATGAACTAGGCAAGGGCCTGACAGCAGTTTGAAAACAGCAAAAAAAAAAAAAAAGAAAAAAAAAGAAAAAATTGTTTTCTAGTTATGAGAAATTTAAGTACAGTGGGCGCTCTGTACAACAACACTAGTCATAACGGAATATTCAAGTTCGAATGAAAAAACATGGGCACAAATTTACATAATGCTAATTTTGTTCATTACACCGGAATATTCCGACAGTCATTGTCAGGAACAAAAGTTCATTTTCCTTGCACTTATTATTCTTTACACTGTCAAAGCATCATAGGTGACACCTGCCAATCATGCACTACTTAGTAGAAAAAAAAACGTAGTCTTGTGTAACCATGCGTGTATATTAACCCTTTGGCTTTCATCATATACTTCACAAGTGCCGCCAAACCATGGCCCAGCCACCAGCAAAACACAGGAGGACACAGTTGTCCATTTAAGAAAAAAGGGAAATCATCAGCTATGAAACTAGCCATCCCAAGGCAACCCAGGATCATATCCCCAGCCTTTTTTCAGAAGCTGGGGGAAAAGTGGTGGGCAGATCCACAATCAGTGACATTGTGAGGGAGCATGAGAAATAGGGTAATAGCCCCACCAGCAGCCCCAAGGCAGTGCATTAAAGGGTCGGAAAATACGACAAGTTGTTATTCACTTAATTTTATCTCAAATTTGTGCTAAATGCTATGATCGTTATAACGACAAATGTTTTATAACAACAAAACTGACGGGCACCAACATGGTCCTTGTAACGAAGGTTGACTGTAAATGTTAAGGCAAACAATTTACATCCAGGCGCTTTAGAGCAATTTGAGTGTGAAAGGGTTAAGTGGCAGGTACTATTGTACACTTGTTTTGTGTATTACATAGGTAGAGTCGCCATGGAATATTTTTTCTTTTTTGCTTTTTTTAAATTTTATTTTATTTCATTGTCTCTGTGTGTGTGTGTGTGTGTGTGTGTGTGTGTGTGTGTGTGTGTGTGTGTCACAGACAGTTGATGTTATATTTGTAAGCCTGGTGAAGAAAGTATGGATAATCAATCTAATCATTTTAACCTTTTCTCAGCAAAAAAAAACCATCGACAAAATATCAAATGTTGGCTTTTTAATGTCTTTTCTGCTAAAATTCCTCATCAATAGAAAATAATTTCAAACGGGAGTTTCAGGTGAGGCCTCAAAAGGAGAGTATGCTGCAGTGTGACAGCTTTACTGCCATGGGATGCACAGGTGAATGAGCAGAAACACCGGCCTTTTACATTGTACTCTCTGTGACACCGGTTCAATTCTGGGCCCCGCGAGCAAGTAGAGAGAGTTCCGACCACTCTGACTGTGACAGTTTTTATCAGAGTCTCACTCTTGCCTGCTCAATGATGGTCCCTGCTTTGCCAGTGAAATGGGGGAGGGGGTGGCAGCCAGCGATGCTCTGCAAGCAGCACAATCCTCAGGCAAGTCACTGCCCCCCACCACACAAAAGGTAGGACACAGGAAGCCTACATCTGTGCCACGGAGACTGACTCAATAAGTCAATACTCCACTTTTTTTTTTTTTTTTATCATCTGTAAAACAAATGGGTCGAAACTATACTGAATGTAGATAGCTCTTAGTGTCCAACCCGTATGCAAGGAAACTCTTTACTGGCGTGTTACTCTGTTGTGATGGTATTCTATCTAGGTACGTCCCAGGAAAGCTAGCAGCTGTCACCGTTTGTGTGCTGCATTATGAAAAAGTATTGAAATAAACCCGTGTAAAGGGTATATTTTTGTAAAAGATGCAGTCCGTCTGTACAGTCTGAATATGTGTAAACTGTAAATCATTAATTGTGAACAGCTGGTCATTTGAGCAAACAGTTCATGATAATATGTATATGCACAAACAAGTGTCAGAATAATATCTAACCGGGTGCAAAAAAATCGCAAAAGAGTGCGCAGACTTAACCCTTTCTCCACTGAATTATGTCTCCCGGTGGAAGCTGGGGGACATATTGGTTTAGTGCCCGTTTCTTCCGCTTCTTCTTCTTCTTCTTCTTCTTCTTCTTCTTCTTCTTCTTCTTCTTCTTCTTCTTCTTCTTCTTCTTCTTCTTCTTCTTCTTCTTCTTCTTCTTCTTCTTCTTCTTCTTCTTCTTCTTCTTCTTCTTCTTCTTCTTCTTCTTCTTCTTCTTCTTCTTCTTCTTCTTCTTCTTCTTCTTCTTCTTCTTCTTCTTCTTCTTCTTCTTCTTCTTCTTCTTCTTCTTCTTCTTCTTCTTCTTCTTCTTCTTCTTCTTCTTCTTCTTCTTCTTCTTCTTCTTCTTCTTCTTCTTCTTCTTCTTCTTCTTCTTCTTCTTCTTCTTCAACAACACTTGGTTTCCGTGCGATAAGTCTTGAAGGACTTGACAGAATTTGATGAAACTTGGTAGGATTATGTATCTAGGCAAGACCTAGGTTGGGATTGTATTTGGGTGACCTTGACCTAATTTTCAAGGTCACAGGGTCACTTATGTGAAATTGTTTTCTGTTCGATAAGTCATGAAGAACTTAATGGAATATGATGAAACTTGGTAGGATCATGTATCTAGGCAAGACCTAGGTTGGGATTGTATTTGGATGACCTTGAGCGAATTCTCAAGGTCACAGGGTCACTTATGTGAAATTGGTTTCCATGCGATAAGTCTTGAAGAACTTGATGGAATTTGATGAAACTTGGTAGGATTATGTATCTAGGCAAGAACAAGTTTGAGATTGTACTTGGGTGACCTTGACCTAATTTTCAAGGTCACAGGGTCACTTATGGGAAATTGGTTTCCGTGCGATAAGTCTTGAAGAACTTGATGGAATTTGACGAAACTTGGCAGGATTATGTATCTAGGCAAGACCTAGGTTGGGATTGTATTTGGATGACCTTGAGCGAATTCTCAAGGTCACAGTGTCACTTATGTGAAATTGGCTTCCATGCGATAAGTTTTGAAGAACTTGATGGAATTTGACGAAACGTGGCAGGATTATGTATCTAGGCAAGACCTAGGTTGGGATTGTATTTGGATGACCTTGAGTGAATTCTCAAGGTCACAGGGCCACTTATGTGATATTGGTTTCCATGCGATAAGTCTTGAAGAACAGGTTGGAATTTGATGAAACTTGGTAGGATTATGTATCAAGGTAAGACCAAGGTTGGGATTGTATTTGGGTGACCTTGACCTAATTTTCAAGGTCAAAGGGTCATTTATGTGAGATTGGTTTCTCTGCAATAAGTCTTGAAGAACTTGATGAAAATTGCTAGAGTAATGTATCTAGGTGAGAGCTAAAATAGGATTGTATTTTTCAAGCAAACTTGTTCATTTGTAATTTGTTATCACCTGCAGCTTATTCAGAGATGTAAGTGTTCCACCGGGAGACATTTGATTTTCTGTTGGAAAATCAGTCTGTTCTAGTTGAAACTGAGTCAACAGCTGTATGGAGGCACAGCAGGTACCTGGCACCTACGCTGCCCAGAGGTCAACTGTTGACCTTCCGAATGTTTTACTTCTAGGGCTCATGTGCAATACTCATATTTTTAGTTCAGCTGACTTGTCAGTAGCTGAGCTTCTGTTATGGTCCGTTATTTGTCTTCGTCTGTCGTCAACAATCAACTTTTTCACCAAAACCGTCAGCTAGATTCACTTCACACTCCTTGACAATGAACCTTGGTTGGGTCTCTACCAAATTTGTTCACATGGTCACACTCCAGTGATTTGGGGATTTTTTATGATTTTTTTTGGTCCTGTTTTGGGGCAAAGCTTAAAAAAAGATCTTTTTCTCTGAAACCACTCACCCAATTGCTTTGATATCACACAGGAACACTCCTAGGGACTCTTAGCTCTGAATTTGTTCACCAGGTGGCACTGCAATTTTTTTTCTATTTTTTTTAATGAGTTTTGTGTGTTGTTGCAGTGTTTAAGTTCTTCTCCCAAAACCGTCCCTCAGATTAAGCTGAAACTTGGTGGATATGTTCCTTGTGGAAGGGACAAACAAAGTTAGTCACCAGGAGGCAATGCTGCCAATTCCTGATTTTTAACAATTTTTTTCAATTTGGGTACTTAACGGTAAATGCCCCTTTCCCATTGATTACTATGCAAGTCCATTGGCATTGTAATGCTAATTCGAATTTTCGACCTCATCTCCCAAACGGTCAGTCAAATTGCCTTCAAACTTGGTGGCAATGTACCTTTGGTGGGTGTGTACCAGGTTTGTTCAACTGATCATGCTCCAGTGATTTTTGTTTTTTTATGATTTTTTTAAAAAAAATTTTTGAAAGGTTAAATAGGAAAGTTTAACATGGAGATTTCTTGTAATGGTTACAACTTAACCCTTTCCCCCTTGAATTAAGACTGAGTCAGGGATGGACGCGTTTTTGGAAGTGATGTGCGGATATGTGAACTTAAACTAATTATTCCTACTTTGCATATGGCAGTGTTGATGTTCATACCTGGAGATGTTTGAAAATAATCATTTTATTTCAGCATCAAATTGTGAATATGATTCTGTTTAACTGTAGCTGCTAGCATTTAAAACAAAAAGAAAAACAAAAACAAAAATGCTAAGTGTAACATCACAATGTTTTTGTTGATTAATTCAAGATAGATTATTATGTTTAGATATGTGCAAATTGTGCCTTAAATCAATACAATTATCATGTCCCCTTTTCTGTGAGTCAGTTTTGTTGAAAACCTTCACTTTTGTTCAAGCACATACATTTTCTAATTATATGCATGCTCATTAAATTGACAAATGTACATATAAATTGGTCTCAGCAATTCAGCAACACATTCACTGTTTTTAATGTGATCTTCTTATGAATATAAATGTTTGTGTCCACTTATATTTGAATAAATATTGTTTGAAAGTTCATATTTTAGGTTTCTGAACCCTTTAAAATTACTATTAAAATTGTCTTGTACATATCCCACTTTTGTCTTTGTTGATTGATCTTGACTTATACAGTGATACCTTTTAACAAAGACCACTGCAATGAAACAGCCCCTGCTGTTTTCAATCATTTTTACCCCTTGGCCTTTAGGCTGGAGGGGTATTGTCTTCATCTACACTTCCGTCCGTCCTACCCTGATTTGACAGGAAACATTCCAGAGAAGCAAGCATATGGAGGTTATAACAGGCAAGTGATACGTATTGCTAGAAACATCACACTTTTTGGCGGTTTGGTCAATAGAGTCAGAACTTTGTTGCAAAAACTACAACGCAAAGGTTATAAAAAAACCACTACACAAAAGTCTGTTGAAATGTTTCCAGAGATATGACCAAATACCTAAAAAAATACAACTGTAACTCAAGAAAGTTAGTCAAACAATGTCAAGATAGAGCTTGAAATACAACATTGTCATTTCAAGCTCTATCTCTCTTCAAAGTGTTAAGATTGGTAAGAGGAAAAGTACCCGGGGTAAAGTATACTTAACCCACCTAGAGAATTTTCTCTAGTCCGTCTTAAGTCAGAAAACCATGATCATACTCACTTTTTACCTCAGCTGACTTGTCAGTCAGCTGAGGCTTTGTGAGCGTCCGTCGTCCATCCGTCCGTCTGTCCACAATTCACATTTTCGACTTCTCCTCAAAAACAGTCGGCCAGATCCACTTCAAACTTGGTGGATATGTGCCTTGGGTGGGTCTCTACCAAGTTTGCTCAAATGGTCACGGTCCAGTGATTTTTGGATTTTTAATGAATTTTTTTGTTCTTTTTTGGGGCAAATCTTAAAAAATCTTCTTCTCGGAAACCGCTCACCCAATTGCTTTGATATCACACAGGAAGACACCTAGGGACTCCTTGTTGTTAATTTGTTCACCAGGTGGGGCTGCAGTTTTTTTCTAATTTTTTTATGAATTTTTGTCTGTTATAGCTATTTTCGACTTCTTCTCCAGAACCGTCACTCAGATAAAGCTTACACGTGATGGATATGTTCCTTATGGAAGGGCCAAACAAAGTTGTTCACTATGTGGGAATGCTGCGGATTCCTGATTTTTAATGATTTTTTCAATTCGGCTCCTTTGGGGTAAATGCACTTTTCCTATTGATTACCATGTAAGTCAATGGGCATTCTAATGCTAATTTACATTTTCGACTTCTTCTCCTAAACCATCATCCAGATTTACTTCAAACTTGGTGGGGATGTACCTTGACTGGGTGTCTACCAGGTTTGTTCCAATGGTCATGTTCCATGAATTTTGGATTTTTTTATCTTTTTTTTTTTCAAAAATCTCTACAAAAGTTTTAATAGGAAAGTTTAACATGGGAATTTCTTGTAATGGTCATAACTTAAATAATATTGACCAGATTTACTTCAAACTTGGTGGGGATGTGCCTTGGGTGGATGTGTACCAAGTTTGTTCAAATGGTCACACTCTGTTGATTTTTGGATTTTTTATGAATTTATTTGTTCTTTTTGGGGGTAAACCTTACAAATTCTTCTCCTCTGAAACCGCTCACCCAATTGCTTTGATATCGTACATAGACACTCCTGGGGACACCTAGTTCCCTATTAGTTCACCAGGTGGCGCTGCAATTTTTTTATGAATTTTTTGTATGGTTTTGCTATTTTTCACTTGTTAAGTAAGTCAATGGGCATTCTAATGCTAATTCACAGGACAACTGACACGAAATTTACTGTTTACTTGATAACTTGAGATCTGTTTTGAGTTAGCTGCACATGTTAATTATTCTGTATGAAGGTCATGCTTAGACAGTACATGAATGACCTTGACCTTGTTTGTGGGGTCACAGTGCAACATACATGAATTTTGCTCTTCATCATAACTTCAGAACTACTTGAACTTTGATGTTGCACATGTAAGTGTTCTTTTATAAAGGGCAGATTTACTCAGAACATGGTGTCCTTGATCCTTTCCCAAGTTCATAAAGCTGCAAGTGTGATGAATGTCAAGATCAGCTGAGGCACGGGCTGTTCACACAGCCCTCTTGTTGCAGGATTTTTTCCATTTCAGCCATCATCCAGTATAGTGGAAGAGGTGGCTTCCAGCTAATACCTTAGTACACTTACCTCATAATACCTCTAGTCAACTTTATGGTGCTGAAAATTGTATTACTATTTACCTGTTTATACCAGTGTCGGTATGGTGGAATAGTGTATGAAGTTTCTAAGTTTCAAAGGCGACGTCCATCCATCCATGCCTTGTTAACGCCATATCTCCAAAAATACTCACTTTACAGAGACCAAAATTTTATCACAGTGGACCATTGAGGTGTTTCAAGTGCATATTGAAAAGTAGGTTGCTAGGTCATATTTAGGTCACAGTACTACTTTGCAAACAAAACGGCGTTAACACAATATCTAAAAAAATATTGATTGTAGCTTCATCAATTATTTGTGATGGTCCTAAGGATGCCACAGATGCCTATTGAAAACTAGGTCACTGGGTTACATATTTAGGTCACAGTGCTGCATTGAAGAAAGATGGCGGTACCATGATATCTTCAAATATTAAATTAACCATTGTAGCTGCACCAATTATTTGTGACTTGGTCCCAAGGATGCCTCAGACACCTAGTGAAAACTAGGTGACTGGGTCACATTGAGGTCACAGTGTTGCATTGAAGAAAAATGGCAAAGATATCTCTGCTAATTGCATTTGCACCAAAGCTTTGTCATTAGGACAAACAGAAGGAACCTTGACCTACCCAAGGGTATTGTCATCACCTACATATCCGTCCAGGCCAAGGGGTTTTCAGTCACTGACTGGCTTCTAGTTGAACATGGTTCAGATACTTTGGTTATGAGTACCACTCAAATAAAACACCTGTCTCACAACCTGGACCTAAAGAAGGTCAACTGTTTGGTCAAACACATTTGACCCTCTAAAGCAACACTGCTTGATGACAGGCACCACTGTGGAACTGCCCTTTCAAGCTTCGTCAAAAGCCCTGATTCCTATAGGCCCTCGGCCTTGTTGGATTTTTTTATGAATTTTTTTGTTCTTTTTTGGGGCAAATCTTAAAAAATCACAAGGGTATATGTACATGTCAGCTGAGCGCAGGACTGTCACAGTCCTCTTGTTTTTCCTCAACACTGAAATTAGTGAAAAGATTATTAAAGCATATGACAGATTACCTCTAATCAGTTTTTTTTTGCAGGTTTAAGAGGGAAGAGTTTAATGATCACATAAGTGGCAAAAATTGTGTCATATAAATTTTCTTTATCCTTGTGTGTTTTGTGGCCATACAGAAACAATAGAAGACTCTTAAGATGACCTTATTGCTGAATTGGTGTGGTCTTAAATGGCAGGTGCTCTTTAAATATTTATAAGTTACTAAGAAAATAATTTAGGGGCCTTAAAAAAATGTGAGATTAAAATTTCCCAAAGTTTCTATAGAGTGTGGTGTTGCTGTGGGGAGAATGGAGGATTGATTAGGACAGATTACAGTGAAAGATGTCATCAGGGACAAAGCTGATGTCCAAATTGTTTGTTAACCCTTTCAGTGCCAAATTTTGGACTAAGTCAACAGGTTTTCTCGGCATGCATTTGGCACAATGCAGGCCAAGAAAAGCTATTGACCTGGGGTATTCTGTCTGGAACTATAGGCATGTTGGTACTTGAATGAAAGGTCTTTTTAAGAGGAATATGAATCTGGGATCCTTATGATAATTCTTTCACTTAAGTAGATTGGCCTAAGTTGTAATTGGCATTGAGAGAGTTAAGACAGATTGTCATTCTAGGAGGTATATAAATAATATAAAAAGTACTTAGTAAAGATCTTGAGAAGGTGGTATTAAAGGCATGTTGTCTTTCATTGGAGTGGTCCAGGGACCACTGACTGTACAATGAAGCTTCATGGATCACAGTGGTGATACCTGCATGAGAGGCAACATATCTTTTAAAGACCACCGTGCCATGACTCCCAAAAGTATATCCATTTTTACCTGTGTCTTAAAATCACATGCAACATGAAACCACAAAAACACATTTTTCTGACAGTTGGGGCAGTCTTGAGTACCTAACATTGCTTTAATTTCGTTGTATTTTTATTATGCCCCCCTTCGAAGAAGGTGGGGCATATAGCGTTGCACATGTCGGTCGGTCTGTCGGTAGACTGTGGTTTCCGCACAATAACTCAAGAAGTTTTTGAGCTAGGACTTTGATACTGTATAGGTGTATTATTCTAGTCAAAAGCTAGGCAAAGTTCGAAGATGGGTGACCTTGACCTAATTTCCAAGGTCACAGTGGTACCTGAGTTATGTCTCCCGGTGGAAGCCGGGGGACATATTGTTTTAGTGCCCGTTTCTTCTTCTTCTTCTTCTTCTTCTTCTTCTTCTTCTTCTTCTTCTTCTCCTTCTCTTCTTCTCCTCCTCCTCCTCCTCCTCCTCCTCCTCCTCCTCCTCCTCCTCCTCCTCCTCCTCCTCCTCCTCCTCCTCCTTCTTCTTCTTCTTCTTCTTCTTGCTGTTGTTGTTGTTCAGGTTCTTCAACACTTGGTTTCTGTGCGATAAGTCTTGAAGGACTTGACAGAATTTGATGAAACTTGGAAGGATTATGTATCTTGGGAAGACCTAGGTTGGGATTGTATTTGGGTGACCTTGACCTAATTTTCAAGGTCACAAGGTCACAGGGTCACTTATGTGAAATTGGTTTCCGTGCGATAAGTCTTGAAGAACTTAATGGAATTTGATGAAACTTGGTTGGATTATGTATCTAGGCAAGACCTAAGTTGGGATTGTATTTGGGTGACCTTGACCTAATTTTCAAGGTCACAGGGTCACTTATTTGAAATTGGTTTCCATTTGGTAAGTCATGAAGAACAGGATAGAATTTGATGAAACTTGGTAGGATTATATATCTTGGCAAGACCTAGGTTGGGATTGTATTTGGATGACCTTGAGCGAATTTTCAAGGTCACAGGGTCACTTACGTGAAATTGGTTTCCGTTCGATAAGTCATGAAGAACAGGATGGAATTTGATGAAACTTGGTAGGCTTATGTATCTAGGCAAGACCTAGGTTGGGATTGTATTTGGATGACCTTGACCTAATTCTCAAGGTCACAGGGTCACTTATGTGAAATTGGTTTCCGTTTGATAATTCATGAAGAACAAGATGGAATTTGATGAAACTTGGTAGGATTATGTATCAAGGTAAGACCAAGGTTGGGATTGTATTTGGGTGACTTTGACCTGATTTTCAAGGTCACAGGGCCATTTATGTGAAATTGATTTCTCTGCAATAAGTCTTGAAGAACTTGATGAAAATTGCCAGAGTAATGTATCTAGGTGAGAACTAAAATAGGATTGTAATTTTCAAGCAAACTTGGTCATTTGTAATTTGTTATCACCTGTAGCTTATTCAGAGACATAAGTGTTCCACCGGGAGACATTTGATTTTCTATTGGAAAATCAGTCTGTTCTAGTTAACTTTGGTTTCTGCACAATAACTGAAGAGGTTTTTAAACTAGGACTTTTATATTTTACAAGATTATAGTCCATATTTGGGGCTAGGCGAAGTTCGAAGATGGAAGATGGATGACCTTGACTTCATTTTAAAGGTCACAGAGCCACTTTACTGAATATGGTGTCATGCTTTCTGCATGATAACTTATACCTTGGAGCTAGAACTTTTATATTGCACAGCTTTATGGTTCTCTGTAAGGGCTAGATTGATTTTGAAGATGGGTGACCTTGACCCAGTTTTCAGGGTCACAGAGGGATTGTAGAATTCCTGTGGTTTCCGCACAATAACTCTAGAAGTTTTTGAGCTAGGACTTTGATACTGTACAGGTGTATCATTCTAATCAAAAGCTAGGCGAGGTTTGAAGATGGGTGACCTTGACCTAATTTTCAAGGTCACAGTGGTACCTCAGTTAACTTTGGTTTCCGCACAATAACTGAAGAGGTTTTTAAGCTAGGACTTTTATATTGCACAAGATTATAGTCCATATTTGGGGCTAGGCGAAGTTTGAAGATGGAAGATGGATGACCTTGACTTCATTTTAAAGGTCACAGAGCCACTTTACTGAATATGGTGTCATGCTTTCTGCATGATAACTTATACCTTGGAGCTAGAACTTTTATATTGCACAGCTTTATGGTTCTCTGTAAGGGCTAGATTGATTTTGAAGATGGGTGACCTTGACCCAGTTTTCAGGGTCACAGAGGGATTGTTGAATTCCTGTGGTTTCCGCACAATAACTCTAGAAGTTTTTGAGCTAGGACTTTGATACTGTACAGGTGTATCATTCTAATCAAAAGCTAGGCGAGGTTTGAAGATGGGTGACCTTGACCTAATTTTCAAGGTCACAGTGGTACCTCAGTTAACTTTGGTTTCCGCACAATAACTGAAGAGGTTTTTAAGCTAGGACTTTTATATTGCACAGGATTATAGTCCATATTTGGGGCTAGATGAAGTTTGAAGATTGATGACCTTGACCTCATTTTAAAGGTCACAGAGCCACTTTACTGAATATGGTTTCATGTTTCCTGTGGTTTCTGCACAATAACGCAAGAAGTTTTTAAGTTAGGACTGGGATACTTTACAGGTCTATAGTTCTTGCTAAGGGCTAGAAGAAGCTTAAAGTTTGGTGACCTTGATTTAATTTCCAAGGTCACGGTACCTGAGTTAACTTTGGTTTCCACATGATAACTGAAGAAGTTTTTAAACTAGGACTTTTATATTCCACTGGATAATTGTCCGTATTCAAGTCTAGGTCAAGTTTGAAGATGGGTGACCTTGACCTAATTTCAAAGGTCACAGAGCCATTTGGTTGAACACTGTTTCTGCATGATAACTTGCATTTTAGAGGTAGCACTTTTATATTGCACAGCTTTACGGTTGCCTATAAAGGCTAGTTTGAGTTTTTAGATGGGTGACCTTGACCCAGTTTTGAGGGTCACACACAGACAGTAGACTTCCTTTTTTGTTTTTTGCACAACAATTGAAGAAGGTCAAGTGAAAATGAGTGACCTTGCCATAATTTCCAAGGTCATAAAGCCACATTGCTGAATATGGTTTCTAAATGGTGACTAATTTTTCAGCTATAACTTTTATATTGCCCAGGTTTTTAGTCATCTTTTAAGGGCTAGGTTAAAGTATAAAGATATGTGACATTGATGTATGATCAACCTTCACTAATTTTGTAAGGTCACGGGTGCCGAGTGCCCCTTCTACCACTATCAATAGGGTAGCGAGGGCAAGGGTAATGAGGGAGGGGGCATCTATGTTTTACAAACATATCTTGTTTTCGCTTATTTCACTGATGGCACAAAACTGTGAAAATAAAAATACAACTAGAATGGATAGATTAGCAAGCAAATCTGTCTGGATGCCAATTGGAGCTTGTTTTGAAACCCCTTCCGACACATTTTTGTGACATCAATCACGGGTCATCAGGTACAATCTACTGAACATTAGTAGTAGAGTAACCAGGCAACAGGTGCATTGTCAATTGATGCAATGTGATTGGTTAATACAACTTCCATTGTTTTTTTAGTGAATCGCTGAGTAGGAAATTTTTTTTTTTACCCATAACTTTAATAACTTATAACATATCAATAAATCCACACCAGGTGCACAATTTCAGCTATGGGTTTCACAGTATGTAAAATTTCAATGTTGTAACTTGTATAATGGCTGAGAAAACTGCATCATAAAAATGTGGCAGAAAGGTGTTAAGAAATAAAGAAGGATTAAAGAACTCCTACAAAACAATATGTATAATGAAATAGTAGTTTTTAACATTGATTTAATGGGAATTGTATCAAAATTAGTGACATTAAATATTCAGTGAAATGTGTGAAATGCCAAATGTGTCATCCTGTTTGCCGGGTACCCCAGAAAATCAAAATCTATACATGCAAAGTTAAGTACATTCATTGTACCAGGTCCCACTGTAGTGGTCAGGTCCACACGGTGCCATACATGAGGTAGACAATGATGTATGTTGTCAGTACAGACGAGAGGGTTGTTTGTATTTGTGATAACATACACGTTGATGTTGTTTCAGACTCACGATGAAACAATGGTGTGTTGCATCACTGGCCACAGAGAACTACCTTGTTGATTACTCATCTCGGCTCCCATTTTAGATATAAGTGCATGCCATTAACTTTATGAAAACATGAGTTGTATTGTGTACCATCCAGGCTGCATTAAACTGCTATAGTTACAAACAAAGCCAATGTAGGGACAGTACTGTGAGACTAGGATACTGGGGTACTCGGCAAAGAGGATTCTTCAAGATACAGACTGGGTGATGCAGGCTCAATATATTGATATTGGTGCATCGCTGGTATGTTTATCCCGTTGATGCATTGACAATCATTAAGTTGAAATGTTGGTACAGTGTAGTGTGGCATCAATGAATGCCAAATTCTTTTGACAGGCCTGTCACCACAGCAGGTTCTTTGAAAATTTTGTGCCATGAACGCTGTCTTAAAAGACCACTCTATTGAGACCACTTGTCTTTAAAGGCCATGTTTTCAGGAAACTTTGCTTGGTACTTTTCACCTTATTTACACCTCCTCTCAAAGACCACCTGTCTTGAGAGACCACAGTTTGGTCATTCCAAAGGGGTGGTCTTTGAAGACAGGTTTCACTGTCAAAGCAAAAATTTCAGTTTGTTTGTAGGGCTTAGAAAATCTTGTGTTGTTCTGACAGGATCTCGTCTTGTCTTGGGGGAACAGGGCATTCAGTTTGATAGGCTTTTATTGTTTTCTGTTTTCTCTGGCTGGCTTAACCCTTGCCCCCCTAAAGTGGCCAAAACCGGCTGGTGGTCAACTGTCATCTGCTTCCATGTTTACAGCTAATTTTAACAGTAATGAAAAACAATTTGACTGAGAATTGTAGCTAAGACCCTGGGTCAACAGCTTTCCTTGACATGGGTTGGGCACTTAGTGCCCAACCCATGTCAAGGAAAGCTGTTGACCCAGTTGTAATTCAAGGGTTAAATGCTTAAAAGCATCTTCAAAACTAAAGACATTATAGACTTTATTATTAACCTTTTTTTCAGTGCAAAATTGGAGACGTTCTCAGCTTTCCTCGGTGCTTTGTGGGCACAATACACCATAAGCATGAAAATAAAGTTGTTGACCTGGACCACTCATGCTCTGGTAATTAACCCTTTCTCCTGGAATTAAGACTGAGTCAACAGTTTTCCTTGGCATGGGCAGGGCACTTAATGCCCAGCCCATGCCAAGGAAAGCTGTTGACCTGGGACATGTGGTCCTGATGGGGCTCATCTACAATTCTGAAATTGTTTTTCATTACTGTTGAAATTTGTTGAAAACATTGAAGTTGAAGACATTTGACCACCAGCTTGGTTTAAGGGGGAAAGGGTTAAACATAATGGCATTTGACTGAAAGTTCTTTTGAGGACAAGTAAGACACCAAAAACCTTTGCATAGCTGATTATGAGATTTTCACGGTTTTTACAAGGTGAATGTCCTTTCTATAAGTTGTCAAAATTTCAAGCTTTTAACTAAAGTAGAAATAAGAGAAAAACGCCAAAAAACACACAGGCATGCAGACACCCAAATGTCCATGTGCCATTCTTTCGGTTTTCAGCCACAAGTGGAACAATGCCACCCATGAATCATACTAAACAGTCTGTCATGTGGCTACAGGTAGCAAGGGCCCATGGCAAAAGCAGAGTGGTATTACGGCGGCACCATGAAATTAGGCGACATGCCGAAAGTATGTTTGTGGCCAGGGAAAAGATGCAAACATGCTAATGTATCATAGCCTTAGTGGTTTGCTTAATTGTTATCTTGCTTGTTTTGCGTTCTAATGAAGGGAGACTTTAAATGTTCAATAGGAGCGGGAATGGTCAGACGATGCCCCTTCAAAGCCCGTGCCACCATTGATTACCCTCTTTAATCAACAATACCCACGTACAAAATAATACTTTATCAAAACCCAGGGATAAGGAAATAAAAGTACAAATAAGTTAACACATTGAAATAAGCATAAACGTGAACAGAAGAGAAAGCACACAAAACAGTGATACAAAACCCAGGTTTGAAAGTGGAATAAAACTCATTGAGAAAATTACTGCAAAATAATGACAAGCTAACTAAGTAAAATGAACAGACAAGTCTAACAAGCTAACTACATAAAGTACACAGATAGGAGTAAATACAATTAGACACTATGCCTAAAAACAGGATGAAGAGGTATGGGGCGGAAGACCAAACCCGCCATCCGTCCACTGACCACGAGCAGCCGTAGGTCGCCCTACCGAAGCAAGGCAACACAACTTCGTTGCCAGGCTTGAGGTCATGGGACCTCAACCCTGATTTATTATCCTAACGCAAATACATTTTGAGCTAGGATTGGTTAAAGTGGGATTTATTTTTGGTGTCTTACCTGTCCTTAATGAGGGATTTGAATGTGGAACCACTAAGGTAATTCAGATGGACATTACTTTCATTATGACTAATTCTAAAATAGTTCAGCTATCAAATACCTTTCCATTTTGCTAGTCACATAAAGTTTCTCCATTTTCTTAATGTGATGACTTGCTTGTAATGGGATTCCCAATTTCCTATTGCACACTTGGGTGTATAATCCCTGTCAAGTTCCTCTACCCTCTCAGACACCTGTCATTTTTCATTGCAAAATTTGTGAAAAATTGTCAATGTTCACCATTTTATTGTCACTTGCATACTGTTATATTCAGAGTACCAGGTTATAATTGAAGGTATTTTTGGTTTCATGCACAAAGTACCCCACACACTTGAAAGGGATGACACGATACTTGCCCCCTTTTTGATACCCACATCTTGGCTCCATGAGTGACACTCATAACTTGCTATCTTAATCACACTTGTAGTCTGCTGCCAATTTAATGCTTTAATGATAATATAATTTTCTCAATGGCCCCATAATCTAATTTTTGTTGGTATACACTACTGACTGTCTCAATGGCCTTACAATTGAATGTTTAATAGTAAATACCACTGAATTTTTCAATGGCTTTATGATTGAATGTTTAATGGTATATAAAACTGAATTTCTCAATGGCTTTATAATTGAATGTTTAATGGTATATACCACTGAATTTTCAATGGCATCATAATTGAATTTTTAATGGTGTGCACAAGTGACTGTCTTAATGGCCTCACAATTGAATGTTTAATGGTGTACACCACTGACTGTCTCAATGGCCTCATAATTTAATGTATGAGGGCATACACCACTGACTGTCTCAATTACCTTGTAATTGAATGTTTAATGGTAAACACAACTGACTGTCTCAATGGTCTCATAATTGAATCTTTAATGGTAAACACAACTGACTGTTAACGACCTCATAATTGAATGTTTAGTGGTAAACACAACTGACTGTCTCAGTGGCCTCATAATTGAATGTTTAATGGTAAACAGAATTGACTGTCTCAAAGGCCTCATGATTTAATGTTTAATGGTGTACTCAAACTCAAACTCAAAACTCATTTATTTTAGCCAATCAATACAATGACGATTTCAATATTGAGATATATGTACATAATGATAAAAAAATTGATGTGGCTATTAAGACAAATACATGTCGCTCTCATAGGAGCCACCTTTAAGTCTTCAACTTTTGAAACAATATAGATGGCAGTTACTACAACAATAAATGTCGAAATAAACTTCAAGATATAATACAGTTTACACACACAACATGGGTGGGAAAATATAATTGTTAATTATTTTGACAAACATAGCAGTTATATATATTACAACTCTGTTCATAATTATTCAAAAAAAGTATTTTTAATATACAAGGAAAACCCTTGTAAACTATGAGTATGTATTTTCCTTATAACATTCTTATCTGTATGATTCACTGTGACTGGAATATCATAGTTTAAACTCTGTTTTGCAAATATTTTATTGACTCTATTAATAAAAAGGTTATCATAATGTCTGTTGTTATAGTTGTTTATTTCATTTATTGGGATGAATTGAAAAGAGAGTAATCTTAAGGGTAGATCATTATGGATAAATTTATAATAGAATTTTAATTTAGCTGATGTAAAAATGTCTTGAATTTTTAAAAGTTTGAGAGCTTTCAAAATTGGTTCTGAATGGGCATTGTATTTACTACAATTTATACAGCGTACTGCTTTTTTCTGAAGTTTTTCAATTTTTGAAAGTTTAAATCCCCATAGAAGTATTCCAAAATTTATATGTGGAAGTATTAATGAGTTATACATAGTTATTTTAACTTTCAGCGGAAGTTGAAGTTTAAGTTTATTTAGAATTGCGATAACTCTTGATATTTTACTTGAAATTTTGGTAACATGCTCCTTCCATGACAATTTATCATCAATTGTAAGCCCTAGAAAGTTAAAAAATGAGACTTGGATTATTGGGATATTATTCATTTTTAAGTGTGGTTTATTAACTTTTTTATTTGAATGATGAAAGATCATAAATTTTGATTTATCAACATTTAATGATACAGTAGTCCCTCTTTTGAGCGACCACCCCTAGCGCCGACAAAAAAGCGGTCGTATAATGCAGGTGGTCGCTCATTGGAGCAATCGCATATGCACCACCCCAAATCCATGGCGGACTTCCAGGTATTTAGGTAGTGAGGTACGCAAATTTCTGCCACCACCAGGTCATCATTATCGATTACATATGCTGTGAAAAGAAATCATCATTTATCAAATTTAACAATCATAACCCTTAAGATCTTTATTTAAATAAAGAACTCTTGTCTGGGAGCTGAAAGATGTGCTTCGCAACTTGAAAATATTTGCCGGTCTTGAGTTTTGTCATTTTCCCATTACGCTCAATGGGCCCGGTACATCGCCGGGTACGGAGCCTTCGTTTGCCAAGTAACCAGCTTAAACTGTCATAAAATTCTTTTGACGGCATTACTCACTGTCTTAACTTTATTCTACACATTTGGTGGATCCTAACTCACCGTAATACATAAGTTATGTATCAAAATAAGACTCGGCATTTTCCCATTGCCACCACGTGTGGTTGTTTGGGCGCCATGTTGACCTCGTTCTGAACCGTGGGAAAAAATGGACCTGGCATGCATTTCGTCAGTGTCTGTCGCACGTGCTCAAGCAGGCAAGCACGTGTTTGATTGGGGTTCAAAGTGATTTTGATCTAGCGAAAGTTTTCATCGTTCATTTTATAAAATATGGTATGATTAAACATAGTTCAATTGGAAATGAGAATATTAAATAATAATATTTCTGGGCTTTCCGCTTATTTGCCACAGGTAGGTTAGGTTTCGCATGCAAAAAAAAAACTATGACCACGTGGCTGCGGTAAACAACGAAGATTGTTCCAGACGCTTCCGGCAACCTCCGTCGTCATTCAGATTTGAAGCATTTCAAGATGGATGATGTGAACGAACAGGAGTTGAGTGGGATCGATAAAGTTCCCATCACAAATAAATTTCTGTGGATCATTATGAAGTTTAGCTCAGAAAACAATCCATAATATCCCAGGATACAAAGAAAGAAAAAGAAATAAGATGGTCCAAATCTTCTTGAGTCGAGGTCCACAATGGAGAGGCCCGATACATGCGGAATAAGCCACATTCACTGCCGTGGTAAAAATGTAAATAAATGGAAAGATCCTACGCTCGTGAGGAGGAATAGATACTGATTGATCAAATTAAGAAGTTGTTTACGGAAATTTATCGTAGAAAGAAATCATTTATTGCTTGCACTCAATAAATTTGACAAGAACCATGTAAATTTTATAACAATGGGCGAGTTGCATGCATGTATTTCGTTGGCAGACTCGAGGCGTAGTGGCCGAACATGGCTTAAATTTGTCTTACGCGGTTGCAAAATCGGTTCATTTTGCATGGTCGCTGGTCGCGTTTAAGAGGTGGTCATTCATAAGAGGTAAATTATTAAAGAAAAACAACTTTGGCGACCAAATGTGGTCGTTCAAACCAGGTGGTCGCTCATAGGAGGGGTCGTTCAAGACAGGGACGACTGTAATTCATTAACTTGAAGCCAAACACAAATTTTTTTAAGTTCTCTGTTAATAGTTTCTGTCACACCATCTATAGATGAGTTGACATTTTGTGTAGTTGATAAGGTAGTATCATCTGCATACAGTATAAAATTAAATAAATCACTGGCATTTGATATATCATTTATATAAATAATAAACAGTAGCGGCCCCAAAATAGAGCCCTGAGGTACTCCAGTTTTGATTTCTAACAGTTCGGAGTTAACACCATCAAGATCCACATACTGTTTCCTATTATTCAAATAACTCTCAAACCATTTTAATGCTGGACCTCGGATTCCATAATGATTTAATTTTTGTAACAAGATTTTATGATTTAGAGTATCAAACGCCTTCGAAAGATCAAGAAAAATACATAGAGGTACTTCATCATTATCAAGTTTGCTTATCAAGTCATTTACAAGTTCTATAGCGGCAAATTCCGTTGAGTGTCCTTTTCTAAACCCATATTGCCCTTTATGAAATAAATCAAATTGATCAAAGTATTCAACAATTTGATTGAATATTATTTTTTCAAAGATTTTTGATATAACAGGAAGTAAAGAAATAGGACGATAGTTTGTAAATAATCCATCATCATCTTTTTTATATAAGGGAATTACTCTAGCTATTTTAAGTTTGTCTGGAAAAATACCGTTTTTTAAACTTTGATTTATAATTTTAGTGATAGGTTGAATCAAGACCGAGCTAATTTGTTGAAAAAGTTTCATAGACATTTGATCATATCCAAAACTAGTTTTGACTTTCAAACTATTTATTACTTTGTTTACATATTCACTTGTAACTTCCTGGAATTCAAAATTATCATTTTCAATATTGTTCAAGTATTTATCAAAACTAATGTCCTCAGGTTTGTTGATATTTTTGGCCAAACCAGGTCCAATATTTATGAAAAATTCATTAAATTTATTTGCAATTATATTTTTATTATTAATAGGTGATCCATTTAAATTGAATATTTCAGGGAAAGATTTCTTTGATTTATTTTTATTAAGTATATTATTGATAGTTGACCATGTTTTTTTCATATCATTTTTATGTTTGTTAAAAATAAAGTCATAATATCTTTTCTTTGCTAGTCTTATATTTTTCTTAAGGATCTTATTATAGGTAGATAGATTTACTTTTAAATTATTATATTCAACACTATTAGGATTTGTTTTTCTCAAACACTTATAGAGGTTGTCTGTAAATTTTATTGAATTAAGTATACCTTGTGTGATCCATGCATTGTTTTTGTGTTTATACTTATCAAATTTTACAAGCTTCAATGGCATGAATTTTTCAAGTGCATCTTTAATTTCTTCACTCAATAAGTTATAGTTATTATTTGGATTACTGTTTATATCAAGATTTAATTTTTCCATAATATTGGCATTTTGCAAATGCAATTTTATATTTTCAACTGATTCAATAGTTTTTGGATAACATTTCACAAATTTAGGATTTTTATCTTTACAACTGACTGTCTTAATGGCCTCATAATTGAATATTTAATGGTATGCAGTACTGACTGTTTTCATGACACTCACAATTTTATGCTCTGATTACACAATTTTTAATGGCCTCACAATTTAGAATGCTTACATCATTAAAAACTTCATATCATCCAAATGAGAACGACCACCTGCAGTGTTAACAATATACACAAGTTGCTTTAATTTGGTGATGTCACTCGTGATACTGTCTGGAGGCACACGCAACTTGCCTCTGTGATATCATTCATGTTACTGTCTGGAGGCACACGCAACTTGCCTCGGTGATATCACTCATGTTACTGTCTGGAGGTACATGCAACTTGCCTCAGTGATATTATTCATGTTACTGTTTGGAGGCACAAGCAACTTGCCTCAGTGATATCATTCATGTTACTGTCTGGAGGCACACGCAACTTTCCTCGGTGATATCACTCATGTTACTGTCTGGAGGTACATGCAACTTTCCTCAGTGATATCATTCATGTTACTGTCTTGAGACACATGCACCTTGCATCAGTGATATCACTCATGGTACTGTCTGGAGGCACACACAACTTTCCTTAATGATATCATTCATGTTACTGTTTGCAGGCCCACGCAACTTGCCTCAGTGATATCATTCATGTTACTGTTTGCAGGCACACTCAACTTGCCTCAGTGATATAATTCATTTTACTGTCTGGAGGCCCATGCAACTTGCCTCAATGATATCATTCATGTTTACTGTCTGGAGGCATGCTTAACTGGCTCACAACTTTTTCCCCAAATGTTACACATGCTAAATCAGTATCTCCTGGCCATCACTCACACTAGAGTGCCCTAAATTGCACTTATAGCTGCCTGGATTAACCATGACAGCTTGACCTTGATTGTCATTCACAAGTTCATTCCCTGATAGACACCCACATCTTGGTGTTTTTGTGTACAGATTTAGATTCTGATCAGTTTGCATGAATTTCTACACCATGTCGATACAATATAACACGAACATCCACCTAACAAATTTAACATCTTTTAATGGAATATCTACCGTAAAAAATGCACTGAATAGACTCTTTTTCTGTGAACTTAGTCATGTTTTGTTGTCCACTGTTGGGCTAGTTACTGAGATAAGTACATGTATGTGTAATCTGATGACCATTTGTGTCTGTGATTGGTTGGTTTTTGGTTTGACCTTGACTTTTGACCTGACCAGAGACCACAATTGGCTGATTCTTGGCTTTGACATCAGGCCTTGACTTGACTTCTTAATATGATATATGCATGATATGTATCGCTCACTGATTAGTAAATTCTTGTGTTCCCTTGACCTGTTACCTAATCTTTGAGACATGTTAGTATTACATGGTTAGGGTGTTAAGGGCAAGTTAATTGGTGCTGTTTGTGTTACTGGGAGTCAACAACCAAAGCTTAACGACATCTTTGATGCCGTTTTCCAACCATGAGGATCAAGTAAACTTGGCAAAAACATTTGAGGTTGGATTGCATGTTAGGTAGGCCTACTGTCTGGAATGGACCAAGGGGTAAAACTTGTTGCTCTACCGGAGGAAATAACAAAAGTCGTTAAGTGGACCTTTTGGTGCCTCAGTTATCAGCAGCAAACGTCAAATTAGGGCTGGAGGTTTGCTAGGATTAGGAATATGGTGATATGATGCTTATTGTGATACATAGGTCACGATTCAATATGTATCGTGATACCACCAATCGTCTTAACTCTTTCTGTACCAGTCCTCTGACTTTCTTGTATTTATATTGGTCTTATTTAAAACAAACTTTGCACATGTAAATTCTCCATAAAAAGAGGTCTCATTCCAGTGTTCACACACTAGGTCTTCAATGTCAGCGGTTTTTGCATTACCAGACAAAAAGATAATGACCAAGGACTTTAGTATCATTGTATTTAGAGTTCATGTTTGCCTCATTGATAGGTGTACAGCGAAATAAAAGGAATGAAGCAAAGTAACTTGAGTGCTGACTTCTCTGACTCAGGTACCAATGCCGCTCATATCAGAAACAACGTACTCAAAGGGCTCATACATTGATAAATTTCTTTATTTTTAGCATTATGACAGTTCTCAAATATTTTATTGCATGTTACTAATGAAACAAACAGTTGTATGGTGATCCAGATTAATTTCTTCCCCCGGTTTTATATGTGATCTGCAGCACAATATTGTACACCTGATGGTTACATTGGATCAACAGAAAACTGGTATGCTCAGGGCACATATAAACATGTTATTATGCTCGCAGATCTAATCATCATTTTCATTGTCCCAGCCTGTCTTAATCATCCATATTCCAGTGACACTTGTTTGTGCTTTATAGGTGGTCTCTGGTTTTGCTGTCAAGTGAATTCATTGAAGTGAATTTGTACGATTCCAGGGGCAGAGTAACCGGCAAACATAGCCCACACATGCATCTGATACTGATAAGTTCTGGGATACCAAAGGGTTAATGCATCATCTCCGTCATACTTTTATGGCTCTTCTATATTTTAAGGTGGAATGAATTGAGGTTACACTGGCTTATTTGGTGAGAGGATTTAAAAAATTTAAGGATAAAAGCCAATAAGTGACACTAAAATGGTAAATTGCTGTAGCTTCTGTCAGGCTCATTGGTGCTTCATATGGATGAGAATATCAGACGGACAATGGAAAATGTCAGTCGTCTTTCACGAATTATCTGAAAATGATGGATTATTTCACGGATTAGTATTTCATCCATGTATTCAAATGCCTAATTAATATTATATTTGATTATGTGGAGCAGGACTGGAGTAGAAAATGCATTCAACCTGGTGATATTTAACCCCTGGGTTGTTAAAGGTGAGGATCAGTAACATTTCTCCTGATGTCAGTCACTTTGTTTATCCCAGGACAGTTGTTGAGTTGAATAAAGGGCACATTAAGGTCATCTGTTATCTAAAAGATGTTGACATGAATATAGGGCACACAGATTACTTCCATCTAAAAGATGTTGACTTGAATATAGGGCACATTAAGGTCATCTTTCTTCCATAGTGTGTTGACGTAAATATAGGGCACATTAAGGTCATCTTTTATCCAAAAGATATTGACTTTCATGTAGAGCAAGTTGAGGTCATCTTTTTTCCCGTAGTGTGTTGACTTAAATATAGGGCACATTAAGGTCATCTTTTATCCTTTTAAAATGACTTGAATATAGGCCAAAAGATGTTGACATGAATATAAGGCACATTAAGGTCATCTGTTATCCAAAAAGATACTGACTTGCATGTGGAGCAAGTGGAGGTCATCTTTCTTCCATAGTGTGTTGACTTAAATATAGGCATTTGAATACATGGATAAAATCCATCATTATCCAAAAAGATGCTGACTTGCATATGGAGCAAGTCGGTCATCTTTCTTCCATAGTGTGTTGACTTAAATATAGGGCACATTAGGTCATCTTTTATCCTTTTAAGATGACCTGAATATAGGCTAAAAGATGTTGACATGAATATAGGGCACACATATCATTTCCAACCAAAAGATGTTGACTTGAATATCGGGCACATTAAGGTCATCTTTTATCCAAAAGGGAGTGACTTGCATGTGGTGCAAGTTGAGGTCGTCATTCTTCCATAGTGTGTTGACTTAAATATTGGGCACATTAAGGCCATCTTTTATCCAAAAAGATGCTTACTTTCATGTAGAGCAAGTTGAGGTCATCTTTTTCCCATAGTGTGTTGACTTAAATATAGGGCACACATATCATTTCCTTCCAAAAGATATTGACTTGAATATAGGGCACATTGAGGTCATCTTTATTCCATAGTGTGTTAACTTAAATATAGGGCACATTAAGGTAATCTTTTATCTTTTTAACGACAGGTAAGACACCAAAAGTAAATCCCACTTTAATCATTCCTAGCTCAAAATGTATTTGCGTTAGGATATCAAATCATATATGTGTGTAATCATCATACTCCAAATAATTTATATGTCCCATATTTGGTTGTCTGTGATGTTAATAGTTGAATAAACAATCGAGAGTTGACTGCAAAGCATCCACCCCATAAATGTCTATATAAGTCTAATTATTTGTGATAAAATCATTATTACACTTGCATCTTAATCCTGACATAATGGCAAAAAAAAGCAATCCTGCGATTTTTTATGTTTAGCTTAGTTTTCTGTTATCCATCCTCAAAGTTTGACATTTCAATTTTCCATTTGATTTCCAGGATGTTCATTTTCTTCATTTCATAGAAAAAGAAAGAAGCAAAATTTTGAAAATTGTTGAATTGGTTTTGCAGTTCAGGTATTACAGAATCAAAAGCCATTAACAAACTTAAATTTCACCCAGCCATTTTCTTGGAATAACCATTCTTAGGTGGGGTCCTCATCCTATTATCCTTTTTGAGAAAATAAGCTTCAAAGGCCTTTGCTGTTGATCATTTGCCTCTGAAACAATACCATTTGCTCAAGTTGAGGTGATATTTGTACAAAACAGAGAAAACATCGTCTCATAACGTTTGGTGAAGTTGTCAGTCAATTATCAGCCAATCACCTGAATAAAACAGCCTTTGAAGCACAGAAAACATTATTCAGCAAATTGTCAAACAGCGACAGCGACAATCTGGTTTCAAGGCATGACGTCATGGAGGCGGCCCTTGGGCGCCATGACATCAAGCCTGGCAACTAGAGTTGTGTTGCTGTGCTTTGGTGGGGCTGCCAACGGCTGCTCTTGGTCAGTGGAGGGATGGCGCATTTGGTCTTCCACCCCCTACCTATTCATCCCATTTTTAGGGATAGTGTTTTATGGTATTTACTCTTATCTGTATACCTTATGTAGTTAGCTTGTTAGACTTGTCTGTACACTTTACTCAGAGTGTCATTGTTCTGAAGTTATTTTCTCAATGAGTTTCATTTCTCTTTCCAACCTGAGTTTTGTATCGCTATTTTGTATGTTTTCTCTTGTGTTCTCGTTTATGCATATCTCCACGTATTTATTTGTACTTTTACTTCTTCATTCTTGGGTTTCGATATAATATTATTATGTACATGGGTATTGTGCTTTAAAACGCCAGTTTTTTCATGCCTGCCTTTGGTGTGCAGGGCCACTGGGGTAGTCCATCGTGGCACGGCCTTTGAAGGGACATCATCTGACAATTCCCGCTGCTTCCAAACATTCAAAGTCTTCGTCTGTTCAAATGCAAAACAAGCAAGACAACTATAAAGTAAACCACTAAGGCTATGATATGTTCGCATGTTTGCATCATTTCCCTCTCCTGAAACAAACTTTTGGCTTGCCGCCTGATTTTGCAGCGCCACCGTGATACCACTCTCGTTTTGCCATGGGCCGTTGCTACCTGTAGCCATGTGACAGATTATTAAGTATGATTGACGGGTGACATTGTTCCGGGAGGCGGCTGAAAACCAAAAGAGTGACACATGGACATTCAGATATCCACATGCCTCTGTGTTTTTTTTTGTTTTATTCTCATATTTCTACTTAAGTTAGGACCTTGAAACTTTGCCAACTTATAGAAACAACATTTATCTTGTATAAACCGTTAAAATCTTAAAATTGCGGAAGCAAAGGTTTCTGGTGTCTTACCTGTCCTTAAGATGACTTGAATATACGCTAAAAGATGTTGACTTGAATATAGGGCACATTAAGGTAATCTTTTATCCAAAAGATATTGACTTTCATCTAGAGTAAGTTGAGGTCATCTTTCTTCCATGGTGTGTTGACTTAAATATAGGGCACATTAAGGTCATCTTTTATCCTTTTAAGAAGACTTGAATATAGGCTAAAAGATGTTGACATGAATATAGGGCACACATATCATTTTCATCTAAAAGATGTTGGCTTGAATATAGGGCACATTGAGGTTATCTTTTATCCAGAAAGATACTGACTTTCATGTGGAACAAGTTGAGGTCATCTTTCTTCCATAGTGTGTTGACTAAAATATAGGGCACATTTATAGGTCATCTTTTATCCTTTTAACCCTTTCCCCCTTGAATTCATACTGAGTCAACAACTTTCCATGGCATGAGTTGGGCACTATGGATCATCTATAATTCTCAGTCAAAATTGTTTTTCATTACTGTTAAAATTAGTTGAAGCACTGAAGCAGACGTCATTTGACCACCAGCCGTTTTTTGCCGGCTTAAGGGGGCAAGTGTTAAGATGACTTGAATATAGGGCATACTAAGGTCATTTTTCATCCAAAAGATGTTGACTTGAGTATTGAGCACAGTAATTTTTTTTTTTTTTTTTTTTTAGATCCTAGTCTTGAGTCCAAAAGCATGAGTGTCAGCACATTACTGTAGGGAATATAATCAGAAGGCATTTTTGAGCTCCAAAATCTTGCAGTCAGAACAGCGGTAGAACAGGTATAAATTTGTTGATACAGCTGCCCTGATTTATACCACACTGAAACTTGTAACAGATTTTCTGTCTTCAATTAATGGAAAAATTATAAATTCAAATTCAGACTGAAAAAGAGCTTTGATCAGAGTAATAATAATATACCCCTCTTAAAGGCAAGGGCTGAATAGCTTTACCAGGCCATGGCATTTGTTTGGGGTTTTTTTGTTCTTGTTTTTTTGTTTTTGTTTTTTTTTTTTTGTTTTTTTTTTTGTTTTTTTTTTTTTTAGTATTATGTTCATATATCACCTGTAAGTTTAAAACAAGCAAAAGCATGACCACCTGGATGAGAGAGCTAAGAGAACAGCTGGACATTTAACAGCAGGTTCGTGATTTGATGCTTCCAGGCAAAGAGTAGAAAATAAAGTTGCTTCTGACACAAACTTGGAAACAAAAAGGGTGTCATTGTGCCGCCAAGAGTCATTCTTTTCTGTTACCATGGTGACCAATGAGGACCAATTATTGAATGCCACTATCTTCAAAGCTGAACAAATTTGTAGGCAAAATCCATCAAAACGTTTCAAAGATATTGTAGTCACAGGAAAGAAAATACATGTACAGGCAAACATATAAAAAATTCAACCCCCAAATTGGGAGTTTTCGTGCTCAAATTTTATGGTGGCATCCAAATACATGACTTGCATCATAATTGTTACATACATTGGGAATATCAAATGCTTTCCTATCCAGTAGTTTTATTTGCCTATTTTTCATTTGGATGACCGACATTCCAGGACAAAGAGTCACCACATAATGTTAACTTACTGAAATATGACAAGTCTTGATCCAAGTTGAATAGTTGTCAAGAAAGAGATGGCTAGAATGTCGGCAATTAAGGATGCAGAAAGTCATGTGGATGAGTATATTTATACAAGTAAATCAGAGGAATGAGGCCTCCGCGTTGATGAATTTGTTCATTAAAGGAACTTCACTAGTGATGGCATAAATCAGGGTTGCAAGGCGAGGCAGCGGGGCAGCCGTGTCACCGTTCTCCGCCACTCCTCCATTAACCTGTCAATGTGTACTCACGGTTATGACAAGGTTATACCCGGGCTCAGACAGTACTTTTAAAGCAACCAGTTACTGCGGGCTCCTGCTGGCTTCCAGGAGTGCCCAAACATTGTTGTACAGAGGTCTCTTTCATGCTTACCAAACATGCTGGTAATTTGTGGTGCATTAATATGGCCACAGTTGTTGCGGCAGATAGCACAACGTGGGGAAGAGGGTCACGTACAAGATGCTGTTTGGCTGTAACACCCTGCTATTAAGGAACAAACGTCCGGCGGCAGGCTCGCTTCATGTACACTTTAACCCTTTGGCTTGCTCGGTGTACGCTTTAACCTTTTGGTTCCCTTGATGTACACTTTAACCCTTTCCCGCTCAATATGCCACAAATCCAGACATGCAAATACCCTCTGCTCACCAATTTTCTTGCGTTTGATTTGTTCTGTCTAAATTTTGTTTGAAGTTGTGGGAAATATTGTACAGAATGATAGGTCAACAGCTTTCATTGGCATTAATGTGCCCAGAGCATATCAAGGAAGGCTTTTGACACAGCTTTAATTTGGCTGGGAGAAGGTTAACTCATTCTGTGCTGTGATGGTAAAAGTCCTCCAGTCAGAGGTTTTCACATTACCAGGCAAGTCATGCTTCAGCTGCCTATGGTCTCCACTAGACATGCTGATACATCAACGGAAGCTCTTTTTATGAAGAATTTTAACATGTAATCAGTATTCTCACCTTTTCCTCCTTGAGTTAAGACTTAGGGTAAGCAGTTTTTCTAGGGGTCGGCTGGGCAATAAGCCCCCAACTTTGCCCATTAGGAAAACTGTTCCACTGGGGCATGCTATTGTGACAAGCCTCATTGTGATTTCTGATGGGTCAACCCGTAGGGGAGACCCGTCATGTTTTGGGTTGTGGGTGCTTCTATCTGGGACTCTGCCTGTCCATCATTCATTTATGAATGCTGTATCTGTAGGCTTGACAGCCACCTGAAGCGTTAGTGTTTTTTCATTTCTACCCTAACACCATATCTTGACTGGATTGCATTTTGGTGACCTTGACCTCATTTTCAAGGTCAGAGGACCCATGTATGTGCAGAGGTGGCCCCATCAATCATTGTTCTGCATTGCAGTGCCTCTACTTTCATTAACACTGAGATTAACTCATTCCACCCTGACATAAGGCAGAGTCAAGAGCTTTCCTTGGCACGCTATGGGCGCAATGCCCCCAGAGTGCACCAAGGAAAGCTGTTGACCTTAGGCATATAATTTGGAATGACCTTCCATGCAAGTTTCATCCAAAATTTTGAAAAATAATCCATAAATTAGTAAAATACAATTAGCAGACGACATTTAGATATTAGCAGGAAAAAGCATCATTAGGGTGGAATGAGCTACTACAAAATCAGCAAAGTAGATGGCAGTTGACCTCTGGCCATTGAGGGATAAAGGGTTCCATTGACATCATGCAGGGAAAATGAGGAGACTAGTATAGAATGAGTTAATCCATATGCAACTGGAAAGCCTCCAATTTCACTTTTCCTTTCATATTTTATCAACATCCTGCATGCTAAAAATATTAAGACATAAATTATTGAGCTGTAATTAGACTCATTAGGATCCCATCTGCACCTTCCATCAAGTATTTTACCAAAATTGGTAGAGTGATTGTTTGGCTCAATGCATGAACTGGTGAAGTCTGCATTTGAAGTACACAACTTTTGCTTCCAAGAGGTCAGAGCTAAACCCCTTTTCGGTTCAGCATGACCACAGACTCCAAATCCCTCACATTTTATTGCTTGCATTGCTGGCAATGAATTAATTCATTCCATCCAGTCCCTGATATTCTTGTATATTTACCCAGATTTAATCGGAAGATTGCCTACTGACAGTCTCTATGAAAAGAGCTGTCATTGCAGGACCAGCATGCCTCGTCTGCAAAGTCACGTTTTGTTTTGTTTGTTTGTGTTTTTTTTTGTTTTTTCTTTTTTTTTTTAAATTTTATTTTTCTGTCTTTTTCCTTTGCTGTAGATGTCATGCTTCAGCTGCCCTTCCAGCAACAGCAGCGTGCAAGGCAAAACAGAAACCGCTGACTTGGGCCTTTAACCCTTAATTTTTCCTTAACTCATTCCATACTGTGGTGACAGGCCTTGGTCAGTGGTTCTGGCACTGTCTGGCAAGTCATGCTGCAGCTGCAGCATTACTTGCGGCAGCTGCAGCAAGACTTGCCAGGCAGTGCCAGAACCACTGACTTAAAACTATAGGCATGTTGGTACTTGAACGAAAGCTCTTTTCAGGAAGAATTGTTATGCAATTATCTAGGTAAATATACAGAAAAATCAGGTACTGGTATGGAATGAGTTAAATGAGTGATACATGAGGCATGTTGTGGACAATTTATGTCAGTTTCTAGGTAGATAACCATTAACCTCCCAGACTATCACTCAGGGTATGATTATCACAAAATGAAACACATATCTGTGTGATGTATTTCTTGAGCAATGGAATACAGTTGACATAACAGTTAATAATGGCAGCCTCCTCTGGTCATCTGATTTGGAAGGTGAAGAATAACAATCTCCTGGTAACTATGTTTGGAAGGTAAAAAATGGCAACCTCCTAGTAACCCAATTTGGAAGGTTAAAAATAACAACCCCTTGTGGTAACCTAAGTTGTGAGGCTAAAAATGGCAACCCCTTGTGGTAACCCAAGTTAGAAGGTTAAAAGTGGCAACCCCTTGTGGTAACCCAAGTTGGAAGGTTAAAAATGGCAGCCCTTTGTGGTAACCCAAGTTAGAAGGTTAAAAATGGCAACCCCTTGTGGTAACCCAAGTTAGAAGGTTTAAAATGGCAACCCCTTGAAGCAACCCAGTTTGAACAGTTGGAAATGTAAACCCCCTGGTAACCCAGACTTTGTTCTGAAGGTTAATCCTGGCAACCCTCTTGTAACCCAGACTTTGTTCTGAAGGTTAATAGTGCCAACCTGCTGATAACCCAGACTTTGTTCAGAAGGTTAATAGTGCCAACCTGCTGGTAACCCAGACTTTGTTCTGAAGGTTAATCCTGGCAACCCTCTGGTAACCCAGACTGTTCCAAAATAGTGAAATTAAAAGCTGATTTAATCAAGTGCCGGAAATGCAAAAACCATGAAAATTTATACTTGTGAAATCATGTATATTTGGAGTATTTAACAGGGTTCATATACGCACCTTGAAAACCCTTGAAAGTCCTTGAATTTCATTTTACATTTTCAAGGACTTGAAAGTCCTTGAAATTCAAAGTAGGTCCTTGAAAGTCTTGGAAAATTGATTTTTCAGATCCAAAATTATCTAAATGCTTGAAATTTCCTAAGTCTAGGTCTCCATGATGCTGAAATTGCATTTCCAAATACCTGCTGGAAGTCCTTGAATTTGAGATATTTGGCCCCGGAAAGTGCTTGAAAAGTCCTTGAATTTAAAACCTGTCTAAGTGTATGAACCCTGATTTGCATATCCTGAGATTTCATAAAATGTACATAAACCAATATTGTTGGCAAAGGCGTTGGACCAAGGTTCTTGCAAAAGAAAAAGTTTCCACAATTGAAGAATTTAGGTTCTGTGCTCTTTACAAACACTGTCGTTGTCAGTCAAGGTACAGATTTTAAATGAACCTTATTTTCACATACGCACATATTATAAAATGTGTGAAATACAAGATAATGATGGCTCCCTAGGGAGAGTAGTTCATCAAGCTGGGGGCCTGTGAGACCAATCATGTATGTATTACATCTAGTGCTTGTTGAGAAAGTAAAAAGTGTGAGCCCGTGATTTGAGGAAAAAAAAAAAAAAATCAATACGGCAAGCAAGTTCATCATGGTTGTCAATTTCTGAATTTATTCAAGTTACCAAGTTCTAGGGACAGGTAGCTCTATGTTTGTAAGAAGTACATAGCCTTTTGCGTCACTGTATATGTGTAAATTGTTTTGAGATTTTTAATAAAAAAAAAAAAACTAATTAGAAAGTTTAGAATACAGTGGTCCCTGTCTTGTGAGACCAGTCCAATGAGAGACCACCCGCCTTAGAAGACAACCTGTGTAAGAGACTGCACTTGGTACTTTCTATGTTAATGATACACGCTATGAGGGACCATCAGCCTGAGAGAACTCAGTGAGGTGGTCTCTCCTCGTAGGGTTCTCTGTACTGGCATTATGAATGCACAACATGTGCATATACATTCAAGTGAGATGGTTAAACTTTACATTGGATATCACAAATTTGTTCATTTAAGTCCATAATAATGAGTAATTACCATAATGAACACAAACAGTGCACACAAGGCCACACCTGAGAAAGTCAAGACGAGACTGCCTACATCAAAAAGTGCAACTAGATTTCAATGACCTTAAGTTTGGATTAAGACCTTTTTCACTTCTGTGCTAAACTGTTTATTATGTGTGATATGTCTAAGAAATTTTTTGGGAGCTTATTCCACAGATATGGCCCCTCAAATTTACTTCAGCTGTGTCTGCGGGTTCCTTTTTGGGAAGATATAAACTTGCAGTTTGTCCAGGACAATAATTAAGCAATTGATTGTCCACAGTGAAATAATTAGTCTAAATGGGTGGTAGATGGCTGTTTACCTATTTGTGGAAAAAAAATGAATAAAAAATAAATGAATAAAAAAGACTGTTGAATACATTTGCATGTTTGTTTATAGAATTTGTGCTCATCTTGGGATGAAAATTGAAAAGTATCTAATGGTTTGTTTTGAACAGCTGATTTGAAGATGACCATCCCTGGGCAATAGGAAGTTTTATCAAGTACAGTGTTGACACTTTCATATGCAACCTGTCTGTCTGTCTGCCTGCCTGTCTGTCTGTCTGTCTGTCTGTCTCTCTCTCTCTCTCTCTCTCTCTCTCTCTCTCTCTCTCTCTCTCTCTCTCTCTCTCTCTCTCTCTCTCTCTCTCTCTCTCTGATAATTCTACATGTTTTTGTCATTATTGATTTTTTTATACAAAACTTGGTGTTGACAAAAACTATTTACATTGTGGTCATGGAAATCCTAACAGTTCCCACTATAAAAAAAAAACTTATAGATGAGTCTACAAAATTAGAGAGAAGATGTACTGCTGAAGTAAGCAAGCTCTTCTGCATGAGAACTAGTGTGCTAACACAATGAAATCTCATTATAATGACTCTCAGATATCCGACATATTTGATATAATGACACAAATTTTCAAGGGGAAAGATTTATTTTCTTTGTTGTTTGACTCATTTATCTCACATATTCAGTTATATGACACATTTCTTAGGGAACAGATGCTGTCATTATAACGAATGTTCACTGTACCTTAAGGTAGCGGAATGGATTGAGCTATAACGGAAAATCGTGACCCGACAGAAAATGAGTTTTTTCCATTTCCGTAAAGTTTGGCACTTTAACTTTCTTGTCACCAAACATGAATACTAAAAAAGCAAAATTTATGTGATAAAAAAGGGAAAAAACATGACCATGTTTTAGCTGGCTGCAGCATGAGCATGTCTGTTTACAAATGTATGCTAATTAGTCCGCCAAAGTTTGGATAGCAGTCGGCTGCTTTCTACATTCCAGGACCATAGCAACGACAAGCGACCAACTGTGACATTTTGAGGTGCGCTGCTACCAATTCTTGTATAAACTGCTTGACAAGATTAGGACTGATTAATTAGTTTGTTGTGGTGATCAAATGGCCATGTAGATAATTGAATCGATGGGCTCATGTTTTCCTTCTCAGAGTGTGATAAAAAAAATTAAAAAATAAGGGACGATAAAAGGTGGCGATTGTCAAAATGGCACCTGGCGATGGACGTGAGCCTCAGTGTGTTTTCAATAAAGGCGATTTCAACCTATGCGTAAATCGTTACTCAGAATCATTGCATTGTATACCTTATAAAGGCTTACAACCCTTTCTACAGTCTGGCCCTGTCCCAGACCAATTTGCTTTTAATGTTTAACTGTTGATGTTTAAAATGATGATCAAAGAATTCGATAATTCTGTTATTATGTATTTTATTTGTAAACAAAAAATACGGTTTCTGCATATTGGTCTATACTTTAATTTTACATAGGTAATACACTTTTGCATCGATTATTTTTAAAGAAATGCTGACAAAATGTCAAATCTGATACCCTCTTGTAAACGGGCGTATAAAACCCTTGAAAATTATCTTATCGATATGAAACTTCTTTCTAACAAATCTAGATGTCTGAACAATGAATAAAATGTATGGTTTTGTGGGTGAAATGCGAAACATAGTTCATTTATGCGACGTCAAAGTCGCGGGACCGCTGCGCGTGGCTTAATCCCCTCCGCTACCTTAAGTTAGACTTTGATGCTTTGATTTGCCAAACATTCAGCCCAATAGGATATCCATGGGTAAACAAGTGAGAAGAAAAGGGAAGCCATGGACAGTGAGGTGGGATACGATGTTCAACATAGTTGAAACAATTTAAATACTGTACAGTGTTATAGATATTTAATGTGAGTTTGTTTACCCTTACAGTGCTAATCACTACTATAGTCATTTTTTTCATTAGTGTTGAACACATAATGGTTGAAAGATTCAAATTCCTCGTGATGATATCTTTCATTCAAATACCAGCAAGCCTAGTCTAAAGCAATAAGTAGTCTTAGTCAACAGCTTTCCTTGGGACACTTGGCACGCAAAGTGCCCCAAGGAAAGCTGTTGACTCAATCTTAAATCAGCAATTTGAGGGCTAATAGAAGACCACTTGTACACATGTTGAAGAGTTTGTTCGCATATTCAATTTTCAGTTTGTTTAAGTTTTTATCTGATAGTAATACATTGGTGTCCTCTGTGAGTAAAGGAATACAATGTTCTGTTTGAGTACAGGAGTGAATGTCATTCATGTCCATTTGCTTAGCATTTGAGAAAACCTGCTGAATTTTACTTTGTTTGATACATGTATCAGTGTATTGTAAGGTACCGAATGTGTGATATCAGTTTATTATCTCATTTGCAAGGGACCCAATGTTTCATATCAGTTTCTTTTATGATTTCATCCATAAGGCATCCAATATTTGATATCAATCTGTAAGGTACCCCTTTATTTGAAAGCCAAAATTCAGGGATTTTATCGACAAACTCAAGAACTAGGTATCCCTTCTTGTCGCAATGTATACAATGAGCACTAGGGTCAGTGTAACTCCACGAGGTCCAGCCAGTGAGACTAGTTCCTTACTTTGCCGGACTTATCTTGCTCAAGCCTTCCAGGAGACAAACAGTAGATGCACTTTGCAAATTTGGCGGGAAGAGCTACAGTGGAACCTCATTAATGCAAACACCTTTGTACCCCAGTGAACTGTTTAGATAGATGAAGCATCTGGATTACTGAATCACTATTACTTGAAATGAACAATTCTGTTCCAGGAGAAGTGTTCAGATTAATGAGACATACCGATTCATGAGGTCCGTATTAATGAGGTTCCACTATATTTCCATAGTTGCTTTCTTGACCACATTCAAAGGTCTGTCAATTTGGGAAAATACAATGTCTGTTTATTCATAATACCTGGAGTGAGAGACCATCTTGTTTGAAAGGCCACAGTGTCCTGGTCTATATCCAGGCCTTCCTGTCCCCATTTT
The DNA here is from genome assembly GCA_964020975.1 of Hermodice carunculata. NCBI lineage: Eukaryota > Metazoa > Annelida > Polychaeta > Eunicida > Amphinomidae > Hermodice > Hermodice carunculata. The sequence goes on from OZ026624.1 coordinate 24,834,820, forward strand.
AGTTCCGTTCGTGCATATTCATAAAAAGAAATGTACTTAAGGAACTGTAGGAAACCATAATATCTGTGAACTAAAGGCTTAGTTAAGTCATTAACCCTTTCCCCCTTAAACCGGCCAAAACCGGCTGGTTGTCAAATGTCGTCTGCTTCAGCGTTTTCAACTGATTTCAACAGCAATGAAAAACAATTTGACTGAGAATTGAAGATGAGACTTGTCAAGACAACATGATCCAGGTCAACAGCTTTCCTCGGCATCGGTTGGGCACTTAGTGGGTTTGGTCCGGCACTTAGTGCCCAACATGCTGAGGAAGCTGTTGACTCAGTCTTTATTCAAGGGGGAAAGGGTTTATTCTGCTGCCTGAATGAAGACTAGGTCAACAGCTTTCTGTGGCCTGGGTTGAATGCTTAGTGCCCAACCCAGGTCAAGGAAAGCTGGTGACCTGGGCCATGTTATCTTGGTAGGTTTCATGTACAATTATTCTTACTTGAAATGTTTTTCATTAAGGTTGATATTCGTCCAAAACATTTAAGCAGACAACACTTGACCATCAGCCAGTTCTGCCTGCTTTAGTGGAGAAAAGGCTTATAACTGACAATGCAAGAGCAAGACACATAAACCAAAACATGCTCGACTGTTTTATCATGTGCAGGGCCAAATTTGCAAGAAGGCATGGGCATATCAATTCTTGGAAAATTCTTTGACCATGGTACGTGTATTGTGGACAGGGTCAGAGACACGGGAGAAAAAAAATGACATTTGATCAATCTGTCTTCACTACAGGGAACAGATGAAACTGGGTACACAAGATGAACATGTGGGTGTTATGCCAGAGCAAACACAATGGGAGAAGCCTTGGATATTTGAGTCACCGGAGGGCACCACTGGTCAAGAAACATGTCATGCTGGACAAAACCCAATTGTCTGTTACATGTCAGCAGAAAAAAAAGAAAGAAAGAAAAAAGTTGCATGTCAGAGAAGACCAGATACATGTAGTGCATATATGTGCACAAATTTATATTTGAGGATGTATGCAGATGTTGAAGAAAATATATAAATAAATAAATAAATAAATACTGAGAATTCGTTAGAAAAGGCCAACTGTCAAGAATTTTGGAGCTTTGCCAAAATAAATAAAAAAAAATTGGGACAATTGATGAATATTCTTGCTATTAAACTTGACAGAGGAAAGAGTTCAGTTGGTGATGCTGATCTATTTTGCAAAAGACCATATATATATTCATAATTATGAGCTGTGACAATGAGTAGGGAATATTGGTTATGCCACATGAATATATTTACCGAGGGGCAGTTATTGTGATCTTTTGTCCAAGTTGGTAGAGACCAGGGACAGAGCCGGGATCCCAACTAGATTAGAGAGAAATTACCAGAGAGCAAAATAAGGAATATGATTGTAATAGATAGTTTGGGTAGTTTGATAATGGTTGCATAGATATGTATAATGAAGTCTTGTATTGGAGAGCCAGAGTTCATTAGCCGAGGGATACAGAGGGAAGGGTCAGGTCATAAGTAATTAGTAGACTAATCGGCACTGCAAGCGGACGCCTATTATTCATTGCCAGCAACTGAGCTGCTAATTACGATCCGTCAGTTCGTGAAATTCTGGCTTGTGTCCTAAAACTGGATATTGTCTCATACTTGGAGAGTTTATAAGTGACCAGCATGCATTTGTTTCAATTGGGGCAGCGCAGCACTAAGCGTTTAAGGTATTGTCTTCCGACCAAATCATATTTGCTGCGACGGTTGCAGTGACCCAGGCATTTCAGAATTGTTGATTTAAGGCCGTCTTCACAAGTCGCTTGCTTGTAGGTCACCCTTCCATCGTGGTGGTAATTTCATTAATTCAGCTCGATGTATGGAATTATGAAAAATGACCAGGCCTCGCTGGACAATATCAAATCAATGGGACCCTGTGTAATCTTTGCAAGAGCTTATCAGGATTGTGTGTAAAACAAGGCATCACTGAGTAATGTCAGTACGCATACAGTTAGCAATAAGTGTCAAACTACTGACTGTCCTTGCTTATAATTACCCGCAACATCATGCAGGAGCCACTGGCTTCCTTTGTTTCTCCCGTGCTCAACATTCTTTGATCCCCAGATGATTATTTGCCGAGAAATGAAGCAGATATATGTATTAAGATGTGTACATTGTGCGCCAACATACGGCCAAACCACCCTTTTCATGCGCCAAGCTTTTGGCAACAAAGCACTGTCTTAACCCTTGTAATTCTCAGTATAAAATTTCCACTGTGGTTCAGTCTTCTTGAAAATAGTCCCTGACAATCTTGAGAAAAAGGGATACATTTATCAACATCACAACACAAGGAAAACTGATTGAGTTTTGTAGTCTAACAAAGGTATCACCTCACTCAAGATTGTTTGCAATTTAGTGTCAGGTTCTCAAAAAAATGCCCAGAAAAATGAAAGGTAATGATTGAGATTCTTTTTAGTGTCAGGACTCAATGAGCTGTCTAGTTTCTCATGGTGGTAAAATAAGATGTAAATTGAATTATATGTCTTGACAGGTCAGTTTTAAAAAGATAGACTGCCTTTGATGACAGACATCTTGACTTTCAGGTTTTATGTTACAGTAAAACCTATATTTGAAGGCATAGGACCAGTGTTTACTGGTTCAATAGTAATTTCCTGTATGTTACATCTCAGGAAAGACGACTGTTTATGTAAGTTACTTCGTGCTATGGAGGTAAAGGTTGTTCTGATTTTGACTTTGCGAGGCAAGTCGTGATGCTGCCCCTGCCAGGTGGCACAATGTTCTGGGCAATATATGATAAAGAAAAAAGAAATTCTTTTTAAAAAGTCGGAGAGTAGTAGACATGTTGGTGTTTGAAATTTTTCTGCGTGAATTTTTCATGGTAAATTTGTGGGTAAGTACAGGAATATTATGGGCTACTGTGGAATGAGGTGCAACTCTTCATACAGCAGGGTATGGTTGTATGAGACAGGTTTGCCTGTATGTGTGTATGAGGTTACAGTGTGAGGAGAACTGTTGGTATTATTAAGTTAAGGCACAAACAGTAAAAAGAGACACAGTGGAAGGAATTACGGCACATGATGTCAACAATGGCCACAGATCTCCCGCCAGCAAGGCGTTAGTGACAGGTCACCGGTAGCCATAATTATCATTGGTCCTTCTCATCTCTCTGCTCAAATTGTCTCACGAAATCTAACGATTTTGCTCTGGTGTTTGTGTGACGCTTAAAGAGGGAATCCAAAACCTGGGCTGATGACTTTCTTCTTCTTGTTATATGCCCGCCCCCCTGATGTGCCCAGTAACATTACAAGAGAAGATGTTGTCCACGACACGTTCAGGAATGTAAGAGTTACGGTCCATGTTCTGCTAGTTACATGTATGCACACATTCAACGACTTTATGTCCAGCTCTGAGGGTCTGTAAATGCGGTCACTGGCAGATTATCTTTGCAGACCATCTAGGTCATTGTCTTATTAAATTTGCATATTACCTAAAAACGATAATCATGTTTCTTATGAATATCATTATTGAATTTCCTTGAGGTTTGTAATTACCGATATGGATGTTACAGTGGTACATATCTCACTCAAATTTCATGAATAGAACTCCCGTTAAGTTAAAACACTGCCTCATTAGCAGATTGAGCTCCGTGGGTTTGGTGAAGCACGTTCAATGCTGTCTGTTTAGGCAGTGAGGGTTCATCAGGGTTTTGTCACAAAAGTTTCTTGTGAATCTTCCTTTCAAATTATACAAATTAAGTACACCATAAATTGAAGGTTTAATTTTGAAACAGCTATGTCTGCTACCCTAACCCTATTTTGCTTCATATCTGCACCTTGAGCACCATTTTCCTAAACATGATGATTTTGCCGTGTGCAACTACAATTTACAATTTCGGAGGTTTTTTTTTTTTTTTTAATTCAGAATTTAATCATATGTGTACACATTATTTGCTCAGAATCCCAATCCTTTTCAGAGTTTTCAGTTAAAATTTCAGATAGTTTTCATATGTCAAACTCTGTGGAGACAGATAATGACATCAAAGAAAATTTTGCTTCAGTTATTGTGGAGCAGGGGTGGGGATGGGTGGGTGGTGTAAAAGTCTGCACAAAAACACAAGACATGTCTCTGTATGCAAGTTAAAAGTTTATTGACATTTGACTGCATGATATTGTAGTACACTCACAAGTGATCCATCAAATTCTTGGAACTGGGTATAGCAAGGCTTCAAGCCAAAGTTGATACCAGATTGAAATATCCTACCTTTGTGAGACTGCCAGTAAGACTGTTGCAACTGAAAGACTGCCAGTCACTGTTAAAAGTATAAGACTGCCATTCACACATTTGTGAGACTGAGTTCAGCATACCTCTGTCAGACAACCAGTCAGATTTCTTCAAGTATGAGATGGCCATTCATAACTTTGTCAGAGCTTGCATCATACTTATGTGAGACTGCCAGTCTTGCTTTTATGAGACTGTCAGTCATACCTGTCTGAGTCTATCAGTCATGACTGTGTGAGACTCCCAGTTATATGTGTATGAGACTACCCATCATACCTGTGTGAGACTACCCTTGATAGCTGTGTGATACTGCCAGTCATGCCTGTATTAGACTGCCAGTCATCTCTGTCTGAGACTACCAGTCACACTTGTGTAAGACTGCCGGTCAAGCCTGTGTAAGACTACCAGTCATGCCTGAGTGAGACTGCCTGTCATGCCTGTATGAGACTGCCAGTCATGTCTGTGTGAGATTACCAGTCATGCCTATGTAAGACTGCTAGTCATCTCTATATGAGGCTGCCAGTCACACCTGTGTAAGACTACCAGTCATGCCTGTGTGAGACTGCCAGTCAAGCCTGTCTGAGACTGCCAGTCACGCCTTTATGAGACTCCCGGTCATGTCTGTATGAGACTACCAGTCATGTCTGTGTGAGATTACCAGTCATGTCTGTATGAGACTGTTAGTCATGTCTGAGTGAGACTGCCAGCCACACCTGTGTATGACTGCCAGTCATGTCTGTATGAGACTCCTGGTCATGTCTGTATGAGACTGCCAGTCATGTGGTATCATACAGACATGACTGGCAGTCTTACATAGACATGACTGTTAGTCTCATATAGACATGACTGGTAGTCTCATACAGACATGACTGGCAGTCCCATACAGACATGACTGGTAGTCTAATACAGACACGACTGGCAGTCTCATCCAGACATGCCAGTCATGTCTGTATGAGACTAACAGTCATGTCTATGTGAGACTGCCAGTCGTGTCTGTATGAGACTGCCAGTCATGTTCGCATAAGACTGCCAGTCATGTCTGTATGAGACTGCCAGTCGTGTCTGTGTGAGACTACCAGTCATGTCTGTGTGAGACTGCCAGTCATGTCCGCATAAGACTGCCAGTCATGTCTGTATGAGACTGCCAGTCATGTCTTTGTGAGACTACCAGTCATGTCTGTGTGAGACTGCCAGTGGTGTCTGTGAGACTGCCAGTCATGTCTGTATGAGACTGCCAGTCATGTCTGTATGAGACTAACAGTCATGTCTATATGAGACTGCCAGTCGTGTCTGTATGAGACTGCCAGTCATGTTCGCATAAGACTGCCAGTCATGTCTGTATGAGACTGCCAGTCATGTCTATGTGAGACTACCAGTCATGTCTGTGTGAGACTGCCAGTGGTGTCTGTATGAGACTGCCAGTCATGTCTGTATGAGACTGCCAGTCATATCTGTATGAGACTAACAGTCATGTCTATATGAGACTACCAGTCATGTCTGTGTGAGACTGCCAGTTATGTCTATGTAAGACTACCAGTCATGTCTATGTGAGACTACCAGTCATGTCTATGTGAGACAACCAGTCATGCCTGTGTGAGACTGCCAGTCATGTCTGTATGACACTGCCAGTCATGTCTGTGTGAGACTGCCAGTCATGTCTATGTGAGACCACCAGTCATGTGTGTGTGAGACTACCAGTTATGTCTGTGTGAGACAACCAGTTATGTCTGTGTGAGACTGCCAGTCATGTCTGTATGACACTGCCAGTCATGTCTGTGTGAGACTGCCAGTCATGTCTATGAGACTACCAGTCATGTCTATGTGAGACAACCAGTCATGTCTGTGTGAGACTGCCAGTCATGTCTGTATGACACTGCCAGTCATGTCTGTGTGAGACTGCCAGTCATGTCTATGTGAGACTACCAGTCATGTCTATGTGAGACAACCAGTTATGTCTGTGTGAGACTGCCAGTCATGTCTGTGTGACACTGCCAGTCATGTCTGTGTGAGACTGCCAGTCATGTCTATGTGAGACTGCCAGTCATGTCTATGTGAGACCACCAGTCGTGTGTGTGAGACTGCCAGTCATGTCTGTATGACACTGCCAGTCATGTCTGTGTGAGACTGCCAGTCATGTCTATGTGAGACAGCCAGTCATGTGTGTGTGAGACTGCCAGTCATGTCTGTATGACACTGCCAGTCATGTCTGTGTGAGACTACCAGTCATGTCTGTATGAGACTACCTTTTTTGTTCTGCAGAATAGACACTGACAGTGGTCAGCTGATCTTTATTCACTGTACTAAGGGTGAGTTTGTGTGGTATGCTTTGACTCAAATAGTGTGGTACAGTTGTGCCACTATGTGGCCAAATCCTTGTCAGAACAAGAAGAAAATTTGGTTGCTTTGTAGGCATAGATATGTTGATTATTTCACTATTCAGCACTGGAACTGCTAGACAGCACAATAATTATCTCAGTGCATGACTTTTACTCGTGTAGAAACAGTCAATTCCAAGAAGAAGGGACAATTGCATTGATTTTGTGAGTGTGTACACGCTGTTCTTGGCATGTTTCCTGTAAACTTTGTGTAGCCTGCCCTGTATTTAAAGACCTCTATCTGTTGTTATGACATGGTCCTAACTTACAGGCTATCTCTTAATGTCATGACAGGTAACTGGCAACATTAATTTATTTCTGGCAATGTAAAATTGGCCGGAAAATACTAAGTACTACGTGCCTCAGAACAGTGGTCTGAAATGACGAGTTTCATTTCAGAGACTCTGTACTGTTTTACATCCATAGAAAGAACCTCTAACATAAGACCACCGGCTCTTATGTCTTAATACTTGGTCTCATCACTATGTTGTCTGTTGATAGATGAAACGAACATCAGGTCTGGTGCCTGGTCTGCAGCATTAAAATGGGGCCAAGTGGTGTTTGCGTCAGGGGTTATGTGCTTGGGTCGCATTCCTCCACAGAACATATCACGCACATGTTTGAATATACTTAGCTCCGTGATCGTCAGGCAGATCTATGCAACTTATGAAAATGATCATGTATGAAAGAATATGACCATCACATTGAATCAATACAACAGCCATGGTCAGGCACGGCATTTCCAACCTTTGATTACCACCATTGTCCGGCCGAAATAGCTGACACAGCACACTTTGTCGTGCCATTTTGATTTCGTATGTTTCGGAAAACAGTGAGAGAACAGTACTGACCAGGGCGTAGGTTGCCGCGATATTTACATAAGTAGCAATAATAAAAAAAAAAGCTCTGCAAGGCTCTCATAATTTGCTGAATAACATTTGTGAGTGACAGCTTATGTCCATTTGTAACCAAACTTGACATCAGCTAAAGCTTTCCTTTCCTGTCATAATGAAGCTGGAGACTCGAGTGTGGCGTTTGAAGCCAATCAGATCTCGACAAAATATTTTCACTTGGGCAGCAAGTGCATTAGTGCCCGCTCTAGTTTCTGTGGACACCAACAATATGTGATACCAATATATTTGTTAGATGTGTGACAAAAGAGCTTGGTACATGTACAGTTTTAAAAATGCTTTTATTCTTAGGATATTTTGCTTACTTGCCATTAATGACCGGGATGAGTTTCAGTCTTGGTGGGTACTTTTAAGCAGATCAATAGAGAATTGGTGATTTGCTTCATTTTGGATCACAATGTTGAAGACTCAGAACAGTGGTTTGGGCAGTGGCTGGTAAATTACAAGACAGCTGGAGCATGACTTCCCAGGCAATCCCAAAACCGCCGACTTGACACAAGACATGTCGGTACATGCTCGAAAGAAAGTTCCTATTATAAGACATGTACATACACATTGTCTGCAGCAACGTAAACTGTATATTTTGGGGTGAAAAACAGAACCAGTTGGGAATGAATTAAAAACTACATGTGCAATGGAATGTCTATTAAGACAACCTGAGGGACTGAAAATGGGGGGAAAAACAGACCCAGTTGGGAATGAAATAAAAACTACATGTACAATGGAATGTCTATTAAGACCACCTGAAGGACTGAAAATGGGGGGAAAAACAGAACCAGTTGGGAATGAATTAAAAACTACATGTGCAATGGAATGTCTATTAAGACCACCTGAGGGACTGAAAATGGGAGGAAAAACAGAACCAGTTGGGAATGAATTAAAAACTACATGTGCAATGGGATGTCTATAAAGACCACCTGAGGGACTGAAAATGGGGGGAAAAACAGAACCAGTTGGGAATGAATTAAAAACTACATGTGCAGTGGAATGTCTATTAAGACCACCTGAGGGACTGAAAATGGGGGGGAAAAACAGAACCAGTTGGGAATGAATTAAAAACTACATGAACGATGGAATGTCTATAAAGACCACCTGAAGGACTGAAAAAATGTTGTTTTAATAGGGCATATAATTTAATTAAGGATAGATAGAAACGGAATTGGTCTTTCTACATATGTGGCCTTGATTGGAGGTTCTACCGTACAGTGGTACCTGCCATATAGTTATACAGTGGTACCTGCCATATAGTTATACATGTGGCCATCCTTTCTGTCACCAAAAAGCGGCCATGTACAGCATGTGACCTGTCACCACAGGTAGATTAACAAAGAGCTTGACTTGTAACCAGAAGTATGCGGCCACAAAGAGCAAGTACTTTCTCATGGTAGTGGCTGCATATAGCACAGGTACCACTGAGAGGAGACTACATGCAGGGTAACCAACATTAAAGAAGAAAACGCACATAGATTTTATAATTGTGTTGATCAGAAGGCTGAAGGACAGCATCGAAGATTGGAGAGAGGCATGTGCCCTGTTCTCAGGGAATTTTGGAAAACTTAGAACTTAAGAAACTGAACATGCATTTTGCTCAGTGACTTGTCAGTCAGCTGATGGACCTAATGCTATGGGCGGTCTTTGTCTGTCTCCTGTTGTCTGACCATCACCATGCAGCATTTACATTTTCCACTTCTCCAAAAGCATCGGTCAGATCCACGTCATACTTTTGGGGGGTTTGTTGGGTGCGTCACTACCAATTGGTTCAAATTGTCATACTCCACTGATTTCTGGATTTTGAGGCAGGGAGGATGCATATAGTGTGTGTGTGTGTGTGTGTACATATATATATATATGTATATATATATATATATATATATATATATATATATATATATATATATGCATATGTATATACATACATATATATATATTGGTGTTACCATACATGACCTCAAACAACTTCAGAAAAGTTGACCTGAGTTTTTACAAGGGTGAAGATGAATCATAATCTTATCGTGAAATATGCTATATAAAGTATCGTTAGGGTTTTTCCCATTGCCTGTCAAGTACACTAATGTCTGCCAATACAGAAAAATGCTGTCTCCAGACAATTCGTATGCGTAGGCCTACTTCATTGAAAGCTTTTTCATGAAGAATTTCAATGTACCACCCGGGCAGTTGTTGCAGCTGTAAAAACATCCAAGTCACAATTAACACGGAACATGCTAATAGCAGCTGTTACGTGGGAGGAGGCCCTACTTTTGTCATCAAATGTAGTGCAATTCTCTATAGGTCTGTCACGTTCATGACACTTGTTCACCATCCTATATTGCTGGGGGGTTTTTTTTCTCTCTCTCTCTCTGACATCAGTTTTATGAAAACTTAAGTTGTGAAAAGAAACTACCCATTTGTGCTTTTACCATCATGGTCGGTTTAAGAGATGATTGAAAGCTCAGGTAGTGAAAGTCACTAGAACCTGACTGACCAGTGGTGAGGTAACTTTAATGTACAGTAAAACCTCCCTCTACCGAACACCCTTGGGACCGGAAAAAATGTTCGGTATGATGAGGTGTTCTGTATAGGGAGGTTTGCTTACATTGGAAGTATATACTTGGGACCGAGAAATGGTGTTCAGTATAGAGAGGTGTTCGGTATACGGAGGTGTTCGGTTAGAGAGGTTTTACTGTATATGTCAAAGATGTGAACTTTATTTTTTTAGTGTGCAAGCCCTTTGGGAAGGGGGGGGGGGTGTCATGTTGGTCATCCAGCTCCCTCTGTTATCTGGATATTTAAAGATCAGCTCACAAGATGTATACCATGAAATTCACCTCTGACTGCAGCAAGCATCATAATGGTAGTGGTACACTGTGATAGCTGCTGCATCATAATGGTAGTGGTACACTGTGATAGCTGCTGCATCATAATGGTAGCGGTGCACCGTGATAGCTACTGCATCATAATGGTAGTGGTACACTGTGATAGCTGCTGCATCATAATGGTAGTGGTACACTGTGATAGCTGCTGCATCATAATGGTAGTGGTACACTGTGATAGCTGCTGCATCATAATGGTAGTGGTACACTGTGATAGCTGCTGCATCATTATGGTAGTGGTACACTGTGATAGCTGCTGCATCATTATGGTAGTGGTACACTGTGATAGCTGCTGCATCATTATGGTAGTGGTACACTGTGATAGCTGCTGCACACTGTTATACCTTTCTTGGAAAACAAAATTGTGTAGAATTGACAAACTGAAACCAGAACTCTCGCATTCTGGAGGTATGAAAGACATTCAATACTCAGAGTACCAGAAATTTAAAAATTTTATATGTGCTGAAATAAACTCACCTACTACCCATTTCTCACACCTTCTGCAAATGGTCTACAGAAGAAAGCCATACCTTGCATTATTTGTGGTAAACATAATGCCCATAATGAAAGGGCGATGAAAGATCTTACAATAATTTATGTTCAAGATATATTCACATTAAATGAATCAAAATTTTATAAATATATACATGATGATCTACCAACAAGATTGCTCTCTAACCATTTATTCCTACAAATGAAATGTACAATGACTACACCAGAGATAGTACAGTGAAACGTCTCTAACCGAACACCTCCATATACTGAACACCTTTTCTCGGTCCCAACTATATACTTTCAATGCTGTCACACCACCCTATACCGAACACCTCACTATACTGAACACTTTTTTCTGGTCTCAAGGGTGTTTGGTTTAGGGTGGTTCCACTGTAATAAACTTTCTATTAACAGTTAATAGACTCTTTGCTCCACACAGTTTAATATTTGACACTCCAAACTTAGTAAATCAAATGGACAGTTATATAATAGAAAACATCCTCACTCATAGTTTGCAAGGTTTTTCAAGGTATATATAAACACAAATTCTTGAATAGGTACAATGTATCAGCAAGGTTGTAATATAATTAACTGCTACATTCGTCAAAATAACCAGTAATCATGTTCATAACTGAGTGCCACATTTGCAAGGTGATTTTCCACCCGGACTGAATAACCGTACAGTTATATGTTTTTGCGTATATTTTGTAGTCAGTGACATTTACACTGACCATGATCATCCACTGCTTCAATTGCCATCAACATTGTTTCTTTTACTTGTTATACTGGGCGGCTCCCATGATAGCAGCATGTATGTGTTTCAATGGGAGTTCTCCCAAGCCATATCAATATTTATAAGTATGTATATTTATGATTTTTTTTTTTTTTTTCGGATTGGCTGAATAAAATATTCTGAGTTATGAGGGGTTTTTTTTATGCCAGGGTCATGTTAAGTTACTTTATAACATTTTGGTTGCAATGATATAGCATGTTCCCCGAGGAACCTCCTTTTTGCGGAGAAAGTCAAGCTCGGAGGCAAGAAGAAAACCAAACAGAACACATTACCTTTCACTTTTCTTTTCCTAGAGGTACATGTACAATCATTCATTTGTCATAAGTAATGACTATTCTTCAAAATAAGTACATAAACAATGTCTTTTCACTTGATCTTTATAAAATGCTGCACAATTAGTTGGCTCAAATTTAGCCGAAACTTACCTAAAGGGAAATTAATGTGGATTAAATTTCTTGGTTATGTTGACCTCAGTTAGACATTAGGAAGGAAGGTCAGTTATAAGGTACATAGACTGTTGTTCTTTGGTTTCTTTTCCTTCTTCTTTGAAAAGTAGTCAATTTAAGGCAGAAAATGAAAAATGAAATCGACAACATTTTAAACAACCAATTGCTATCTCCTGCTTTGAAGACGAAATAATGTCAGTCAACGAGGGAATTATCATATGTGTGCATGGTTCTGGTTTGTTGGCTGTACATGCAATAGGTGTATGCTATTAACTGATCATTGTCATGGTTTACTGGTTGTACATGCAATATGAATGTCATATTAACCCCTCAGTGTCGTGGTTTGTTGGCTGTATATGTATATGCCATAAGAATGTCATATTAACTAATCAGTACGGTGCTAGGAAAATGGAAAAAAAAAAAACTCGACTGGCAAACTTGAGACCATTGAACATCAAGGAAGATTGATGACCTTGCCTTGAGAGCATGATGATATACCCTAAAAAAAAAAAACTATATTCAAAGAAGAGTACTGACATTGCCTGGAGAGTATAATGATCTACCCTGTAAACTGTATCCAAAGATTTCAAGAGAGCATCCTCATATTTCCTGGAGAGTGTAATTATCTACCCTATAAACTACCGATATACCTAAAGATTTGATTAGAGCCCTCAAATATTCTTTACAATATGTTTTTTAAAAAAACTATCAACAGAGGACAGGGTAGAAAGGTCAAAAGTTGACCTTACTGTGAGGGTAAATATTTAATTTTACCTTTTGCATGGGTCATAAATTACCAGGTGTAAACACAAAGCTTGTCCTGTGATGGAAATGACCTTATTTACAGGTTCTCGTCAGGCCTTGCTGGCAGAGGTAAAAGATTAATTTGTGGGGCAAGGTGATTTAAAAATGATAAATGTTATTGTAACGAGGGCAAGATTAATTTGTAGGCCAGCATCACTGCCGCAGCTGTGAAGACAGGCCGAAAGATAAAGGTTTAGCACAGGCCTAGACAGACAGACAATGGCAACATGGCAGTCAGCCATGTCACAGCTGTCGCCTTTTTATCTTGTCAACTTCAAAAACAAAACATGGTAGCTGTTATTAAAAGTCTACACAATGACATTTAAGGCAAAGCATCTGGTTTGCCAGCATGAAGCATGTGGAGTGTCTTCACAGATGCTGTCCTAGTCAAACAAACACAGTTTTGTTTTCCATCATCATGCAAAGTAGACCCAGGGAAGAGATGGGATATAATTATAGGAGACACGTTTTTTTCTGTGAGGTGATATCGGGCTACCATTATGTCTCCTCGTGTACCCTGGTCGGCTGTAGTGCAAGGCAACAGCTTGGGTCCCTGAAAGATTGGGCCTGTAGAACAAATGTACACATACAGGCAGGTAATTGTGGTATTTAGGTTACCCCACATTTGTACTGAGAAATGGAGAATATATGTAGTTCCTTTGTACCCCCTTCCTTGTCTCAATATTTGCAAAATGAATATTTTTTGGGACAAAACAAGAAAGTTCGCTTTTCGAAAGCTCATCATTAGCTTCTGTGCATAAAAAAAATGAGCTATCCTCTCCTCTTTAAACTAAAATGCTATTTTATATCATCTTTTAATTTTTTATGATTTCCTGAGTAATTTTTTTTGGGGGGGGGGGGGGGATCTGTAGGGATACAGTTTTAACTTTTAACAGAAGGCTGAGTACTAAGCCATATTCCCAAGTCCGGGTCAGATATCATTTGAAAAACACATACCTGCACACGCACATGAGAGAGATACATATGTACATTTTTTTTTTTTAATAGTGGATATGGATCCTTGTATTGGCAACAATCTTTGGCTATGTATGAAAGAGCCTGGATCCACATATCAGAAGCAGTTCAATTGATGGTACATACTCAGAATTCCAAACATTTGTAGAATTCTTGCCTTGGTGCCAGATAGCCTGGTTCCCTGTTCCTTGTTGCATCTGAGTGTTTCTGCCTGTCCTAACACACAGCCAGGATGCTAGCATCAGAGACATTTCCATTGATACATCGTCTGGATCCCTGACATTCAAAGAGTATTTGCCTGGACACCAGATAGCCTGAATCCCTGTCGTAAAATATACATTGGTTGGGCACAACCTAGATAGTTTACCTGCCAAACCAGACCTTCAGGTGAAATACCACTAAAAAAAAAAGTCTGGCAGGCTACAGTTGAGTTTTCATCCTTTGATGCCTTGCAACATTTGCAAATTCCCAACTCCCATTTCTGATGCTAACTCTACCATTATGGCAAAAGTTTAATCCTTCGTTTCTCCCACCTTAGGCCAAAGAAAATAAATAGTGTGTTTGAGGTTACATGCCAAAAATAAATAGGGTAGGTAGGTAGGCTTTTTTTTTTTTTTTTTTTTTTTTTTTTTTTTTTTTTTTTTTTTTTAATTTTTGCTCTGGAAACAGAAGAAAAGTGACTTAAAATGGATAAATTGTGCATTTCCTGAAGAAAATCTGCCTAGATTTTTTTTTTTTTTTTTTTGAAAATCAATAAAAAGTTTTAGGGTAGGGGGGTTTGGGCAAGGGTCGGTAGGGAAACCCCAAACACAGACTTTTTTTTTTTTGGCGGGGGGGGGGGGGGGCCTTATGTGATACATGTAGTTCCTGCCCAGCTTAAAATAAATGCTGTTTGTTCCAACTTTGAACTCACAAAATGGACAAGAATATGTCGGTTGAACCTGTCAGCTCAGTAGCACTGCAAATGTGTATCTCCCACTTAGGAACAGACTTGCAGGAAGAAACCACCATTTGAGATGATGGTTTGATGGCGACATCTGCAACATGGATTCCATCAGTTGGAAATTTTCACCCATTCTCAAACCAAAGACTCACAGCCAGAATCCTTAATTGGGAGAGTTTTCCGTGCACGGTGCTGCACGCTGTGGAGCCCAGAGTTACGAGATGAGTGCTGGTTTTGACCAAGAAAAATTGCCAACTTGGGTTTTTTGACAGAAACGTATAAATTTGTTATACACACACACTCACAGATACAAATCAAGTGTGGGGGCATACTGTTTTCAGTGTGTCTGTCCATAGCAGAATTATTGTGAGCAAAATATCTCAATCCACAGGCCACATCAATTCAACTCAAATTTACCTCAGTTGTACCTTGACATTATTTCTCGACCTGATTATATTTTGGTGACCTTGACCTCATTTTCAAGATCACAGGACACATGTATATGCAAATCAGGGTGGTAACCAGTCTGTGAGTGATGACTGTTCTAGTAAAAATAGTACCATTTATGTCACAATATATTACCAATAGAACAACCCATTGGATTCTCCCTTATAGGGTGTAGGTGTCTGAGACGGATGAAACTTGTGGTGCCCAGCTTACAGGCTCTGCTGGTGGCGTCCCCTAGTGGCCTTACTGCAAACTGGGAACATAACACTGACACACTTTCCATTTCTTCTTCTTGGTTTTCACCAGCTACAATACCACAGTGTCTGTTGGTCACTGGTGCCTTTCTTTCTAAACATAGTGGTACTTCAAAAGGCTGTGAAACTCAGTATTATCAAATATACATGTAGTTAGTATTATCAATGCAGTTTGCTTGTTGTGATAAAAACTCTTGGTTGTTTAAGGCTAACACCTAAGTTTTTCCAGTAATAGCCTGAACATATTTGAACTACTTTTTGTGCTGTTTTGCACACATACGTATCATGCCACTTATGTCTGCCTTTGAGGAGTGATCACTATTTTTGTAAAGGTTAGTTGTCCATGATGTCTCTCTATTGGCTTGGATTATATTGAATCAATTATCTGACAGACTATGCATGTTGTAACTTGTGGAATTCAAGAGAGTCATGTAAAACATACAGGTCTATATGGACTTGAAATTAAATTTTTATACATATGGCAGCACACCTATTTTTAAGTCACAAAAATAACTAATTACAGTGAGTTTCTCATTAAAGCCACTTTGTCAGTATTAAGACATATACAATATGTCCTTAAATTCGGTACATGCATTTTTAAAAGTTTGATGTATTGATCATTTTACTCACAGACTTACTGTAAATTGCTTTAATTTCGCTGTCTTCTTATTTTCGCTTGTTTCGTTAAAAACACAGTGAAATAGTATTTAAACATTGTTCGAATGGGAACTATGTCCAAAACAGTGAACTTAAAACAACAGTGAAATGTCAAAAGTACAAAAGCCGTGAAATTTTATACACGCAAAAAATATTGCAATTTACAGTAATTTATGGGACAAATATATACATTTTTTTCCCTTCCATAGGGGGCACTGGTGCAGTTCAGACAATGGTCAACATGAAACTGGTACATTGATAGATCCTAGACCTTGTAATATCGTGAAATATATTTGTAAGGTGGAGCATAGCTGTCAACTCGCCCATTTTCACTGGAAGTCTCCCATTTTGGAGACTCAAAAGGTTCTGAAAGTGACAGGGATTTTGAGGCAAAATTGGCTATTTTCTTGTTATTTCCTGCACTTTTCACAAGAATATCCTGGTGACACATCTTTGGGGGTTGACACCTATGGTACAGTTACGCCCAGCTTTAACTAACTCGCAAAATGCGCTGCTGGCATTTTGTTGCCGTTCTGCTTGCATTACAAACCATTCCAAAGTGCTTCATTTGCAATTTCAAAGCGAGCAACACATACCAAACCGTTCCACACACTTCGAGCAACGCGTTTCAAACACTTTTAGGAAAATGTTACTCTCCCCTTGTGATGTGTATTGCTGCCTGTGTTTAACCCTTTCCCCCTCAAACTGGCCAAAACCAGCTGGTGGCCAAATGTTGTCTGCTTCAGTGTTTTCAACTAATTTCAACAGTTATGAAAAACAATTTGACTGAGAAATGTACATGAGACTTATCAAGATCACATGCCCAGGTCAACAACTTTCCTTGGCATGGGTTGGGCACTTAGTGCCCAACTCATGCCAAGGAAAGCTGTTGACTCAGTCTTAATTCAAGGGGGAAAGGTTTAATCATTTGGAAGTTTGGCATTTGAGTTTGTAAATGTGATGGGCCCTCAGTATAAAACCTGTGTTTCAAATGTGGTGCATTTTTAGTTTAAAAACAAGTTTTCTCCTGAGAGTATGGTTTCATTTACCAATGTGCCAGGTGTTCTTTTCTTCAGTGAACATGTTTTGGCAACTTGTTTCCATTTCTGCGCATTGACAGTGGAAGTTTGATACTCATTCATATGTAGTTATACATCATCTGTCAAAAAATTTTTGACCAGGCCATATCTTCTAAACTATGGAAATTCATATTTTAATTAATATGAAGCATATGCACAATTGAGCGTTAGTTAGGCCTAGTCATACCCAGATTATTAACTGTTTGTGAAGCACATGGTATTTTAATTGAGCTCTAAAAACTCCACCCACATAGGCTTAAGTTGATTCAGTTGCAAACAGCTACAATTTCAAAACACTCAAAAAGACCCATGAATGTTTGATGTGTTCTGTATGACAATGAAATGAAAATGATCAGCTGCAACATCAAGGTCTTCAGCTGCATGAAGGTTACCTGTGACAATACATATAGGTAGGCTTGTTCCTCTAAAGTAGGCATAAAAAATAATAGAAAATGGAGGGGCGTTGTGATGTGATGTCAGCCTAAGGCTAGGAGTGAGACTTGAAGTAAGCGTGGGTCATGATTGATACCAATTTCAGTTACTTGGGACGTCATCATGGGAAAGTAACATTAAAAACAAAAACATGTTTGAAGAGTGCGTTTCGAAACGCATATGGGCAACACATTTGAAACGCATTTGGGCAAAGTGTGCCAAAAACACTCAGAAAGTCTTTCCATGTCATTGATTGCATTGCTGATATCATTGCTAACGCATTGCTGCATGTTGCACGTTAACTTCAAACACATGGGTAACTGTGCAGTGGTCCCTGTCTGGGGACCACTCCAGTGAAAGACCACCTGTCTTGAAAGACCACCTTTTCAAGATACTGTGCTTGGTACATTGTTATTTTATGTTTTTGACAGTCCCTTTTTGGCACACCCTGTCTCAGCAGACCACAGTTTGGTCTTTAGGGTGGTTTGTGATGACAGATTTTAATTGCATGGACCTAGAACAAACCACTGACATTTGATTGGTTGAACTAAAAGGCAGAAGTGTTTTGCATACCTGCGTCAGACATAAGACAAAACATTCCATTTGCCCAAAACCAAACAAGTTCAATGAAATAAAGGACTCTTACGGTAATTGAATTTTATGTAAAATTTGCAATTGCAATGTAAAATGTATTACAAAAATTGAAATTTGAATTGCCTGTCATCTATTTCACTTAAGAAATGTCTTATTTGGATTGAGGAATGAATAGTACTATCCCGTTGTCTATTACAGTAAATCTTCTGCAGTCTTCTTAACTTGGGTAAACAAATCAGTGTTGGTTACTAGGATCATAAATATATTTTTACCCCTCGGCCTACTAGGCAGGAGGGGTATTGTCCTTATCTACACGTCCGTCCATCCGTCCATGCTTTGCTAACGCCATATCTCCAAAAATACTCACTTTACAGAGACCAAATTTTTATTACAGGAGGCTATTAAGGTGCTTCAGGTGCCTATTGACAGGCCTTCATATCTAAAAATTGTTGGTGAGCTGAAAAAAGTTTACCTGAAATCATTCTACATGAGCTGTAGATGAGCTATTGCTATATTTAGAGAACCTAAATGCAAAATTAATCTGTGCTTTTAGGAGCTCACCTCAATTATTTTAGGTGAGCTTTTAAGGTGACTGAAAAATCACATTCCTCAAACATGAAGGCTTGTATTGAAAAGTAGGTCACTAGGTCACATATTTAGGTCACAGTACTACATTGAAGAAAAAAAAACAGCGTTATAACAATATCTACAAAAATATTGAATGTAGTTTCATCAATTATTTATGACAGTTGGTCCTAAGGATGGCTCAGAAGTCTATCAAAAACTCGGTCACTGGGTCAGAGTTGTTTACTAGGATCATAAATATATTTTTACCCCTAGGCCTTCTAGGCCGGAGGGGTATTGTCGTCATCTACGCGTCCATCTGTCTGTCCATGCCTTGTTGATGCCATATCTCCAAAAATACTCACTTTACAGAGACCAAATTTTTATCACAGGAGGCTATTGAGGTGTTATAGGTGCCCATTAAAAAGTAGGTCACTAGGTCACATATTTAGGTCAGGGTATTAGATGAAAGAAAAAAAACGGCATTAACACAATATCTAAAAAAAAATATGGGATGCAACTTCATCAATTATTAATAACAGTTGGTCCTAAGGATGGCTTAGAAGTGTTTCAAAAACTATGTCACTGGATCACATATTTAGGACACAGTGCTGCATTGAAGAAAAATGGCGGTACCATGATTTCTTCAAATCTTAATTTTCTCATTGTAGCTGCACCAATTATCTATGGTCCTAAGGATGCCTCAGGTACCTAGTGAAAACTAGGTCACTGGGTCACATATTTAGGTTAGAGTGCTGCATTGAAGAAAAAATGTCTTACCATGATATCTCTGCTCGTTACATTTGCACCAAAACTTTGTCGGTAGGTCAAGTAGAAGTAGCCTTGACCTACCCAAGGGTATTGTTATCATCTATGCATCCATCCGCCTGTCTGTCCATCCTGGCCAAGGGGTTTTCAGTCACTGATCGGCTTGTATTTTTTTGATTTTTTTCTTTTTCTATTTGACGTTACCCAGTAACCAAAGACTGACCAATAGGAATGCATAGTGAGAGGTGGTAATAATGTGAGTTTGACCTCCCAAGTCCTAAGCAATCACCAGAGGACAGCATCATTTCCATTTAAAATTATTAGATAGGCCTGTTCAGCCATCACCATGCAAGAGAAGTGATAAAACCTTTAAATTCAGGCTATGTGCATGGCGGTACCCAGGCCTGGCTGATGGTACAGGGAAGCAGCATGAACCCATTGCTGGTTGTATTAATGTTCATTTCTTCGTGCAGAGTTTCAATGTATTTGTTTGGAAGTAGACAAAATCAAATCATATCCATTCAAAAACTTCTTGAATCATATACATGTAACTCAAATTAGTGTTACCCAAATCCAGTATTTTTTCATAGAGTATCTGTGTCCATGTCATAAAACAGTGTTGAGGCACATGTGTGAATATTCGAGGATAGTCTCCCAAGGTTTTGCATCGCTTATTCTTTTCTGAGAATTGAGATTCACAATCTCTAAAGTTTCCTGTCAAAAGCTCTTTTAAAGCTTTTTATATCGCTTCGTCAGCAGATTAAGCTGAGGCTGGAGCAGGGGTTGGTCGTTTTGGTGGGGTTTTTTTTTAAACACTCCAAAGTGTAAGGTAGAAAATATGTGGAGCTGGGTATGTTCAGCAGGCAATCTTTCAGACTGTGACTTAAACTTTATCGGCATTGAAGTGGGGGAGGGGATATAGTAAGCGACTTTGTCGAAGAATGTTTTGTTTTTTGGTTTTTCTTTGGTGAAAGAATCATCAAACACTTTAACATCTACCCATCTGATTTTTTGTAGTAGCTGGGACTCACACAGAACTGGGCCGTTGCGTTATTTTCTGTGGCTTATTACTCTCCTTCATTAATAAATCACCAAAGTTCATTAAGCGCCCTCAGATCTCCTAAGGTCTGTTCCTTGTCGTAAATTTAGCTAATTATAATCCTTTGGTAATTAATTAGCAAAGTTCATCAAGGGCTGTTTCTTAGGAAGTACAGGAGCTAGCCATCTGAAACTTTTATGACAGATAGACTTGACATGGTACACGTAGGTGTGCATCTGCATTGTTTATTTGGCTAATTATTCTCCTTTGTTAATTAATTGGCAAAGTTCATTAAGCACCATCAGAGCTTCCTTGGGCTGTTGAGCAGAAAGCACAGCAGGCAGACCTTACATGGCAGGTGTGCAATCTTAACGCTTTCCTCACTAATCGCAACAGTGTCGCATTCATCTCAATTACAGTGAAACCTGTATTTAAAGACCACTTCTAGGCATGACCAAATTGTGGTGTCCCAAGACTGGTGGTATTTCATAGGAGGTATAAATAAGATAAAAAATACTAAGCACAGTATACTTAAAAGATGGTCCTTCAGGACAGGGGAGTAGTGTCTGAAGATAGCTAGGTTTAACTGTATTGTAATGATTCCAAATTCAAATTTCCCACAAAAGACCTTTCTTTCAATTACAGTAATACCTGCTGTATGTAGCCACCCCACTGGCTAAGAAAAAGTGGCCACTTACAGCAGGTGGCCTTTCACGGCAGGTAAATTTACGAAGAATTAGACTCCTGTGTCCCAGAAATGTGGCTGCTAAAAGTAGTGTGGCCACAGCCATAAACAGCCACCTGCACTTTATAGCCACATTTTTAGGGCCACAAGTCAATTGCTTTGTTCAGTTTCCTGTGACAAAAGGTCACCTGCTGTATGTGGCCACTTTTTCTTGACTAAAGGGGTGGCCACATACAGCAGGTTTTACTGTATTTCCAGATAAAAGACAAATGGTCTAGGTCAACTACTTTGCTGTACACCCAAAGAACAACAGGAAAAGTTGTTGGCTTGGTCTCCACAGTAACACCAAAGGTAACAGGTCAAGTCGTCCCAAAACAAGGTTATTCCTAGTAAACTCGTCCCCAACAATCTCGTCCCAATGTCAAGTCATCCCCAAACTATATCGTCCCAGTGCTAAGTCATCCCATTACCAACTCGTCCCGTTGTCAAGTTTTCCCAATTCCAACATCATCCCAATACCAACTCGTCCCCGTCAGGGAGTGCACTTCAATTTAGGTTACATATTTCAGTTACGCTGTGATAGCCTGTTATCTCTGACATGCATTCCTAACTTGAAATTAGTAGGTAGATCCTTACTCGAATACAGCGCAAAAGAGACGCAATTTATACGTAATCAAGCTGGTATTGGGACGATTTGGCTGTTGGACGACTTGACAAGGGAAGGAGTTTGATGGGGACGATATGGTCAGGGACGAGTTGGCAATGGGACAACTTGACCGTAAATCACACCAAAAGGGTTAACTTTGTTGTATTGGGTTAATTGTCATTCCGTAATTAACCCATTCCTGGTCAGAAAACAGCTCAATAGCTTTCTGTTGTATGGTTTGGGCACATTGGGCCCAACCCATGCCAGGGTAGGCTATTGAACTGGGGCACACCGTCATGAATGGTCATGTGTACAAATCTCAGCAAAAGTTTTTTCATGGTAACGAGAGATTGTTCAAAATGTTAAGACAGGCGGCAATTTACGTCCTGGTATTTTTTGGGTGGTTTGAACAGGAAAGGGTTAACATGCAAAGTTTTCTGTAATTCACAAAGATCATTGTGGGCTATTTTACAGAGCGTATGGCAGGTAGCCATCTGAAACTTTCGTGGCCAATAGACACGATGTGGTAGTTTCACAGTAGATTGGTACCAGCTCCAAGGGCCACCTTCAAAATATAAATGTAAGACCACTGCAGGAAGACCCTTTACTGGTTTTCTGTATTTATTGAACCTTTATTTTAAGACCACCTGCAATATAAGACCACTTTTTGCTAGTGGTAGGGGTTGGGCTTAAAAAGGAGGTATTATTGTTGAAAGAAAAAAGCATTATTTACAATTTGATTAAAATTGATTTTTTCTCAAAAGTTGGAGGTTTCATTGAGATTAGCTCCCATACATGAATTGTGCAATCAGTAAGTTTTGTGTCAGACGAAATACCTACAGATGCAATGTATATGACAGTGTTTTGTTTCAGTCAAAGTTTAATTAACTGAATATTTTTTCAACTTTTCACAAAGTACTCATCAAAAATTAAATAAGATAAATGAAAATAAAATGAAATAAATCAAATTGGAGTAACACATAGGGACATTTTGAAGCATATACATGTATATGCATTTGGTGCTAAAACATTAGAATTAGCATTCCATTTTTTTGCTGTTGAATCCAATCTTGATAAAAATTTATCTTTTACATAAAGACTTCAATTTATTTCATATCACCAAGCGACGATTGTCATAAAAAACATGTAAATGCTCTGATGTTTGTTTCCCATGCTCTGTTGCTACAGGAAGTACGGTAGAACACCACATTCAGACAAGCTCAGTAATAAGACTAGACTTCTTGTAGCCACGCATTTTTTCAATGTAAATGTATCTACAGTTTCAGAATTAAGACCACCTCCAAATGAAGACCACTTTCAGATGCAAATGTCAATGGTCTTAATACCAGGATTCCACTGTATATAGGTTTGATGACATTTTCCGGGGCACATTGGAGAAAACTGAAGAAAATGAAATGAGATCATCACTAGATTGCCACCTTAAATGATTTCTTTGACACAGAGTTACTCTGTGCTGTGGAAAAGGTCAACTGCCATCTGATGTGTGTGTGTGACTCATCTATGATCAACTTAAAAACAGACGTAAAATCTGGAATAACCAAGATCTCTCAATGTGCTTAAAGCTAAAATGTCTTATTTTTTTGCCAAGAATATCTAAGCTTTCTTTCTTTCTTTCTTTCTTTCTTTCTTTCTTTCTTTCTTTCTTTCTTTCTTTCTTTCTTTCTTTCTTTCTTTCTTTCTTTCTTTCTTTCTTTCTTTCTTTCTCTCTCTCTCTCTCTCTCTCTCTCTCTCTCTCTCTTCCTGTCTTTCTTTCTTTCTTTCTTTCTTTCTTTCTTTCTTTCTTTCTTTCTTTCTTTCTTTCTTTCTTTCTTTCTTAGGGGGAGAGGGGGCTTGTGATACAGACTTAACTTCAATATTGATTTGGAAGCAAGAAGCCATACTTTTTATCAAAGAAGAAGGGAAATAGCCAGCCTTGATTTCCTGTATGTGGTCGATTCCCTGACTGTTGCATGGAACAGTGATACACTTATCAGGTCTGCAGTCATTTTGTTGTGCTGGTCTGACAGCAGTGGCCTCTAGTGGCAGAAGTTAGTTTCACACTGAAGGCAAGCCAGAAACGAAATATGAACCACAAACAGTCTTTCTTTCTTTCTTTCTTTCTTTTCTTTTCTTTTCTTTCTTTCTTTCTTTCTTTCTTTCTTTCTTTCTTTCTTTCTTTCTTTCTTTCTTTCTTTCTTTCTTTCTTTCTTTCTTTCTTTCTTTCTTTCTTTCTTTTCTTTTCTTTTCTTTTCTTTTTCTTCAAAACCCACTTTTTCAGTCCATTGATTTTGTATAGTGTCTTCATTATTGGCTTTCATTGTGCATAATGGCAGCACATCTTACCCAAGACCACACAAACAATGGGACTTGGGACAAATGGCTAACCACTGAAGATGCAATCATGGGGGGGGGAGGGGGAGAGGGTGTCCAGGGGCATGTATCTTATAGTCATGCCTTTGGGGAAGAGGGAGATCCAAGGGACTGTTTCCTGCAATCATGCTTTGGAGAAGGGGGGAGGGGGGCATAGATGCAGGGGCATGTTTTCCTTGGATTTTTCAAAAACACATGGATGATGCAGTCTGGTACATTTTGGTGTATTTTGAAATTTTTGATTGACAGGTTTGTCTCTACACAGATTGTCTTAAAAATGAACTATTCACCCTTTATTGCAAAGCCAGAGTTTACATGTACATGTATGCAAAAATGTGAATGGATGTTGATTTTTAAACTTTCTTTTTCATGGAGACTCTAGTTGTTTTGAAAACTGCAACTGCCAAATTAAAGCGCTGCATTAGATTTACAAGAACCTTGAATTTCAAAACTATGTTTAGCTCTTTCCCCCATGCATTGACACTGAGTCAACAACTTTCCTTGTCATGAGTTGGGCACTAAGTTGTTGACCTGGGGCATGTGATCTTAGTAGGGTTCATCTACAATTCTCAGTCAAAATTGTTTTTCATTACTGTTGAAATTAGTTGAAAACGCTGAAGCAGACGACATTTGACCACTAGCCAGTTTTGGCCAGTTTAAGGGGGAAAGGGTTAATGCACCCCAACACTACCAAAGGAAGCTATTGACTTGCTCCATGCCGTCATGATGGGTCTCATCTGCAATTTTCGGCTATTTTCCTTTCTTTTAATAATACGATTTAAGGAAAAAAGGTAAAGCAGACCTCAATTTACATTCAGACAGGTGGACAGTGTGAGTAGGAACAGATTTAAGACAACAGATGTGCATTTTTGGGTGGGGTAACTGATGCCAAAAATGCTTCTAGGTTAACAAATATCTATCTATCTATCTGTTTGTCTCTATCTATCTATCTATCTATCTATCTATCTATCTATCTATCTATCTATCTGTCTGTCTGTCTGTCTGTCTGTCTGTCTGTCTGTCTACCTATCCACCTACATGCCTACCTACCTACCTATATATAATATGATATAATATAATATAATATAATATAATATAATATATTATATATTTTG
Organism: Hermodice carunculata; assembly: GCA_964020975.1. NCBI lineage: Eukaryota > Metazoa > Annelida > Polychaeta > Eunicida > Amphinomidae > Hermodice > Hermodice carunculata. The sequence continues at coordinate 24,860,375 of OZ026624.1, forward strand.
GGGAGGGGTGGGCTAACTGATACCAAAAATGCTTCAAGGTTGAAAGGTAGATATACATATATACATATATATATATATATATATATATATATATATATATATATATATATATATATATATATATATATATATACACATACATACATACATACATACATACATACATATGTTTTAAGAGCATGATCAAAGTAAATGGAAAATAAGTCATACCTGGATTTTGCGATCTAATAGTTGAAGAGAGATTGGATTTGTGACTATAGTGTGAAATGTGTCATGCCAAAATGTGCAAAAAAGAGTGAGAAATCTGTTCATGATTTTACAAATGTCAGACAAGTCTTCTGAGTTTAATATTCATGTGTATAAGGGCAATTACATTAAAATACCAGCATGAGTTTATTACATAGCTATTGCACAGTATTTTTTTCCAGCTCAGCTGACTTGTCAGTGAGCTGAGAGTATGGGATGGGTTGTCTTTCTTCATTGTCCATCTAACCATCTGCTGGCATCCACAATTTACATCAACATGGTAGGGATGTGCCTTAGATGGATCTCTGTCAAGTGTTCAAATTGTCATGCTCCAGTCACTTTTTGAATTTTTTATGATTCTTAGCTCTGCTGACCAAAGGTCCTAGAGCTTATGCGTACACTCATGTCTGTCCGTAAACCTTTGCTCGTTAGTGGGATACCATCCACAGTTTTCAAGTTAGCCCAATATAACTTGCAGGACTTAAAGGGTGTATGAAAAGCTAGGGCCCTTTGGATATTGGTGATGCCACCTGCAATATGTAATATAGGGGTCAAAATGTAAAAATCTTGTGAACACTCTAGCATCTTTAATTTTTGGCAGATCTTCACCAAATGTGGTGGGATAGTGGGGTAGGTCAAAGTCTAAGTTGCTAATGATACTAATGGCGCCAACTACAATTTACAGGAAATTTTGAGCCAAAAGGTATTTTAGGATGTAAAATTCCATATTTTTGAAAAGTAATTGGATTAGACTTGCTAAATTTATAGGATAATTAGACCATGGCCAAAGCTAGAATTTTATGTAATATCAGTGACCTTGCCTTTTTTGTGAGGTCACTATGCGTGTAAATTTTCAAAGGTGATTTTGTAATGGCAGGGTGTACTTTGGATGTCAGTGGCAAAGAGAATTGAGCCTCCATATCAAAATTACACTTAATTACATAATACATAAAACTGTACTCGGTGATTTACATTTTGGGTCACTGTGACCAAGTAATTGTAGAATTTGGCACTTGCCGAAGATTATTGTTTTTGGACAATAACTCAAAAAGTTATTACCCCATTTGAACAAACAGACCATATATGGAAAGCTGGATGTGGGGCGCATATTTTGAACTTAACAATTTTTTAATCCGAGTTGAAGGTTAAGGTGAAATGGCCAGTTTGAATATAGGGGTCATCTCATGAATGCTTTGCACCCCGCAATTTTAGAGGTAGGCCCATATAATGTTTAGGAATTATCAATTTTATAAAAATCTTTGTTGACATAAATGTTGGTGGCGCTGCTCATGGTATTATGTAATGTACAGGTCAAATTGTCAAAGTCTCAAGACCGCAATTCCGTCCACGGTTTTCAAGTTAGCCCAGTATAAGTTTCAGGACTTATTGGATGCATAAAAATCTAGGTCCATTTCGATATTGGTGGCGTCACCTACAATATTATGCAATATAGGGGCAGTGCTGTCCAGCTGAAAATATCTGTAGCAAACTTTTCTTTCCTTGTAGCATTTTCGCCACTTCTTTACAAACGAAACACTTATTTGGGGGAAAATCAGTAGCAATTTTGAAGAGCTTTGTAGCCAAATTTTGCTACAATGCTCCAGTTGGACAGCCCTGAGGGGTCAAAATATGAAATCTTGTGAATACTCTTGCATCTTTAATTTGTGGCAGATCTTCACCAAATTTGGTGAGATTGTTGGGGAGGTCAAAGTCTAAGTTGGTAGTGATACTAGGTGCACCATCTGTAATTTGATGGAAATTATGAGCCAAAATGTGTTTTATGATGTAAAATTCCATATCTTTAAAAGTAATTGGAGTTGACTTGCCAAATTTATAGAATATATAGACCATGCCCAAAGCTATCAATTTGTGTAATATCAGTGACCTTGACATATTTTTGTGAGGTTACCATGCCTATAAAGTTGAAAGAGGTGACTTTGCAATGGCATGGTGTACCTTGGATATCAATGGCAATGTCAGCACAGCACCAGGCCTATGGGCCTCTTGTATTACATTAATATTATCTGGGTGACCTTGATCTTCTGTCTCAAGGTCACTGAGGACATAAAGTTAAGGACTCACTCATTGTTGTCATGGCACAAGCAACAATATCTATCACAGGAACTGCACAAATAAGCCATGATTACATGTGTAGCAAAGTGCCATCTGGTGGACATTTTAAGCACCAACTTAACAGTAGCTGTATAATTATGTTCAAAAAGCACTTGAGGAGTCGCAACTTTGAAATTAAGATGTAGGTGCAATATAGCCACAGTGCCAGCAGAGCATTAAGCCCATAGGCCTCTTGTTTTATTATTATTTTTTTTTTATTTATTATTATCATTATTCGTTTTTTCGCCAATTCTTAAAGATTCTTTACCAAAACTGCCAAGTCAATTGCTTTGGAATTGCGTTAGGACACTTCTGGGGACCTCTACACCTTAATTTGTTCTACAGGTGGCACTGAAATTATTTTTTCGCTTTTTTAAGAATTTTTCCTGGTTTTACTTTTCTTGACTTTTTTCCTGCAAACCATAAATTGGATCTCCTTTAGACTTGTTGGGAATTTGTGTGGACTTAATACCCACCAAACTTGTTCAGTACAGGTTGGTGCTGCCATTTTCTGATTTTTAACAAAGTATCAAAATTCTGAAAAAATCAGTAAGGGGGTATTTTCATGTTAGCAACTATGATGATGGTCATAAAGAATGGTGAGCTTGATACCATTTGAAGTTCACAGGGCCACTTCAGTCTGTGCTTGTTAGGTCAGCTGAGCACAGGACTGTCACAATCTTCTGGTATTCATAATAAAATCATCTGCATTGTGTCAAGAAAGTGGATGTGTAATATGTCATTTTGCAGATGACATCTGAAAGATTTTCACATGAAACATTTTAATTTAAAAAAGCAGAACAGGTGATGATGCAGCCATATTTATTGATCAGTAATAAGAATAATCGTGAGTTACTTATTCCAGCAGCAGCCTCGTCTTGACTTTTTATTCCAGGTAGGCACGCAGAAAAAAATTGTTATTGGAAAACTGTTGCCTAAAAAAATTAATAAATGCACATGCATCTGAATGATGTTTTTATGATAATTTTTTTGATGCAGAAAAAGGGCTGGGATATGATAATTAGTTTGAAGGTATAGAAATAAAAGGATACATGTCTGGATTTTATCATACATTTCACCTGCTCCGCAAACACTTTTGAAATAAAAATTGTTTAACCCTTTCTGGGTCAAAACACCTGAAAACACCTGATTCCAAATTGTCATCTGCTTTAAGTTTTTTTTACCTAAATTCCATGTTGATGGAAGATATTTTTTGTGGAGCTTGTAGTACATATATACAGGTGGGGAGTTTCTCACTGTAGGGTAACCAGGTATTTGACAATACAAAAGAGGGGCAAATAGATAAAAATAGATTAATGCTTTACCCCTTTCCCTGCCCCTTTAAGCACCTCGTGCCACTATTGGGAATCATAAAAGGTGAAAGTAATGTAAATATTCTAAATTTTTACCATTAATAACACTAAAACGGTCTTATAATATTTAGAATGGTCTGAACTTGAGGCTTGTATTCTCAGAAGTACACTGCTCATTCGATATAAAGCTGAAGGTGGGAGTCCATGGAGTAGACAATATCAGAGCAATCCCACCTTATAGTGAAGGGACATTGAACTGGGAAGAAACAGCAAAAATGAACCACTGGAAACCAAGGAAGCTACCGTATTATATGAGACTTCGCCTTGTAATGACAGACCTAATGAAGAGAGAGCATTGTATACCTTCCATTATATAGCAATAATAGTCTATATTGACATGGGGGAGGGGGGGATCTTGTGCACAATTATTAAAGTAAACCCTCATATACAGTGAAATGTACATTTGTATCTTGTCTCTGGCATTAACATTTCATTCAAAAATTATTTTCACAGCATTTAGATAATAGTGGTTCCAGCTTTTAGCATAGTTTTTGCTTCTGGAAAAAAAAAAAAACATTTGGCAAAAATTTTCATTTAATTGTTCGTTAGAATGTCGAAAGAAAATACTCATTTCAAGTAAGTAAGGATGGAATATTTCGACCTGCATAAAGATTGCTGTGTTACAGTGATGTCTCTTTCTATGTGGCCACCCCAACTGTGACAGACACGTGGCCACATTGGAAGTGTGGCCTCTCCTGAGAAGGTTGGACAGTCTTCACAAGTGCCAGGAACAAGCTCATTCTGTTGAAAATTCCAAACAATTGTGCTAACTACACAGCTCACCAGGGAACAATGAAAATGCCCCCTTGTGGCTGGTTTATGCACTGAGGAGATTTAGTGTTAGCACTATAAGCTAAGATGCTGTGCTAACAAGTGAAATATGCTATTACATGCAATGTGTGTTGCGACAGGATTTCAGCACGGACACATTCTTTCACAAATCTGCTTTTAAAATGTACATTTACCGTACCCCTGCAGGGACCACTGTGAACCTGCATGGCTTCCGTCGTGAGTTCAGTTGAACTCGTTCAGTGCCAAATTTTCGACTGAGTTGACAATGCATCCAATGAGCACCAAAAAAAAGCTGTTGACCTGCGATATTCTGTCTGTAACTATAGGCATACTGGTACTTGAATGAAAAGTCTTTTTACGAGGAATACGAATCTGGTGATAATTCACAGTACATGTAGTTTTGACTTAAGTAGATCGACTGAAATTGTGCTTGGCACTGAAAGAGTTGATGAACTTGATATCAATAGCAATAGTCAAAAAAAAAAAAAGAAAAAAAAAAAGACAAATTTATGGTGTATTGACTTGCAGAAGAAGTTTTCACACAAGTGGAAGTTCCTTGTTAGTAGACAGAGAGCTTGAGTGCTGAAAAGTTTAATATATCATTGTGCAAACAGTTCAGAGGTACATAACTAGTGAATCCAATAATTTTCTCTGGTACATGTAGGTCTCCCATGTTTTGTCTTGCTGGGAGAAGGAGGTATGCAAACATGGGCCAGAATGGGAATTTTCAAATCTGGGCTGGAACGGTCCCAGAGAGCATAGTAAGTGTCTGCCCAGTACTTGAGTTTGGTCTTTCTTTTTAATTCTCTCAGTGCCAATCACATTCTAAAGTCGATCTAGTCTGAATTATCATTAGGATCTCAGATTCCTATTCCTCATAAAAAGACCTGTCATTCAAGTACCAATGTGCCTATAGTTCCAGAGAAAATACCCCGAGTCAACAGCTTTTCTTGGCACGCATTGGGCGCAATGCGTCCAATGCGTGCCAAGAAAAGCTGTCGACTGAGTAAGAAATTTGGCACTTAAAGAGTTAATGTAATAGAAGTGTTCACACATGTTATGATCCATCATGGTTGGACTCGTTTGGCCCTCGTATTGTTTCTTGCATACCTGGCAAGCCAAGAGGTATGTCAGAATATTATGTCTGCAAGTGCCTCCTTTTTGGCTGGAAAAAACTTCTGCCTGTACATGTGCTTATTGCGTGGCCACCAGCATCCATTCTGGGGCAGTATCTTCAACTAGATTTGTTGTTGTTATAGGGGGGGCCTCTCATTCACACCTGCTGTGGCTGGTGGTGGATGCTGTGGTTTCATGGATAGCAGATTCTGGAGTGGGTGTCTTGAGATTCCCAGTTCTTCTGTATCCCAGGACCTTTTTTTTTTGTCCCAGAATCAGTGTGTTCCTAGAAGCTAGGAAGGTGCCTTGGTTCTATGGATGGTGTCTTTCAAGGGTGGTAAAGCTGCCTTGTGCTGGATGACCAGGAACAGGCTTCCTCTGTCTTGGTTTTTGTCTTTATTGGTTCATGACTGGACATTTCCATCGTTCCCAAGGACAATACAGTGAAACCTGTTTTGATAGGCCGCCCATAGGGATCAGCAAATTGTAGTCTTTTAGTGGAGATATAAGTAACATGAAGAGAAGTACTTGGATGTGAAGTGTCTGAAAAATATGGTCTTTTAAGACAGGAGGTCTCTTAACTCTTTCAGTGCCACATTTTAGACTGAGTCAACAGCTTTCCTCAGTGCACTTTGGGCACAATGTGTAACGTGCCCAAGGCATGCTGAGGAAAACTATTGACCTGGACTATTATATTCTATGTAACTACAGGCATGTGACGACTTTAAAAAAAAAGTTTTTTTTACAAGTAACATGAATCTAGCACCTTCATTATCATTCAGAGTAGTTTTTTTAAAGTAATTGGACTTTAATCGCAGTAGGTTCTGAAAGAGTTCAAAAGGTGCTGGTCTTTCCAGAGAGAGGCCTGTGCACTATAGTGTCCTTATTATGGGATGGCCTTCAGTCAGGTGGGCCTTACCACAGGGGAACCACTGTGATGAGAGGTGGAAGGTGTGGTACCTGAGTTAAGTTAACCCTTAAAGTGCTAATTATGGCTGTAGTTGTTTTCTCATTACCGTTACATGTATAATAATTGAAAAATTCCAATTCCTCATGCAGATCCCTTTCATTCAAATACCAGCAAGCCTAGTCTAATGCAAAAAGCAGTCTTAGTCAACAGCTTTCCTCAGGACACTTTGCACACAATGCACACCAAGTGTGCCAAGGAAAGCTGTTGACTCCGTCTTAAATCAGCGCTTTAAGGGTTAACATACAGTGGTACCTGCTTTTTAATACCATCCCTACTGCCAGCCAAAAGGTATCTTTTTTAGGAGACGGCCCTTTTATGACAGGTACATTTTACAAAGAAATAGAGATAGGTGCCTGAAAAGGGTGGCATTGAAAAGGTATTCAATCCCTCTGCAAGGGGACATTAAAAGCAGATACTATCATCTTGCTGATTTTGAACAAAAGCCTGATTAGGACCACTCGGCTCAAATTTGACAGAAATAGTCTTGTCACCTTTGCTGAGCTCAAAATGTATACTAACATGTTCACAAAGCACGTGCTGTTAAACAAATTAAAGTTTTATAACATTTGCAAATCTTTCACTGAATTCAGAATGTACGATAGAAAGCATGTTACAGTTGTATGTTGCCTTCGAAACAATCCTCTTACCCGACCAATGAAAGCTGCTGACTGGCGGAATGTTATCTTGATAGGTCCCATCTACAGTTCTCATTAAAATTGCATTTCATTACTGTTCAATTGTGTGTGAAACATTGATGCAGACGACATTTGACCACCAACCGGTTTTGGCCAGTGAAGGGGAAAGGCTTAAGAAGCGGTGTGATTCATGCCTGTCACTGTCTGCCAAGGTAAACAATAGCCAATGTGGCTGCCTTCTCCTTGGGATATTTGGACCTTTTTAACTCATTTCATACCAGTCCCTGATATTTACGTATATTTACCTAGATTTAAGATGACAATTGCATATTTAAATTCTTCATGAAAAGAGCTTTCATTCAAGTACCAACTTGCCTATCGTCTTAAGTCAGTGGTTCTGGCACTGCCTGGCAAGTCAGACTGCAGCTGCCACAAGGGCAGCTGCAGCATGACTTGCCAGGCAGTACCAGAACCACTGACCAAGGCCTGTGACCATAGAATGGAATGAGTTAAATAAAAAGCGTCCTAAAATAATAGCAGCCACTTTCAATTAAATTGACCAGCTGGAGACCAGCAATATGTCAACTGACCTCATCAAAGGGGTCACAAGATTGACAACGTTTGTCAAAGTCAATGTAAAATTAAATGAATAAATAAAATTAAATGAAGAAAGGAAGAAAGAAAGAAAGAAAAAATATTTTTGCAACCTTTTCATCTGTCTTCTAACTGGACAAAATCTTCCATTTATAAGAAGCAAAAAATACAACAACATTATATTCTCAAGCTTTCTGGTTACCTGTCTTTACATAGGCATGTGGTCTTCTTAGTTTGTCTATGGATGGACCTTTTCCTATCACTCTCCTTCTCTTCCTCCCCATCAGACTTGTGGGGATGTACCAGGGGTTGGTCTAATGGGACTAAAATACATGCCGTAAAGCAAAACTAGGTCACAAGGTTGAGTTTGTGAGTGACAGTGACACATCCATACACCATTCATCTCTTGGCTATCATTTCCTTGTGCTGTGACAGTATGTCATGAAGGGTCACACAGATATACATCAGGCCTGAATTATATGACATGTTGTATGACAGGTTGACCTACTGTCATATATCTGGGTCACAGTCATAGAACCTCATGCACGTGCACAGAAAAGAGTGGGAGTGGGTTTCGCTTGCTCCCTTTTTCCTTAAATGTGTGTGTGTGTGTGTGTGTGTGTGCACGTGCGTGCGTGTGTATATATGTATAGATGGATGGATGGATGGATATATATACAGTAGTCCTTCCTTTGAGAGACCACCCCTAGTGCCACCCAAAAGGTGGTCACATAAAGCAGGTGGTCTCAAAGGAGGTATAAATAACATGAAAAGTACTACAGAGAGACCTGACAACTGTGGTCTCTCAAAGGAGGGACTACTATATATATACAGTGGTCCCTGTCTTGAGAGACTGCCCCCAGGGCAGGTCAAAATGTGGTCTCTCAAAACAGGTGGTCTCTCATTAGAGGTATTATAACATGGAAAAGTTAGCACAGTGTTCTGAGAGAGAGTGGTCTTAAAAAGATATGCAGTCTCTCATTGGAGGGGTCTCTCAAGACAGGGACCACTATATATATATATATATATATATATATATATATATATATATATATATATATATATATATATATATATATATATACATATTTATGATAAATACTGACCAATATGGATCAGTACAAACACACATTTTATGTAGTAAATGTAGGTCACTAAATGAAGTATCTGGGTCAGGATAACATCCACTTTTTATTTGTGTGCAGATTATAATATTTTGTTCCCATACAGCTTGTTGAACATTGCACACACACACAGACACATTATGTGAGGTCTGAAACATGTGTCAGTAAAAGTAGGTCACTAGGTTAATTATCTGGGTCAATGGTGTCCATATACTGTCTGGTCATAGTTCAGCTCAGCTTTGTTCCAGTCATCTTAGCTCAGTTGAGGCAGCAGCTGAAGGCAACTCAGTGAATGACTTTTGGAGTAACATATCTAGCTCAGCAAGCACTGGCTGTTGTCACAACCTTCTTGCTGCATTTTGTTTTTCCTTCATTTTGAACAAGTGACTATATGTATCCCAAATTCCTAAGGTACATTTAACTCATCACTGATGATTTACACACACTTTTATTAACACATTTTATGTGTGGATATGTGCACAGGTTGTTTCTAGCTGGGTGGTTGATTTTATGCAAGATTATACTAAGCTAAAGGCAAGATTTGGATTCTATTACTTGGACCTTGAGATATAGCTCAAGGCCACATGGCTTCCATTCAGTAGTTTGTACTGGAAGTGGGTGGTAATTGAAGAACTGCAGGAAGTGATGTTTTAATATTGCATGTAATAGTGGTGCTGTTTAGACGTCAGGTCATGCATACAAATGGGCAATCAATTTGTAAAGTCTTTGAATTTACTTTTGTAATTCAATAAGACAATGCCACTCTGTGAGTTGGGACTTAAAGTATGTTGCATAAATAATAATTACAGTGAAACCTGTCTTGAAAAACCATCCTTGGGGATGACCAGACTGTGGTATCAAGACAGGTGGTCTGAAATACAAATAACATGGAAGGTACAACACAGAATATCTAGGAAAGGGCGTCTTTAAAAGGCGGGTAGTCTCTCATTATGTAAAAGAACATTCCCATCACGTGAAACTTGGCATAAATATATTCCAATGGCTTTACTTTCCCCTTTTGGGGTGTGAGCTCATCAGTAAAAATTCATTAGGAATGATATATTGGCAAAAAATGAGGCTGGAATTTCCAATTCAAAAGCAGCGCCATATTTCCATGTTTGGTGACATCAGTCTTGACAGTACAATTGTCCAACCGCTTCAGTAGAGCTCTCCTGACGAAGAAGGTACATCAAACAGGAAGTTGACTTCTTGTTTATCACATGATCATGGCGGCAGTAGGCAGTGTCTCAGGAACGTTTGTCTTGATACAAAGAATTTTGTCAGGAAGAAGAATACGGGCTGTAGCCTGTACAACCCTATCAACACTCAAGAAAGTGTGTTGGTTTTATTCCCTACCAGGATGAACCAGACATTGAAATCGATCCTCAAATTTTTGGCAGTGAACAGGTAAATTTGTGACCATGTTGCACTTGCAGAGTGGTTTGACCATGACTTTGTTGCCATAGTTACAGTCTCCTGGCTGCTTGGGCTTCCAACAATCCACATGCCATCATTTTGTTTTCGCCACTTTGTTGGTATGCATCCCTCTTTCATAGCTCATATCTTATCCGGCTGTCGCCCAAGAGAAACATCCATGTACTCCATGTAACATATGGATATTCAGCTTTGTGACCTTTAGAAATAGGTCAAGTTTATTCAAATTGTTCATACCCTTATGTACTCCATGTAACAACGGTCAGTAAGATGTTCACCACATAACTTTTGATAATTGGACGGAACAAAGTTTTGTCTTTTGAGATGACAAACCAGTTCTCTTCATAATTCAGGGTTGGAAATGAATGTCAAGACAAATTCTTTCTTATTTTTGCCACTTGTCTCCTAGGTAAGCAGAGAATTGAGGCATGCTTTGAAGCTTGGGTATGGTCCCCACAAGGTAAACAGTCACCTGTTACTCCAGTGTTGCAGTGACAACTATACTGGGCCACCAGTACATGACACAGTCAGCACTCAGAATGAGTTGTCTAGACTGACATCACAGGCACAAGCGCAATTCTCCATTTACCGTCCAGTCAGTGTGAATGGAGGCTTGTAAAAACAAGAATGGTGCTATACATGAAATTGTGAATTTTAACGCAGAGTGTGCTGTTTTGGAGGCAAACTTCAGTGGTATATCACGAAACATGATCATAAAATTTTGTAATAAAGATTTATGGAATATGTATTTCAAGAACTCTTTTAGCTTTTAATGGCGGGAATGTTCTTCTAAATTGGTCTCAGAAGAGTGGGAGCACTGTACAATTGTTCATAGGGGTATGAACAATTTGAATAAACTTGGCCTATTTCTAAAGGTCACAAAGCTGAATATCCATATTTGGCTTCTTGATACATCGTAAATTCTGCTTCTTTTTGATACGTCCTAAAGGTTTTTGGTGCTTGACCTTTTTCAGTTCCACATTTTGGACTGAGTCAACAGCTTTCCTTGGCATTGCGCCCAAAGCCCGCCCAGAAAAGCTGTCAACCAAAACCATTATATTCTGTGGAACTATAGACGTGTTGGTACTTGAATGAAAGGTGTTTTCACAAGGAATATGAATCTAGCATCCTTCTTGTAATTGAGAGCAGTTTTTTATCAGTCGCAGTTAGCATTGAAGGAGTTAAATGGATTATGGTGGCCATTCGTGTGGTGTCATATGGCAGTGTATTTTTGAATTTTATATATTTCCAGGTGGTCATTATTAAGAAGCTATTTGAGGGGCATATAACTTGAAGCAACCAGACCAGGCACCAGGGTGGCGTACATCCGTACATTTCAAGTGAGTGGATTTCTATGATGAGATATACATTTGATGCACTTTATAATGGGCTATGATGTTAAGGTGGTCATGCTATGCCCCAGTAAACTAACGCTACTGTCCCCTTTGGGGCTAAAAAAAAATGAAAGGTATTCATATAAACCTGAGCAAAGTATACATTTCTGGAAAGACCATGATCAACAGATCCTAAATAAACTGTAATTATAATCCTTTGTTTATATTTGCTGTGTAAACATCCTCTTCTTTGATCTGAAATTGTGATGTGACATGGGTATATAAATGTGAAAATAACTTGTTACTAGCTCAACAAACTTGTGATGTTTCTACTGAATTATTCCTACATAAGTGGCTATAAATGCATGCCATACATTTTCTTTATTGATGTTTGTTTTGGAATTTTGAAGCGTTAAATCTCGCAAACCCACAATGTACAAAAGCATCAACTTTGAAACACTGTAACTGCAAAACAAACAGAAATGAAACAATTTTATGGGATGCTTTTTAACCACAAATGTGGCCAGTAATTATCTGAAAACAGTTTGCAGTTTGATAAAACCAGTAAGACTTTATTTTCACTTTTGTTTATCCATGTCATCTGTGCTTTCTGTTCAAAGAAATGTTTCTTTTATACAACAACTTTAATCAAAGGGTTATAATTTTAGTTTGTTTGCAACCTATTTTGCTGATGATACAAAACCAAGAAAATAAAAACAAAGAAACACCATTCAACATAGGTTTAATAGGAACTGCATTGAAAATAGTAAAAATTAGAACTTCAGTTTGAAGGTAGCAATGGAGCGCTCTGAAAATTTATACACACATTGCTGCAGAATAGGGTAATGACTACTAGGAATGGTTCTGGAAAAAAAGACACAAATACACATGAAAATAGGTACATTAACTTTAAGACTTGCCTATAGTCACCATCATAACACTGGCTGTCAACTGTAGCCTTTATGAGACTCCCTTTTTTTGTCAGTCATAATGCTGCCAGTCTGCTAGCACTGCCATAAACATTGCCAGCCTGTGGTCACCTTCATAACACTGTCTGTCTGTACTCACCATTATAACACTGTCTGTTTGTACTCACCATCATAACACTGTCTGTACTCACCATCATAACACTGGCACTGTCATAACACTGCCTGTCTCTTGTCACCATCATAACACACTCCTCTCTGTACTCACCATCATAACACTGCCTGTCTCTTGTCACTGTCATAACATTGCTTGTTTCTTGTCACCATCATAACATTGCTCGTCTCTTGTGACCATCATAACATTGCTTGTCTCTTGTCATCATCATAACATTGCTTGTCTTTTGTCACCATCACAACACTGCTTGTCTCTTGTCATCATCATAAAATTGCTTGTCTCTTGTCACCATCATAACATTGCTTGTCTCTTGTCACCATCATAAATTGCTTGTCTCTTGTGACCATCATAACATTGCTTGTCTCTTGTCACCATCACAAAATTGCTTGTCTCTTGTCACCATCATAACACTGCTTGCCTCTTGTCACCATCATAACATTGCTTGTCTCTTGTCACCATCATAAAATTGCTTGTCTCTTGTCACCATCATAACACTGCTTGTCTCTTGTCACCAGCACAAAATTGCTTGCCTCTTGTCACCATCATAAAATTGCTTGTCTCTTGTCACCATCATAACACTGCTTGTCTCTTGTCACCATCATGACTACTGCCTATCCCTTACCACCATGATAACACTGCCTGTCTTTTGTCACCAGCATGACACTGTCTCTTGTCACCATCTTACCACCATTCTACTACTGCCTGTCTTACCACCATCATTACACTGTTTGTCTCTAGTCACTGTCATGACACTGTCTGTCTCTTACAACTATCATAACACTGCCTGTGTCTTGTCACCATCATAACACTGCCTGTCACTGGTCAACATCATAACACTGCCTGTCTCTAGTCACTGTCATGACACTGTCTGTCTCTTACCACCATCATAACACTGCCTGTTTCTTGTCACCATCATAACACTGCCTGTCTCTGGTCACCATCATAAAACTGCCTGTCTCTGGTCACCATCATAAAACTGCCTGTCTCTTGCAACCATTGTGACATTATTATCATCGTACCATCAGTGCCTCTATATACTATATATACTATAATTTGTTTTAATAGTGATCCTTCAAATGAAAATAATAAAGCACAGGAAATTGACAAGCAGACAAGGTAATACAAAGGACAGTGAACAGACAGGTGTACATTATGTCTGGGTTGAGGAATAAGGACCCCTCATCCAGATTATGTCAGTCTGTAACCTTCAGGGCTTCCTACCAAGCCCTACCCCCCCCCCCCCCCCCTTTTAACACCCTGGATTCATCCCTGCATCATATCAGGTCAGACAGTCTTTCAGACACCCAAACAGAAATAGACTGGCCGTCATGCAGGTACATTGAAAATTGACCAAGTTTTTGTCATTGTCAAGCAGATTGCTGATGGAAAGTCAACCATATATTTACATCTGTGAAGGTTAATTCAATTGAGAAAATTTTGCTATGTTCTGTTTGAAGGTATTGGAACCGTCTTGTCGTCAATTGACATTTTAACCCTTTCCAGCTCGAAGTAGCCAGAACTGCCGAGACGTCAGTTGTCATCTGCCTCTATGTTTGTGTGTAGAGTTCTCATTAATTGATAAGACCCATCCAGAAGAAGAATTATGGATAAGACCGGCATGGAGAGTGTGACCAGGTCAATAATTTTTGTTGGCACAAATTGACCACCGTGTATCCCACTTCCAGTGAAGAACTCTGTTCACTTAGCCTTATGTTAGCCAGGAAAGGGTTAAGGTCAAATGTCAAGCAGGCAAAACTCTTACATCATTAAAACTTACAAAACAAAATAAATAGCTGCTCTCACTTAATAGGAAATCATGCCTCAGTGACCTTGGCCTATATTTCCAAGGTCAAATGTTACGGTAAAACAACTTCATTGTGGTTTAGTTTGACAGAACTGATGTATATAAATGGCAGCAGGATTTTTTAATTCTGAGGACAGAGTGCCTGGGGTCGTGTGGTCGGCCCAAGTTCCCCCCAGGAGGCTGCCCTTATGTAGACGGGTACATTTGACCCCCATCCTCTAATATGGCTGCCCCCAGGCAACCCTTCCATCTCATCACAACCTTAATTAGTGTGGCTGCATTCCTTCTTACTCAACTGTTGCATACCAGTAATTTATTCAGCAATGACATGGAAATGCGTCATATTTTGTCTTTGACGCGAGTGTGTTGCTCACGGCCAAAAAGAAACTTCAAAAAGATGGAGATGAAACATGGTCCAAGACAGGGGAGCCAGGCAAACCTAGAAAGACCAAAGGTCACAAGATGCGTAGTCAATAAATTTATTTTGCGGCGTGATAATGAATTCCATATATTTGCAAGCTAATGACAGTGGTGTCTATTTGAGCTGCTCTCGGGGAGCGCCTGCACGTCACAACTCCACGGGATAATGATTAAATCGGACAAGAAAGGGCTGTGATTAATCTTTGCCTAGAACAAGACTCGTGTCCAGTTGTCTGTCGCCATATCTGCGATTGCATTACCACACTTGTCCTGCACTCCCCAACGTTTGCAACAATTTGCATGCAGTGACCCACTCTTGACAAAGGCAAGTAAATGGACTGCACTGAGACACTGGATTCTGTGTCAAACCCGGACAATTTCATCTGCAATTGTATTGTGCCACTTCAAATACAATTCCCAGACATAAGTGGTACAGAGAAACCTCAACAGAGAAACCATCTTTAAGGCATGCTTTACAGGCCTTTTGATAAAACACCTTGAAAATTACAATTATACACGCTACTCAATTCTCTCATTGCGTATTGCTACAAAAGTCGGTAGGCTCACAATTGAGCCATAAAGAGACCAGATTCATATTCATTGTAGACTAGCCTTTCTTTCAAGCACCAGCTTGCTTACCGTTACAGAGAGCACAAAACGGCCTGAGTCAAGAGCTTCCCTCAGCAGTCATGGCCAAAGCATGCTGAGGAAAACTGTTGACTCAGTTTAAACTTGGTGCTAAGAGAGTTAAAAGTGGTCTTATGGTGCAGGTGATGTGTGACTGTAGAGCCCAAGAGGTGGTTTTTACTGCCGATGCTGCCGTACAGGTATAAGGGAGATAACCCATGGACATTGTAGAAATTGGAGAAGCTCAGAATGCTCGAGTCACTGGACAACACCACTTTTAAAAATGATCACCTGACATCTCATGACTAACCAGTTAGGGCATGAGTGTCATGGTTTTTTTTTTACCCTCTGGTGATCGAAATCTATGAGGTTTGTGGAATCAGGACTCTGAGATTTGTATACTTCAGACAGACTTCTGTAGGTATGGTCACAGGGAGGTGCCAGTGTAGAAGGTATTTATCATGTTATATTGGAACCTGCGTGGAAGAAACCTCTGTTATGAGTCACTACTCGTCTTAACTCTTTCAGGGCTAATTACAGCAAAATTGTACTCATTTGTCCCCCACTGTGGACTATAGGTTTGTGCCTTGTCCATCTGTCCTTCTGTGCATCAATTGTGACAAGCCGTCCTATGCCATAACACCTACACCTTCACCTACACCTGTATCTACACCTACAACCACACCTGCACCTACACCTTTATATACACCTACACCTATACCTACAACCACACCTGCACCTACACCTTTATATACACCTACACCTACACCTTTATATACACCTGCACCTACACCTTTATATACACCTACAACCACACCTATACCTACAACCACACCTACACCTATATATATAGACCTACACCTATACCTACAACCACACCTGCACCTACACCTATATCAACACCTACACCTATGTCTACACCTACACCTACATCTATACCTACAACCACACCTACACCTATATCTACATGCATACCCATGCTTACACCTACACCTGTAGTTACCAAATATGGTGTGCGGACACTTCATAGGATATGAGTGTATCATGCACCAAGAGATGTTCATTGTGACCTTCACCTTTTACCTTTGACCCTGTCATAGAAAATGCTTGTGTGGGCCATATTTTCTATACATGTACTGTAATACTTACAGATTACAAACTTAGTATATGGACACATCTGGAAATAGGAGTGTCACATACCAAAATTTGGTCAACGTGACCTTGACCTTCAACCGTGTCACAGAAAACGATTGTCTGAGCCATGTTTGTGATAGGATAATACATGGATGTACGAAACTTAAGTGTTTGGGTACATCTTGGAAAAGGGGTGTTTTGCATACGAAGATTAACTCACCGTAACTGTGACCTGTGACCTTGTCATAGAAAATGCCTGTGCAGGCTGTATTGCTTATAATAGGTACAGATACTGAACTTAGTGTGCGGATACTTTTTGGGACAGGAGTGTGTGACAAGTGTATTCTCAGGTGGAGGACTATGTATTGCTATGCAGTGATTGATCTTGTTTATATTATTGTACCGATTCCAGATTAAAATTTCTCAAAAAGGGACCTTTCATTCAAGTAGCAGCATACCTGTATTTTGAACAGGACAGATATGTGTTCTCTGAAGAGTCCATTGTCATAAGAAAGATGGTCTCTCAGGACAGGTTGTCTCTCAAACAGACAGTCTCTGCACATGGTCTGTCAAGCAGGATGGTCTCTTAACCCCTTCAGTGCCAAGTTAGACACTGACCCAACAATTTTTTCAGCACACTGAACCCAAAACATGCCAGGGAAAGCTGTTGACTGGGAAAAGTCTTTTTTTTTTTCTGTTAACACATAGGTGGTCTGTAGACAGCTGGTGTCTTAAGAAGAGCAGCCTCTCTACACATGTGGTCTCTAAAAGCCTAGCTTGGGAGACTGTGTTTGAGAGATCACCCTTCTTGAGAGACTGCCTGTTTATAAGTATTTGACCTTGGGAGATTGCTCATCAAGACTACCTTTCGTGAGAGACCGTCCATCTTGAGATCACCAGTCTTCAGAGACCACATATCTAAAGAGGCTGCTCTTCGTAAGACACCACCTGTCTGGAGAGACTGGCCATTTGGAGAGACCACCGGTGTTGAGAGGCTCTCTTCCAGAAACTACCCGTCTTGTGAAAGTGCTTTCTATGGGATTTATAGGGCAGTCTCGTGGGGCAGGGGCTACTGCCTAAAACTCAGATATACTATGCCTCTCAATATAAGTGTCTTACATGGAAAACACTGCTTTTTCTGAAGTACATCATTATTTCTTTCAAAATTTTACCCATCAGAGTATTAACACGGATGTACATGTATTTGAATGTAACCTCCCTCCCACCCACTCACCCACGCCAAAGGGGGATGAGTCAACAGCCTCCCATGGGGCACTGGGGCACAATACACCCAGAATGCATTAGTAAAGCTGTTGACTCAGTCCTCAGACAGTTAACAAAGGGACTGACTGTCCGAGCCTCACAATCATAAGTAAAACATGCAGAAGTCCACATTTTCTGAAGGTTATTGTTTGATGGAAGGCTACATGCCACAAAGTCAGGATTATTCCATGATCATGCACCTGGACATGGCAAACGTGGTGTCACCAAACAAAGCAGCTCGTGGGGACTGCAAAGGTAAAAAAAATTAACCATTGTTATATTTGTCTCTTTTTGTGCGAGAACTTACAAACAGAACTCTTGATTTTTCCATCTGTGACATAGCTGTACAGGATGTTGACGCAACTTGTGCCGTAGATAAGAAATGTCTGTAAAGTTGTTACGGTGGGGTACGTGAGGATAGTTCCTACCACTCTGACTGTGTACGGTGCTTTTTCCTGAGTCCTGGGGCTTCCTCCACCACACAAAAGAGTATGATGTGTACAGCTGGGAGATGTGTTAATTGGGGTGAGGGTGCCAAGCGGAATGAATGTGGTAATAGTACACCTGGATGACTTTATTGGTTTGGCCTCATTCCATAGTATTGACATGTTTTACAGCAGGCTGACATTGACACACCTAGCTGAGTCCGGGACAAGGAAAAAGTTTTTAACCAGTCAGCAGATTCTTTGGTCAGTCATAAATTTGGAGCAAGACTTGGCTAATAGTCATTGCATGGCAAACGCAGGTTTGACCGGTTTCGATATTGTGTGTATCTCGTCAGGAACCATTGAAAAACTGTTGATACCCAAGTAGCATGCTGTTGTAGCATGCGAGTTTGTGTTTACATTTCAGCAGCACTATGAAGTAATACAATAGTTATGTCCATCATAATATGAATCTGATTCCCATTGGCTGTATCGGGTCCAGAATAAAGGCAATTCCCTGGCTGGGGATCTCCCTCTGATTTTGACCTGGTTTGGTGTGAAGTGTCTCTGTTGGGTTGATGGGAAGGGACACCCTGGGTTTAAGTGGCCCATGCCCTGTGTTGGGACCCAGGAACGCGTTGATGACTGTTCCTGTAGAATGTTCATATCTAGGTGCACTTTTTTTTATGAAGATTCACATGGGTGTGTGAATCTATGCATGCTTATCATTGGAAACTGAGCTAAGACAATAAAAATTTGGCATACGACTGAGCAAGAAAGCTCACTTTCCCATGGTATTGCGACCAAATGGCTCAATTGTTTGGAGCTGGTGCATCCAGTGGCATTCCCTAGTTAGGCGTAACTCTGTGTGGTACATTCTAATCTTGGGGGGAGGGGAGGGGGATGTACTTGAGTATGTGTACTTCAGTGTTGAGTTAAAAAAAAAAAGTCATGAATGTATGAATTTTGACGTGAAAGTAACCCAGCATATGAGCTGTTGGATTATGCCACGACCCTGTATCCCCACTGCTAAGAAATCACTGATGTTTTGTGACCGAGGAATGGGTAGATCTTGAACCAGCAACCTTCGGCACCAGTCACCCAGCCCAAAAAGGGAAATGCACATAACAATTCAATTCAATTCAATTCATTTATTTGACCAATATAATACAGTATAGTATAATTCATAACAGGTATATTATATAAATACGAATTAACAATCAATCCGATAATTTACTTCTTTAAAAATATGGATTTGGTCAGGAGACTCATGTTAACCCTAGTACTGCTGAATTTTTTTTTTTAACCTGCATTTTGGACCGTATAAACACGGGCCCCGTAGCACTAGGGTTAAGATTGTTCAACAATCGCTAGCATATGAGCCACACAAATATATACATGTAGATATCTCGAAGACAGAGATATCTCCGCTGTACATGACTGATAATAATAGAGGAATTAAACATTTGAATAGACATAGGTAAACTTAAAACATTTAGGCATTGCATATGTAACAGCTAGGGATATTACAAATAGGCTCATATTTTTATACAAGATATTGTTTGACATATATTTTAAAACCTGAATAACTGTGTGTGTGGACTTTACTTTTCGCTATGTCTGGTATTTCATTGATAGTCTGTATAATCTGATGTCTAACACATTTTTCAGCAAATCTATTTCCAGCTCTTACCCTGAAAATTTCTTTCCTTCGCTTATCATGTTGATGTATGCATATCATGTTGATGTAACAACTGTACCAATCCCCATTCTTAAAAAGAATGGTTCAGTGGAGGCCCTATATGTGAATGCCATAGTCAACATGGCCCAGTTTTTCGTGTGTAATCCAGTACAAGTACTGTGTTCGGAGTTGTCTGAGATCGGGGACTGTATATATGTAAGTCCACCAGCATCAAAGGAGCACAGAAAACTGAAAGTAGAGTGTGTATATGTTTTCTGACCATTGAATGGACTGGTCTCGTCATTATGAGATTCCAGATCCTGTGTGGAGTCTATACCAATAAAGTCACAGAACATCCACGTTCCTGTGCTTATTTTTTTTTATCCAGAGTGATGTGTGTGCTGAGTCAGTAGGTTTCTGCAGCACACTTCAGGTGCATTGATCACAGAGTGTACCCTGAAAAGCGACTCACTATTCTATGTTGGCTTCAGTGTGAATTCCACATTCTAATGCCTCATAACTGGCACTTCCCTCAAGTAGCAACAGGTTTAGTCTTATGTCAAGGCTTTCTGCATTTCTTTGTGCCATCTACAGCATGACTCTCTACCTCTCTTATAAGCACCCCTGATGAAAGACCACCCCTGTACTGGGACCACTTCCTGCAAGTCTGATATTTGCATTATATTTTCTTCCTCAAGAGGCGCCACCCCTCTAATCAGGTCACACTTCTTGTGACCTTGAGATGGCCTTATACCACAGTAATGCAAAAATCAGTGATTCAGGCCTTTGTTTCTGTCATGTTGAATGACAAAAACACAGAAATCATGCAAATTTTGGATCGTTTAGTGGCAACAATGTTGCGTGTAACTGACATTTGTTCTGTGTATATGGAATGTACCACCTTCTTACATGTTTTAACTTGTTCGCCAACCAAAAGCACGTGCCTGTAAATTGTCATCTGCGCGGCAGTCTTCTCACATAAAAGTCTCATCAACATAAAACATTTTTGCTGAGAATTGCCGATGGTACATATACTGATAGCATTCCCCAGGTCAACAGCTTTCCTTGGCATGGACTGGGTGCATTGCACCCAACCCACACCAAGGAAAGCTGTTGACAGTTTTATGCTAACCAGGAAATCTTTACGATCGTACATTCAATCATTTCAGTTACTACAGTGACTGTATCTTACAAAATGTCTGAGCAGCTAAAGAGCAAATTTGGTACAAAGTAACATTAGGCACGGCGGAACTGGTTACATTTGTGGATTGTGGTGACTTCATTTAGACCTGAGAGGCATACCATTCGACATTATGTCGATAGTTCTGGTGGACACCTGAACTAATGTGCCTGGAGAAAAGGAACTTAGAGAGGAATTCTGTCGGCAAAATTTCATCCATTATGTTATGAATTCCGTTCTAGATTCAGCACAAAATAGTACATGTGAATCCTATTGGCAGTACACAGTATTTTGTGAATTAGGCAACACAGATAGAGGCATACTGTGGTGTTAAAATAACATTGTTTGATAAAGGTACAGTTATATGGTGTTGAAATGACACTGAATGACATGCTATGGTAGAATGACGTTAAAGCAACAACGAACCACACAGTATACAGTAACAACACTGAACTCCCGAGTGCACATGCAAATAACACGAGTGACCCACAAATGGGTACAGTAATATGGTGTTGAAACAACAGCAAACCACAGTGTCGAGTTACGTAATGCGAAAACAACCATAAATCACGAAAGATACGAGTGTAAAAGTTTGGTTAATATCTGATGCTCTTTCTAATGCCAGGTGTTAACATCATTACAAAGACAGGAACCTGATTATTCAGTTATGAATACTTATTAAGCCAAGGAATTAAATAGATTTAAAAATAATGCAAATAGCAATGAATGTAAAGAGCGATTAATCTGTAAGCATGACCTACTAATTGGATGACTTTTCCCTTTGATGTGAAACAAAAGATGTAAAATACTCACATTTTAGAGGTATAGCCAATACGACTTTTGGAACACCCTTACAGGGTCATACCACATGAAGGGTAACTTGCCAAGTTGCAGGTCAACATGAGTCCTCTTTTTTTGATACCAAGAATCAAATTGATGCCATAACAGCGTCATAACTAAATTGATGGCCAACAAGATGTTAACATGGCCCAATGTTTCAAAGACACAATTACTGGTAAGATTATGGAGGTATTGACTTGTTGAACAATGACTATCAAGCAGCTGCTTGCATATACAAGGAGCCACTGTCAGTGGCTAATTTGAGGGATGCCAATGTTGATGAATATCCAAATAGAGTACAAGGAGTGACAAGTGAGATGACTTGCAGATTATCCTGTGATGAGAATTTTATCTTATTTTTTCACTTCATACATGGATAATGTGCTTGATTCCTGTGGTCTTTGTTATCAAAATGACATTTAGAAAGAGTTTCATTTGCATGGAAGCTCTTTGGCATGTTAATGAATGATCATTATGAGGTGCTAAAGAGGCTTCGACAAAAAAGCGTCCTTGGAGCATGATTAATTCATATTGGATGAGAGGGCATGCTGTCTTACGTTTTCAGTCTACAAGAAAGGTGGAGTTGCAGTTCCTCGCAGTCAGCTCACTGGACTCCGACACACACGTGCCAACATTGATATATTAACTGATTCCAAATCCGTCCATAATCACAGACCTGCCAACTTGTAAGATTTAGTCGTACAATGTACACTTTTCAGCTCTATTGTACACCAGTAAAATTTAATGAACATTTTTTTTTTCTTCTGAGCAATGTGTGCTTTCAAGCGCTTAATATAGGTATAGTGCACTGAAATGAAGAAATTATGGTGAAATGCTTACCCATAATACAGTGTTGTGACACCTATAGAAATTCACAATGGAGTTGCTTGCAATGCAGTTTCCATTTTGATGTATTCATAAAGCAAAAATGCTCTGGCTACATTTTAAAACATCTTCCAACAAATGTAATTTGGGACACATGCAAAATGTCCAAGAAAAACTCATCTTCGGGTGGAAATAACTGTCATAAAGCATGAAATGAAGATTGACACACTTTCTTAGCCAATTGTACACTCTTTGGGGTCATATTTTACACTTTTTTTGGTTTTGAAGTTTGTCAGGTGTGTAATTATCACGAATATTTTCTGAGATTTAAGATACAGATTGCATGTTTACATTGTTTATAAAAAGAAGTTTCATTCAAGTACCAACATGTCTTGTTAAACATCAGTGGTTTGTACATTGCTTGGCAAGTCATGCTACTGCTGGTGTAAGAGGTTCTGGGGCATGACTTGCCAGGCAGTGCAAAAACCACTGTCCTCGGACCCCACCTGCATTAAAAGACCACACCTTCAGGACACTGGCCAAGTACTGTACATCTTATTTTTTTCATCCCAAGAAAGATCACCTGTTCTTGTGAGACCACAATTTTGTCTTTCTTGTGGGTGGTCTTTGAAGACCGGTTTCACTGAACATGTATTCAGACTTCCTTAGAGCGAAACCTCTCTTGAGGGACTATCCACAGGGATCAGAAAATTATGGGCTTTTATTGCAGGTAAAAGTAAAATGAAGTACTATGCAAAGAGACTGAAGAAATGTGATCTTTTAACCTTTCCCCCTTAAACCGACCAAAACCGGCTGGTGGTCAAATGTCTGCTTCAGTGTTTTCTACTAATTTCAAAAGTAATGAAAAACAATTTTGACTGAGAATTGTAGATGAGACCCATCAAGATCACATTCCCCAGGTCAACAACTTTCCTTGGCATGAGTTGGGCACTAAGTGCCCAACTCATGCCAAGGAAAGTTATTGACTCAAATGTCAATTCAAGGGAGAAATGGTTAAGACAGGTGGCCTTTTGAGACTGTGATACAGTGCAGATGTCTAGTTCAGGTCTGAAAATATGTGTATAGAATCCTTTAGCCGCTGGATTTGAAGTGAGTCAATAATATTCCTTGGGTTCCTTTTGGGTATATTCCACACAGGAAAACTGTTGACCTTAACCAAGGGAGGGTAAGGGATTTATGTGTGTGCTGATACATGTATTTGAATGAAAGGCTTCTTAACAAGGAATTTAAATCTGGAATTGTTATAGCATCTCAGTTAAGCTGATTTTTGCTGACCTACAATGATACCCTTTTCTCTGGAATTATGGCATGTTCTCTGGAATTATGGCACTTCCAATGAGTGTGATTCTTGTTACAATCCATATGGAAACAGTTTCAGGAACCAGAAGTAAAGCTGAACTCTGTCCCAACTTGTACCATTCAGAACATATATCTTAAAGAAGTTGAAAATCATCCAAATGTGACAAAGGAAGTTAATACCAGTGTGAAGACAGTACGGGGGACATCTGTGCCATACCAGTGTGAAGACAGTACGGGGGACATCTGTGCCATACCAGTGTGAAGACAGTACGGGGGACATCTGTGCCATACCAGTGTGAAGACAGTACAGGGGACATCTGTGCCAGGCTGCATTTGTTTCAGAACGTTGCAGTGCCAGGGTTGTCCAACTGGAGCATTGTAGCAAAATTTTGCTACAAAGCTCTTCAAAATTGCTACAGATTTTCTCAAAAATAAGTGTTTCTTATGTAAAGAAGTGGAAAAAATGCTACAAGTAAAGAGAATTTTGCTACAAAGATTTTCAGCTGGACAGCACTGTGCACATATAGCTTCCTGTACAGCAGAACCTGTCTTCAAAGACCATTCCAAGGGAACCAAATTATGGTTACTCGGTACAGGTGGTCTGGCATAAAAGGTATAAATACCAATCATACTGAACAAAGTATACTGGCAAGAGGGTCTTTCCAGACAGGTAGTCTCTGATGGGAGAGGTCTGTCGAGACAGGGACCATTGTAAAATAAATCTGGCACCGAACAGTAGCCTCAGTCTGAATCTGGCACCGAACAATAGCCTCAGTCTGAATCTGGCACAGAACAGTAGCCGCAGTCTGAATCTGGCAAGAGGGTCTTTCCAGACAGGTAGTCTCTGATGGGAGAGGTCTGTCGAGACAGGGACCATTGTAAAATAAATCTGGCACCGAACAGTAGCCTCAGTCTGAATCTGGCACAGAACAGTAGCCGCAGTCTGAATCTGGCACAGAACTGTAGCCTCAGTCTGAATCTGGCACAGAACTGTAGCCTCAGTCTGAATCTGGCACAGAACCCACACCAGTCGGAACATTCACTGAGAATGAATGACCATTCTAATATTTATCGAAAGTAAGAATAGGGGAGGTCATAATTATATGTGGATTGAGCTAAATAGACAATTCAAAATGTAAAAGTCTTGCAGACTAGAAGTGTGTATTGCCAGTGGATTGTCTATTAAAGTAACACTCTATCAATAGCACAGGTTGCTGTTTTATGTGTATTTGACTGAGTACACAACCCAGTACACAAAATTCTTGCAGGTGGAGGTGTGTATTCCCATTAAATTCTACATTAAAGCAAGGAGCCAAGAACTTCTACCCTCCTTGATTCAAGTAACATTCAACACAGTAAAACGGTCTTAAAAATTACCACCCCCCAGGAATGACAAAATTGTGGCCTCACAAGACAGGTGGGGTTTCATTCTCATAGGAGGTATAAATAAGATGTAAAGCACCTGGCAAAGTATGCTGAAGATGGGTCTTTCAAAACAGGTGGTTTGTCATCAGAGTGGTGTCTCAAGACACGGATCACTGTATGTTGAATAGTTGTGCAGCAGAAATTATCAAATTTACAGGAGTACTATCTCTATATACAACAATTCACCACAAAAAATTTGGTGTTTCTAGGTAAGTCATTTTAAAGTTATATACATGTAGGTGCAAATTACAGTGGAAACTAATGGAAATACACATAATTGGCCCACCTGCTTACAGAGCCCTCTACTGATAATCCACATGAACCAGCTGATCTTCATCGTACGTATTGATTTCCTGTGCAGCTTACATGTCAATATTTTCATGGGACATTTTAGTTAGACACCAAGATTTACTGCAACAAATCGAGGATTTCTGTGTTCAACATTTTGACCCTTGGTCCCTCAAACTAGCAGAAATCTGGTAATCAGCTGACTGTCCTTATGTGATCTTATGTTTTTTCACTACTAATTGCCTCCCTGTGCTGGCAAAGGTACAGACAGTGAATGCTGTTTTGGTGCATACATGCAGGCATTCATCCATCCGTGGCACTTTATGTCCCGGCTGTAACCCTATTGTCCTTTGATTTAGAATCATGAAACTTTACACACGTGTATCTGGACTCAAAGGGTGTGTCATGCACAAAATAGGTCACTAGGTCAACTATCTGGGTCAGTGATACAATGAGGCGATCATACGTCTTGGAATCTCTGATATCCATTGTAATTCCAGTGGTAATGCAAAACAATTTTGAAAGAGACTTGTAGATGAGATCTGCCAAAATAACCTGTTCCAGGTCAACAGGTTTCCCTCAGCATGGGTTGGGTACTAAGCTGTTGACTCTATCCCAAATCAAGGAGGAAATTATCAAGTCACAAATTACTATCAAGTCACAAATTACAATGAATACACAACCCTCACCCTCCAGACCAGTGTTTTCGCTGCTACTCACTAATTCGCCAAACTGTTACCAAAAAATGAAAGCAGCTGCGAGATGTAATGAAATTAAGGTGAATATGGCAAAAGTTTGTATATTTGCTAACAAAGCTTAAATGTCCAGAGGAACCCCAGCTGACTAAAGCGCCCTCTACAGGATGGACACAAGAACCTTCAATTCTTGCCTTCTCCAATTAGGACCATTTTAAATATACATACAGGTAATTATGATGATTCTGGACAACTTCTGACACCAGGGTTTGATGTTTAACCTTGGGAATTAAGTGGAGAGATTTCCAACTGGTCGTACAGTGCATAGTGGTTTTCTCCCAGTCCTTCAGTTTACTTGTCTACATGAAGAGGTAGAGAGTAGACTCCCTGTATACACCTACATTTGTCCTACAATGAAACCTGCCTTAAAAGACCCCCCCCAGGAATGACAAGTGAGGTCTCTCAAGACCGGTAGTCTTTCATAGGAGGTATAAATTAGATGTTAATTACTTGGCAAAGTGACCTGAACATATGGTCTTTCAACACAGGTGGTCTCTCATTAGAATGGTGTTTAAGACAGGGTTGTGCTGTTGAGAGTAACGCTTTTGGCCAATATTTGACATTTTTTTTCACTTTAACTTGCTTTATTTTCATGTGTTTAAACTTTCACAGCTTTTGTATTTTTGACATTTCAGTATAGTTTTAATTTCACTATTTTGGACATAATTTCTGATGTTATTTTTACCTTCAAAGAAAGACCACCTGTCTCCAGAGACCACAATTTCGTCACTGAGGGTGATCTATGGAGCCAGGATTCCCCTGATATTCATGTTCACCCCTATTGCCAGTAGAAAGTAGTCTCATTTTGCAGGTGGTCTTAAAATACAGGTAAATTTATTGGAGAAACAGACCCTGATGTCATGAAAAGGCAATTTGGAAAAGGGGCATGGTGGATCACAAGAGAGGGTCTAGAACAGGTAGTGACATATGAAGTTGCTCTCTCAGACAGACGTGGCATTAGGCGGAAGACGGGAGATAACAGCCAAGACAAAATACCATGCACTGCAGAAGTTTGCTGTTGAACCTTGTTAAGAGCAGGTCTTGTATGTCTCTGTAAAGTTTCAACTGCATGACACCGCCCACCCCTCAAAAAAAAAAAAAAATGCTTGAGGAAATTTGACAGCCAACTGTCTTGAAAGGTCGCTTGGGCTGCCTCTTGGCAAGTCCCTTAAGACAGGCTAACTTCTAATATTTATTTTCATTTCATGTGTTCATTATATGTTAATATTTAAACATGCAGTATGTTTGTAAAATACAGAAAGAACAAAAAAAAATCTGAAAAGGTGAAGAAAAAAAGAAATGCAAAGAGAGAGCATTTAGCGAGCTGATACATTGTCTACATAAGTTTTGTTGCCATGGTTACCAAACCTAGCAAATGCGACAAATTTGGCATGAGAACCTGCAGGGGGAGTGACCTTTGATCTTACAAGCAAATAGGCAAACAATAAGACAAGGTGGCCTCCAGGGACTATCAGTAGCTGCCCAGGCTCCCCAGCCACACCAATGCTTGCAGTGGCAGCCCCGTGTGTTCATTTGTTTAACAGAATAAGGCCTCAACCATAGGGTATAATATGTCAGAAACACACAAAATTATTGCACAAAATTAAAGTGGCCAAAGCATTGCTCTTGATGAGGCTGGCCCGAGGGCTCGTGGTTGAGCTGGGATGAGTTTGGATGTTGTCACTGGTCAGCCATGAATTAACCGAGCCAAAGTAGAAAGGTTTCCTCTTGTGTTTGAAGACCACACAGCGGTGTTTGCTTGTGGCCAGGGGATATGACATCATAAGAGGGGACAATTCAATTGCTGGACCGGGGATTGTGCAGATCTTAAGCAGCATATTAAGTGTATTGGATTGTCCACTGACCACTGTCTAATGAGCTAAGCTCACAATGGCACCCTGCCCTTTGGCGTCCAATTAAAGTACATATCAACAATTTAATTACACTGTTTGACCTGAAACAAAGTTTGATTGCATTGATATTTTCCAGCTTATGAGTACATATCTATAATTTGCCTGATCAAAGTCAAGTACAAACCATTTAGTATCACAGATGAGGTGGTCTTGGATTCAATTGTGAGTTTAAAGTATGCAAATCAATGTGCATTGTTGTTCAGACTCGGGATTGTTGATGTGATTTGTTTCAAAGCAGATAAGAAGTGTGATAGATTATGCAGGTGTGCGTACTTGAGAACAGAAATATGAAGTCAGATATGTCATTTATATGCAGTGTAGCCATACTCCAGGTTGATAAATGTGGGTGGTTTTAACAGGAGGATTATGATGGCACCAAACTGAGACAACATGGTCTGTGCTCCTGGGCTCCATACATGTTTTTTTTGGGGGGGGGGGGGGGGGGGGGAAGGGGGTAATTGTGACAGCGCTGTCCCGAACCTCTAGTTTTTAATTGTGGCAGGGCTGTCCTGATCCTTTAATTTTTAATTGTGGCAGGGCTGTCCCAGTCCTCTAGTTTTTAATTGTTGCAAGGTTGTCCTGATCTTCTGGTTTTTTATTGTTGCAGGGCTGTCCTGATCCTCTGCTTATGAAATGTGGCAGGCCTGATCCTCTGGTTTTTAATTGTGGCAGGGCTGTCCCGATCCTCTAGTTTTAATTGTGGCAGGGCTGTCCCGATCCTCTAGTTTTAATTGTGACAGGGCTGTCCTGATCCTGTAGTTTTTAATTGTGGCAGGGCTGTCCCGATCCTCTAGTTTTAATTGTGACAGGGCTGTCCTGATCCTCTAGTTTTTAATTATGACAGGGCTGTCCTGATCCTCTGGTTTTTAATTGTGGCAGGGCTGTCCCGATCCACACTGACATACCATTGCATATGACAGCACCATACTGACATACCATCCCGTATGACAGCACCATACTGGCATACCATCCCGTATGACAGCACCATACTGACATACCATATTCTATGCTCTATTTTATTTTAATAGAAGTAGCCTCCCATATGACAGCACCACACTGATATACTATAATCTCTGGTGTAACTATTTTATTTTAATAAAAGGATTATCCTACATGACAGCACCACGTTGACATACCATAACCTGTGGTGTAACTGTCTTATTTTAATAGAAGGATCTTGCCATATGACATCACCACACAGACATACCATATTCTGTGCTCTATTTTGTTTTAATAGAAGTATCCTCCCATATATGACAGCACCACAATGACATGCCATATTCTGTGTTGTAACTTTTATTCTAATAGAAGAATTGCCTTGCATGACAGTACCACACTGAGACAACCCATTCTGTGTTCTTTCTTGAGTGACGGGTCATCTTACAGTGAAACACCACAGTGAAATTGAACTTATTCTCTGTTGCAACTAGAAATAAACTCCAGCCAGATTCTGTCTTATTGGTGATCCACCTGTTCACAACTGTTGACCAGTCAGAAGTTAGTGGGTCCAAATGACAATGCCTTTGTCTGTTACTGCGTGTGGGTTTTAGGGAGGTGGAAATAAAAAACATAACAGCTAACAAGTTAAAACCGGTCAGCCGCGCACAAAAGGGAATAAATAATATATGATCAATGTAAGTCTAATGATCCTATGTTTAATATCCAGTTCTTAAGATCTCATGCACGAGACATTTATTAGAGGAAAATTGCCTCTGGTGACCTTCAAATTAGGTCAAGGTCACTGTCCTTCAAAATTGATGAAGACCCTTACGAGGGTGATTATCTGTAAATGTTTCATGATTCCAGCAAATTGGTTCTCCGTATATTGCGTGCAATAAATTCATAGAGTCTGTGATACTAGCTTATCTGGTTCTTCTGATATTCCTTGCAATTTTTTTAAATGGATTGACCCTGGTGACCCTAAAATCAGGTCAAGAGCACTGTCCTTCAAACCTGAGCTAGACTCTTACAAGGGTGATTAACTGTAAAAGTATTAACATCCTATCTTATCCAGTTCTTTAGATCTCATATGCGAGACATTTATTAAAGAGAAAAATTCCCTTTTGATGACCTTCAAATTAGGTCAAGGTCCTTGTCCTTCAAACTTGATGAAGACCTTTACAAGGGTAATTATCTGTAAATGTTATATGATCCTAGCAATTCTGGTTCTCCTGATATTGATGTAAAATTCAAAAAGGGTCATCAACTAAAAAGGTTTCATGATCCCAGCTTGTCTGGTTCTTCTGAAATGGCACACAAGAAGAAGGGACACACCTATAGATACACGCATTTACAAACAGACACGGGCAATAACAATACTTCCCAGACCTAAATGGGCTGAGGGTTAACTGATTCCATACTATGGTGACAGGCCTTGGTCAGTGGTTCTGGCACTGCCTGGCAGCTGCAGCTGCAGCATGACTTGCCAGGTAGTGCCAGAACCGCCGACTTAAGACTATAGGCATGTTGGTACTTGAACGAAAGCTTTTTTCATGAATTTAGACATGCAATTGTCGTCTTAAATCTAGGCAGATATACAGAACAATCAGGGACTGGTATGGAATGAGTTAATGAGTAGACAAAATGGTGTCGGGGCTGTTCAGCTGGCACTACAGAAATAAGGTGAAGATGACAATTCAAAGCGGGCAAAAATTGTGAATTACCGTTGAAGTACGTAAAGTGTCTTTCCTTTTAACTCTTTTGGTGCCAATCATGACTAAAGTCGATCTACGTCAGTGAAATTAGTCTGAATTATCATTAAGATCCCAGATTTGTATTCCTCATAAAAAGACCATTCATTCAAGTACCAGTATACCTATAGTTGCAGAGAGAACATCCTAGGTCAACAGCTTTTCTCGGTGCTTATTGGGTGCATTGCGCCCAATGCGTGCCGAGAAAAAGCTGTTGACTCGGTCCAAAATTTGGCACTGAAAGAGTTAAATTCCGAATGCTCACTGAAACTCTTGACTAAACTCAAGTATTGTGAATTACTTTCCAAATACATGAATTGTCTTTCCTTTGAAATTCCAAATGTGTACTGAAACTCTTGGAGAAACTCTTTCTTGCGTACATGATTCCTAGTACCCACTGGTATGCTGTTGTATGACTGCTTTTTCACTCTTGTCTTTTAATCAGTCTTTCACCATCAGTAAGTAGATATTAAAGTTTGTTTGAATAAACCCAGTTTTTTGTTATGAAGCCAATAAGAAGTGCATCATTTAGGGTTGTGCTACAAAAGATTTGTTGGTAATCACCTTTTTGGTGAAGTTTAGCTGTTTGATGCAGTAATATCTGTATAAATCCAGTCAAGATAGCGTCAGCTCATCATCTTGATCATTTTATCCTCTGTAATATTTGAAGTAATTAATTGCATTTTATCATAAGCCTGTAAGTGCTTGCAGAGCAGCTTCACATTCATACCCATCAATGTCAAATGCAATGAAACAATTTGTTGATTTGGTCTTCTAAGTACAGATTCTCAGCGCACACAGTCAGAAGTAAGTTTTCTGTCATTGTACCTGTGTGTTTGTGGAAGGTCTTTATCTACATGACGGTCTAATGAAGCAAAAGTCTTAGTATCACCACTGGATTACCTGTAGCACAAAGCGACGTGGCTATTAAGTAACAAAGCATTTGTATAGATGAGAGACGAGCAGACCATATAAAGTGTCTACCAATCCATATGAAACAAATGTGGCGGATATACTGCGCGGATATAGCATTGACGGGCTGGCCATTGAAGTAACTGGTCAGTATTGAAGAGGCCCCATTAGGATATCAGAGATGACAAAGTGGCTTGTCTCATTGTCACTGCCACTGCCGAGTTGAAAACTGGGATACCGAGATAGTGATCGGCCACAGCAGCCAGCTGGGTTTACCTGTCGTAGAGGCATTTAAACAGCACTAACAGGCACAGATCCAGGAATTTGTAAAATCGACTGGGGGAGGGGAGGGGGGGGAAGCCGAAGTGCCCATGGCCTATCCCTGAAAACATGCACAAGTCCATCGCCAGACTCTCGAAGAATGGATCCAGATGTGTTCTGTGCCTGAAAGGTCTTTGTGAAAATATTTGTGCCTTGTAATTGTAGAATCAATTTTGGGATGAATTTGAGAGGTGCTGGGTTTAAAATGCTATAAGAACAAAAATTGGACCTGGGGGGGAGTGGGGGTGGGCGCAAAACCTCTTTGGACCTCACCATCCAATCTTATTTCGCCCCTGGGTGATAAGTTAGGGTGAGTTCGCCTTATACCTGTGTAGAATTGAGGTGGCTCGACAGCCCCATGGCTTTGAAATCAAATCTAGAGAGTTAGAGACTGTACATGGCAAATCAGTTGTGCAAAGTGACAGTCAGAGCTTGGATGACTTTCAATAAAACAGTACCGATTAACAGGCGGTCGCACAATGGTATGAATGGCAAGGAAGTCGGGGAGATAGCAGTGGGGCATTGTTTTGTTATGCAAGCCGTGGCATTGCTAATGGAGGTTCGCTTTTTGATCCTACAGTTACAGTTTATGGCGGATAATTGTGCTGATTTAATGTACTGACTGCCACACCTAGGCCGAGACAAGACAAAGTACTCATCAGTTGGCATTGATCAGTAATAAAGCATTAGTCTACGTTTGTTGTTGCAGGCTTCAATAGATAGCTGTGGTAATAATGGGGGAGATGGCAGCAAAGTGACAGCGCTGCCATCAATAGAGATACTCCATAGATATACATACATTGTGTGCATAATTATTGTATTTCTATAGAACACAACCCAGGTATTGTAAGGTATCCCAGATAATTGTATGGTTCCTATTGTATGTCTTTTCAGGCAGCTGGCTTTGTTGTTGCCTATATAAAGCTAAAACAACATCAGATTATAAAAGTAAGCATTCGTGTATATACACGGAGCTTCCTTTTTATAAGACCCGCATTATCAGGCGGATTCTCATGCAGCATGGTGGGTCTCTTGGCTCCCTATGAAAGCACTTTGCCATAACTTAAATGTTAAATGTCTCGTCATTGTAAGGCGGTTTTGAAAAAAACACACAGTCTTCTCCGCAGATCTATAATCATCAGTGTTATAATGGGGGAGCACTCTGTGTGTGTGTGTGTGCGTGTGTGCGTAAGTGCGTGCGTGCGTGCGTGCATGCACCATATTCCTCCAAATAGAGGCCTCCACCTCCTTGAAGTCTGAATTATACAAAAAAGATTAGACCAAAGATTCTGTATTTAACAATTTTTTCACAGCATTTTCCCTCTAATGTTTGAAGTTGGGTTTCAGTTTGAAGGCTTCTTACACTATAATGTAAGTGCCCGTGGACCTTACTGGCAGGAATATAGTATGTCTGTATGCACGTATGTAATGTGTGTATATATGTATGTGTGAAAAGACCACTAAGTGCCCAACCCATGTCAAGGAAAACTGTTGACTTGGGGCATGTGATCTTGATAGGTCTCATCTACAATTGTCAGTGAAATTGTTTATCATAACTGTTAAAATATAGTTGAAAACACTGAACCAGACAACGTTTGACCATCAGCCAGTTTTGTTCAGTTTAAGGGCAAAGGGGTAATGTGCAATCCCTGCTAAGTTCCAGAAGTCTTTACAAATCTGTGACCGACACAGCAGTGATTAAGAACCATAATCCTTCACTTTCTGTGCCGTTCATTGGTCACATGAACGATCATCTGTCTGGAAGTCTTGCTCCTGCATCACGCTCTGTTAATTTGTTCCTCAAACTTGGTGATGTTCTAATAATAATTTTCCCTAAAAAGCACTATTGATAGCCAGGTGATGATTATTAGATGCTCCCCTACTGTATCTATATTAAGGAAAAGCTCCACAAAATGTTCTCTCTGTATTTAGTGGACTTACATAACAGCAGTATTTACCTATGTGTCATACATGTGTGATTTTGTGTGTAAACTTTTTGTAGGTTTCTTTTTTTTTCCCCCCTCTAGATGCCCCATCAGAAATCCAGTAGGTCTAAGGAAAGATTTGTATGCTTTAGTACACCTACTGTATGACCCACTCAGGGTCAAAGTGAAGTTCAGTTGATACATAGCAGGAGAAATGTAATTGAGGCACTGTTAGACTGCTTTGATGATCTCTAGGATATATGATCTTTACAAAATCTATGAAAGACACCCTTTCATGCCTACCTTTTACAAATTAACTCTGTCAGTGCCAAGTTTTGGAGTGAGTCAACAGCTTTTCTCGGTGTGCATTTGGCACAATGCATGCCGAGAAAAGCTGTTGACCTGGGATATTCTCTCTGGAACTATAGGCATGCTGGTACTTGAATGAAAGGTCTTTTTACGAGAAATACGAATCTGGGATCTCTGTGATAATTCAGACTAGTTTGACTTAAGTAGATCGGCTCAGGTTGTGCTTGGTGCTGAAAGGGTTAGTATTTGATGGATGCAAACATGGTTATCAGTATGAGGACACTTACTTGTCTATCATCACTTTGGAAACTTAAGCTTTACCCAAAAGACAGAGTAAAATTTTCTTCTGCAGTTTGGGAAATGTTAATACTGTGATCCAATATAAAGAAGTATGTTTATAATATTTGTGCTTCCTATGAAAGACCACCTGTCTTGAGAGACAACAATTTGGTCATCCTATGGATGGTCTTTTAAGACAGGTTTCACTGTAATCTGTCGGCCAATTTCAATCAAATGGTGTGTGGTTCATTGTAAATTGTCAAATGAAAAATACTGCGTGTAAGTTGAGTCATAGGTGACACAAGGGAGGGAAGTTTGTTTTGCTGAGATTCAAATGCTTGACACTTTATAGTTTTTACCTTTCTAAAAACATGCATATGTTGTTCCATGAACACGCAATGGCTCATGATTTTCAAACGTGCATTTATTGTTCGATGGACACACAATGGCTGATGATTCTCAAACATGCATT
The DNA here is from genome assembly GCA_964020975.1 of Hermodice carunculata. Lineage (NCBI taxonomy): Eukaryota > Metazoa > Annelida > Polychaeta > Eunicida > Amphinomidae > Hermodice > Hermodice carunculata. The sequence goes on from OZ026624.1 coordinate 24,896,014, forward strand.
TATTGTTACATGAACATACAGTGGATCCTGCTCTTTAGGCATGCATTTATTGTCTCGCTAGCATAAGCTGTTGGCCAGACTCAGCACTCACTTTCCAGACATTCGTCCATCCGTCTGTGGAAGATGAATGTTGATGCTTTGGTAACTCTGGATTTTCGTTGCTGTCATTGTTGGGTTTGATATTTATGAATATGGGTCATGTTTTTCTACATAAGTGTATCATACTAGAGGCGTCCGTCAACAAAAAACTTCGGAGTGGCATTATTTCACTAACTACACTGGCTAGGGCTTTCATACTTGGTTAAATGATTGATAGTGATGGTCACTACAGATTTGTACCATCACTCTCATACTTTATTGGTTACATCGTGCTTGAATGAGCATTGTAGAAAAACTTCGGAGTGGCTTGAATTATGCTGGCGAGACATCCATGCCCCCCCCCCCCCCGAGCCTGGCACTGGTTGCACCATAAACACAGTGGCTCCTGATTTTCAAACATGCATATATGGTTCCATGAATACACAGTGGCTCATGATTTTTAAACACATTTATTGTTCAATAAGCACACAATGGCTCATGATTTTCAAACATACATTTATTGTTGTCTGAACATACAGTGGCTCCTGATTTTTAAAGATGCGTTAATTGTTCATAAACAGTGGTTCATGACTTGCAAACATGCATATATTGTTCCATGAACACACAGTGGCTCATGATTTAAAGACATGCATTTATCGTTCCATGAACACACAATGGCTCATGATTTTTATTCCTCAGTCTTCTAAGCCTGAGGGGTATTGTCTTCATCTATGCATCTGTTGGTCTCTTGTTAACACCATATCTCCAAAAATACTCACTTTACAGAGACCAAATTTTTATCACAAAAGGCCATTGAGGTGCTTCATGTGCCTATCAAAAAGTAGGTCACTAGGTCATATATTTAGGTCACAGTACTAAATTAAAGAAAAAAACAACATTAACGCCATCTAAAAAATACTGAATGTAGCTTTATCAATTATTTATGACAGTTTGTCATGACATTTTTAGGTCACAGTGCTGCACTGAAGAAAAATGTCGGTACCATGATATCTTCAAATCTTAATTTTCTCATTGTAGCTGCACCAGTTATTTATGACAGTTGGTCTCAAGGATGCCTCAGACACCTAGTGAAAACTAGGTCACTGGGTCACATATTTAGGTCACAGTGTTGCATTGAAGAAAATGGCTTTACCATGATATTTCTGCTCATTGCATTTGCACCAAAGCTTTGTCATGAGGTCAAACAGAAGTAATCTTGACCTGCCGGATGGGTATTGTCGTCATCTACGCGTCTGTCCATCCTAGCCAAGGGGTTTTGGGTCACTGACCAGCTTCTAGTTAAACATGCATTTATTGTTGCACGAACGTACAGTGGCTCATGATTTTCAAACATACATTTGTTGTTCCATAAACACAGTGGCTCATGATTTCCAAACATACATTTGTTGTTCCATAAACACAGTGGCTCATGATTTCCAAACATACATTTGTTGTTCCATAAACACAGTGGCTCATGATTTTCAAACATACATTTGTTGTTCCATAAACACAGTGGCTCATGATTTCCAAACATACATTTGTTGTTCCATAAACACAGTGGCTCATGATTTCCAAACATACATTTGTTGTTCCATGAACACACAGTGGCTCATGATTTCCAAACATACATTTGTTGTTCCATAAATACAGTGGCTCATGATTTTCAAACATACATTTGTTATTCCATGAACACACAGTGGCTCATGATTTGACCCCCATCTTGCATCAGATCCAGTCATCTGTCTTGAAAGTAAATCTGATCATTTGTTTTATGTGACACTTTAGATGAGAGGAGCTACCTTTGCAAATATGTAGATATAAGTTTTGAGTGCTCAAAATCTTGAAGATGTCTTCATTGATGCTGAGGTTGTTCCATACAAATAAATGTTAAAGTGTTCATCCAGTCAGCCTGTCTGTCTGTCTGTCTGTCTGTCTGCCTGTCTGTCTGTCTGAATAATTATGTCACTCAGAAAGATGGCCTCAAGATTTCTTTCACTCATTTCTTAAATTCATTACTCCAAGGCATCTGTATGGGCCACTGATCAAGAAAGACTTCATTCTGTAGTAAGTTACAAACAGGGACAATTTACTGTTCTAGAAACAGAGCCTCTCTGCTGCAGATTGATGGGCAAGGGATTAATCATTCGTGTAAAATTTATGTCATTGCTGAGCACTTGCTTTGGGATACACTCATACATGTCAAATGAAGACTCCCTCTGATAAGTGCAGATGTCTTCCTACTGAAAGCGTCTATCTCTTTTGTATTGTCCCTCCAAGAAGGACCACCCCTCTAATGTGGCCACTTCCTATTGCAGAAGGGGTGTTGTTGAGGGTGGAGCTCAGTATAACCACAGTTCCTAAATACTGGGCAGGAGGACCTCAGGATTGAAGCCTTATTTGAGGGGCATCACTGTATAAGAGAAATGTTCAGTGTCCAAGCCTTGATCCCCTGGCAGTCCGCCCAATAATTTTGAAGTCTGGGACAGCAAGACTGCTCTTAATTTCACAGGCTGGACAGACTGTCGTGGTGTATCAAACAGGACATTGTGAGCCATGAAATCCTGATAGTAATACGACTAGATTGACATGTTTGTATGTGTTATTTATGCATGGATACTTTGTGTGTTGTAGGTTCATTTTGACAGTGGGAAGAAGGCCGGACTTTCCAGTTCCAGGCATACCACTAGGTAAATTCAATGCACAGACTTTTGAGGTGTTCTTCTTTAGTGAGCGCATCTTGTGAACTGTGTCCCCGTCTTTCAAAGTATACAAGGTGTGCATGGAATCCGAAAACACTGAAAACACCAGAAGCAGCAAAGATCTTTCCTGCCCATGACTTCACTGTAAAGCTTGTGAGAAGGGGATATAGCAGCTTCAAGGGAGACAAAATACTTGGAGCGGTGGAAGGGACCAACAAAAAAAAGGACGATGCTTCAGGTGGAGCGATCGAAGTGGAGAAGAATTTGTGGTGGGGGACAAATGTGAAGAAAAACTGGAGGAGTTAGGGGCAACCCTAGTGAAGACACAGACATTTACCGATGTATACTATGACACCAAAGATTATAGATGGACATTGGCTGACCATTGGTTGAGGCAACGTGATGGAGTGTGGCAGCTGAAATGTCCACCAGCTCAACGTGAACATTCCCGAACCACTTCCCAGTACATGGAATGCAGCAGAGATGCAGACATAGGGGAGGCTCTGTCACGGCTACTGCCTAATGGTACTTCCAGCAAACTCGACGTAGCCCAAATTATAAGCGTGGCTGGTTGTCTGCCATTTGCAAAGTACCGCACGGATCGCAAGACATATCGCCTCGATGGCTTGAAAATTGACCTGGATCAGACAGACTTTGGGTTTGGTGTTGGAGAAGTGGAAGCCATTGTCAGGGACAGCAGTCAACTGGAAGGTGCTGTCAAGATGGTGGATGAACTGTGCCAAAACTTAGGTATGTGTGTGTCATTTGTTACAGTTAGAGGATGCTATCAAGCCTACTTTTTTATGCCCCCCCCCCCCCCCGCCCATGGGGTATAGTTGCAACATGAATTAGGGTTATTAATATGTCAGTCTGGTCAAACTTTGTGGAAGAATACCAGGAGTGAGTTTGATCAAATTTTGCACAATGGTACTTCATGATACAGAGATGATTTGACAAGATTTCCAGATCACTGTGGTCTCCTGAACAGGAAGGCATACCAACCAACCAACCCAGTTGTTATACCACCCCAACCCCCAACCCCTCCACACACACAAAGTTTTTTTTGGGGGGGTATACTTTTTTCAGCTCATCAGACTGTCCGTAGCAGAATCTTTGTGAGTAAAATATCTCCTGATTCACAGGTAACGTCAAACTCAAATTTACCTTCATTGTCCATTGACACTATATCTTGGCCTGAATACATTTTGGTGAGCTTTACTTTATTTTCAAGGACACAGGTCACCTGTTTGGAGGTGAGGGTGGGGAGGGGGGGGGGGCTATGCAGTCTATCCATGATGACTGGTCTAGTTGAAATCAGCACTGGCTTTGCTTGTCATCGTAGCTAACGTTGCAGTAGGAAAAAAGTACACTCTGCTTTTGTTTTATAAAACAAAACTACAGTGGTACCTGCTTTAGCTCATTCCATACCAGTCCCTAATTTTTCTGTATATTTACCTAGATTCCAGAGGACAATTGCATATTTAGATTCTTCATGCAAAGAGCTTTCGTTCAAGTACCAACATGCTTATAGTCTTAAGTCAGTGGTTCTGGCACTGCCTGGCAAGTCATGCTGCAGCTGCCCTTGCCAGGCAGTGCCAGAACTACTGACCAAGGCCTGTGACTATAGTATGGAACGAGTTAAAGACCACCTCTCATGAGAAAGTGAGGTCTTAAATAGCCGGTACATCTGTAGTTGGTACATGTATAAAACATATTTGCTGTAAAACTTCGAAGAACTTAAAACTTCAACTATTATATGGAAGCAAGAATACCTATAGAAAGACGTCATAACTGTTTGGTGGGGTTAACCTTGGGGCAGATAGGGTATCAACAAGGTGGAGGTACCACCCTGCCACATACATTTATTTTATGCCCCCCATCCCAGAAGAAGTGGGGCATTTAGCTTTGCTCAGGTTGACTATCCAGTAGACCAAATGATTTCTGATCAATAACTTAGAGAATGGTTGTACCTATCAACCATGAACCAGGTAGGGTCAGTGAGCATGGTCAATAGATGGTTCCTATCGATTTTGGGATCAGCAGGTCATAGGTCATGCCCCTGGTGACCTTGATAGTGAAAATGGTGTCAGGGTCATGATGTCATAAAGATCTACCCATGAGTGTCCAAACAATAACAGGAGGTAGATCTGTCTGCTGCCCATTGACAGATTGACAAGGGCCGGGGACATAGATTTTTTTTTTTCTTTTGAACTGCAGTGTGTGTAGAATATCAAACATATTATAAATAAATTTTCCCATACGATACTATCCCTTTTCAGTGCCCTTGTCCTCTCAAGTGCCCCCACCCCCACCCAAATAAATAAATAAATGAAAAATCTGGCACCAAAGTTGTGGAATATGGGAAAATTATAAATATTTGTGATCATTTACCAGTTAAAATGGCCAAAATGTTCCTAATTTAGGCCCGTGGAGGGGATGATAAGGTAGGTGTAAATGAAAGTTCATATATATTTTAGTTTCAAAAGTAGAAAAATAAATAGGTTATTCTATAATTCTAACAATTCTTATTGGGAACTAAGCAGCCAGGCCACTATAATTTTGTGTATTGGGTTGTGTATTCAGGTAATTGCACAGATAACTGAATGTCCAGGGTCAAAGCTCTCTTCAATGGCCCAGGTCAATAGCTCTCTTCAATGGCCCAGGCCAACAGCTCTCTTCAATGGAGCAGGTCAATAGCTCTCTTCAATGGCCCAGGTCCATAGCTCTCTTCAATGGCCCAGGTCAACAGCTGTCTTTAGTGGCCTGGGTAAACAGCTCTCTGCAGTTGGCTTTGTGTGCATTCTGTGTGGTTAAAACTGTTGGTGCAGTCCAAAGGGATGCACTGAATAGAAAAAATTGATGAATTTACTGATTCCATACAAGTTCCAGATTTTCCCTGCAATATTTACCAGGATTTGAAACATCGACTGTTTGAGCTCTCATTTCACTCTCCCCTGAAGACTACAAGACAAAATCAACAGCTTTCCTGGGTGTGGGTTGGACAGGGAAAGCTGTTGACACAGGGCAGGCTGTCACGATCAGACTCCGTACAGTTGTCGGTAGAAACGTGAGGCAAGTGTTCATGAACTTAGGCTTGATGTGCTAAAATGACCGACCAGTTTTGTCCTTACCTGGACTCATCAGAGACTAAAGTGAGTTCTGTTCAACCCCAGAGTGAACATAAATATTTGTGGTTGCTATTTACAGGCAGCTGGTCTCAGTTACAACTGTCTGTGCGTTGATTCAACAGAAACCGAATGCTATGTTGGATACGCTGGGCTTGTAAAGAGCACGATAATATGGCTACAGGTGTAGACGACATAACTGTATTATAATAAAACTTTCATTCAAAATGTTTTCTGGAAGAAAACATTTGAGTCAAAAAGCTGCAGCAAAAGATATTTCCCTTCAGGGTCATTGTGAGCAGTTTGAGCAGGAAGGGGCTAACTTTAAGGCAGATGAAGGAAGGTCCCATTCATGTAGTTTCCCTTTCCACTCAAATCAGTCAGTCGCCCAAATTTTGTCTCTATGTTTGTACGTAAATCAACTGTTTATGGCAAACATTTTGAATGAGCAATATAGTTATAGCTGTCAGGCTAGCCTGCCCCAGGTTAACAGCTTTATTGGTGTAGATTGAGTGCATTCCGTGCCCAGGACAGGTGTTGACTCTGCCTCTTTGCAGCCAGGTGGGGCTTTGTTACAAGCGTTTTCACAATTCATGATTTTTTTGGACGTCACAACACATTTCATGAACAAGATCTTTCACAGTTCATGATGAACATTTATTGTAGCAGTCACAGTTCACTGGAAATGAAAACTCTCACTCATAATCACAGAAAATATCCCCACCCCCAAGTACCAACATGCCTAGTCTGAAATCAGTGGTTTTCTAATTGCTGGTTATGTCCTGCTGGAACGACTGCTGCAGCAGGCCTTGCCAGACAAGGCAAAAACCACTGACCAAGCCCGTTGCCAAGTAGTATGCAGGATCATGATGATTTTAGGTCCAGAAAAATTAACATCACCAAAGAGGTGCTCTTTGTGCCTTGACGTAAGTTTTACATGCCGTTCAGCGTAGCCCATGGATGTTTAACATGTAGCAAAATATGTATAGGCAAATGAAGACTGATCAGAAATGCATAGGTGTCGACCCTGATGACCTTATTACTGGACAATTTGTATGAATAGTGGAAAAGGTGGAATATTGGCCCCAATATGATGCCCTGGTGATTAATTCTGAGGTCGTCAAAACTGGAGACTGCAGGTCGAAAGAGGAAAGGGGACACTTCCAGAGACCAACATAATGAACAGTAGTGTATCGTTAATATTACGAACTGTTTATATGACATTCAAAACCAACAGTCAGGCTGGACTTTTTTTTTTTTTTTTACTTTATGGCTATACAAAATTAAAATGTGTTCTGTTTGATTGTGTAACGTCTGAGGTCACTGCTTATTAATGATGAATCCAGCACACAACAAAGCTTTAATTCGGCATACCAGCCACCAACTTGAGAATCGACCCAGCCTGTGGGGCTGCCAACCAATGGAAATTACATGCAAACATGATCTAATGCCTGTCAATCCACAAAATTATTTTCTGAGACATGTAATTTTGACAATCTTGGGAGTGGAGTATTTGAGCCCCGGTTTGATGGTCTCAGCTTACGTCTGCTGACAGTAATGTTATTGTTATCGATCTTGGATGTAGAATCCTATTTTGCTTATTAATAGATGGATAGTTTATTTTGCCATAAGCCATCACTGTACATATATATGTGATATCAGAAACTCATGAGTTTTAGTTCGTGTACAAATAAATATCGTATTGCCGGCACAGATCAGGGAGGGCAGGTACAGTTTGTTGACAACTGTCATATGTCGTTCAACCTTAGTTTTTACTAGACATTGACAGGAATGCAGTAACATATGTATTCAACTACAATCCATCCATGTGAAGAACAGAATACAAATTTCATATTCTCACTTGGACGTACACCGTGGAGAACTGATACAGATATGATGGTGATATTCCAAGCCTATGGTCTATCCAACCAAATGACAGATTTGTCAGCCACCCCAACCCGATGCATTGACCGTTTTCAAATGTGAGATCATCTATTTGTAAACTTGTTTGTCCAGATAAACTGTTGAACCATGCACTCTGGTCCTAGTCATGTTGATTGCCTGAAGCCTTTGGCATTTAAAGCTTTGATGGTTTGTTTCCTGATAAATGAAGGTAAGTTAAGTGGAGTTTGCTATCTTAGAAAGGGATACAGAAGAAAACAAAAACAAAAATGGACGAAAAAAAATTGAGTTGTGTCATGCAGACATAATATGCATCTGCAATATTTCTCGCAGAAAAAAAAGTGCTGACAACACATTGGTGGCAACAGGTTGCTTATTGTTTGTTACCCTTCCCCCTTAGAGGGGTAAATTGCTAGCCTTAATGGCCATGCCATTCTGACAGGGCTGGTCTACAATTCTCATTCTGTCATTTTTTTTAAACAGTACAATCAATAAACAATCATTTAACCACACAACAGTCTACCTCCAGCTTTTTTGTTCAGTTTAAGGGGAAGACGCTCATGCTTCATGCAGCGTGTCTATTTGGCTGCAGTAGGTCTTCACTGGAAAACACCACCCGCCCACTGACCAACCCCCTCTATATTTTTACATTTGAAACACTTCCAAGTAAACCTGACTCAAATTGTTTCTCACGAATAAGAAACCTATAAGAGAATCAAAGCAAAAAAATACAACTGAACGATGTTTGACATCCAGTTGTCATTTGCTCGTTTAGAAAGAAAGAGCAAACATCTATAAACTGCAATTCACACACTTCTGAATACTCTATCAAAGATAGCCATTCAGATTTAAAACCTGAAAGTAACTTAAGAATGTATAGATAATTAGTACAAACTATCTGACTGCAAGTCAGACATTTAAAAGTAAAATTTCATAACTGTTGTCAAAATTTTATAATTGAAAGTGAGGCACTTATCAGTTATCACTTCACATTTTAAAGAAAATGGTGTAAAACTTAAAACCTAAATGCAACTGAGACACTTATAAATGAATTTGAGACTCCCATTTATAAAACCTTCTAATTGCAGCTCAGATTCTTACAAACAAAATTTCAAAGACAACCATTTAAAGCTACAACCTTATAAATAATAATAAACTTATCAATAAAATTTCAGGGAAAAATAATGCTCAGAGTTAAAACCTTTTAATTTTAACTCAAACACTAATGACCCTTCTATAAAAAAGCTTCATAGACAGTTTTTTACCACATATAAACCTAAGTATAAAAATGCAAGTTTTATTCACATATTCAACTTTGGTTCACAGACAGACCATACTGCAATTTCAGCTTCTGAAAATGATTGTCTTTATAAATATTGCACAATTACAAGCAAAGATGTGCAGTGAGTTTTGTTCCTATATACATGTATAACTCATGGTGCATTTTTATGTCTCAATGTATACTTAATATATTTTGTTGATTCTGTTAGTCTCTGTGATGGTTTATGATGGGGTATAAATACTTGAGAACACAGGGACCCTGAATAGACCATGTTATTGTTATCTTGTTGCAAGGAAAAGGTGCATGATTTGTATTTGAAAAAAAAAAATATGATTGAACTTTTGGCCTTTTTTACATGTTGTGATGTGTTGCAGTCTGGCAGTGCATCGTGTTGTAGGTTGATTGGAGACCTGTTTTTTCCTGTTCAATACACCTGCCATGTTATAGGCCTATCATATTTCAAGCTTCTTAATTGTATTTCCTACACAATAATCCTTGCAATTAGGAAAGATCTAATAATCCTTTGTTTATCCGAGGGCAGCCACTGCACACACAAATCAACTTTGATCTGTCCATGGTACCTTCACAGTATGGGAAAAAGCTTTGGTCCAATCACAGAGGAGGGTTATCAAGTGTGTCAGGAAAATTAACCATTTCATCACGTCAGATCATGAAGTGTATCAGGAATATTAACCCTCTATGTTTCTGATAGGTATGGCCCAACTTGTACGACATTTGTTGTGTTTTAGCATCCAGCCTTTCCTACAGCAGTCCCTCCTTTGAAAGACCACTCCTTTGGGAGACCACCTCCTTTGAGAGACCACAATTGTCAGGTCTCTCTGTAGTACTTTTCATGTTATTTATACCTCCTTTTAGGGACCACCTGCCTTATGTGACCACCTTTTGGGTGACATTAGGGGCGTTCTCTCAAAAGAGGGACTACTGTAACACCACTCCCAGTTTTATGGTTCATAGTCATTGACAATCATGATATATCCTCTTAATTCCCTTAATTTCCTTGTACTTTTATTTTTGTTTATTTCACTGATAGGACAAAACTGTTAGGAAAAAAAAACACTATGAAATATTTAAAAAAAAAAAAAAAGAAATATTATTTTAACACAAGTTTGATAGGAACTATGTGCAAAATAGTGAAATTGCATCAGTGACATATCTTGAATGCAAAAAGTGTGAAAATTTATACTTGTGAAGTTAAGCACATTTACAGTATCCAACATTTTGACAGTAGTATTAGTATATTGGTCAAAATGGTGATGTACAACTGGGGTTCATTGTGCTTTAAATTTTATCACTTGGGAACTTAGTAGAAAAAGGTAGTGATTTTTTCTACCCACCGAAAGATGCCGAAAGCAACCAATGTTAACGATTACACCCCGTCGACTGAGGAGAAGGGCTGTGGCAATGTACAGTAAAAGCCCTCTTTGTCATGTAGATTCTCGTGACACAAGTCTGCAGCTGTGTGACAACTATACATAAATATAACCGTAAAACTACATTTTGTCTCATCTGCTGCCCATGTTGCATTGAAAATTTGATATTTGTGGCTCGTATACATTGTCTTATGTATGAGACATCACACAAGTCACAATAAAACACCATCTTGCAAGATCAGATTGCCATCAAAAATTTAGTCATAATGTGTAAAATATCCATCCACTTACGTGAGAGATGAGGGTGCTCTACAAGTAGGGAATGGGGAACAAATAGGGATTGCATGGTACAACTTGAAAATTAGGCAAGCAAAGTGCGCTTTTGAAGTTTGAATGTCAGATTTCAGGAAACATGTTGGAAACAGTCAGGTCTGACAAGGACTTGATAGCCTGTTAGGCATTGAGATTTTTGTATTCCGGGTGTGCAGAATTTAAAATTTGAGGGAGAATTGATCAGATTATATAGAAAATTGTCGTTATAAATCCACATAATCCTCTTCTGGTAAGAATAAGACCTGAGTCAACAGCTTTCCTGGGCAGGCATTGTGCATTGTGTCCGCCAACAGGTGTCCAGCTTAGCTGAGGATTTGGGGCATTCTGGTGTGAAAGGTCTTATGTACGTACTTGTATCAAAATGTCTTTCCTGAATGGTGAGATCAAGTGTCACATGATTAAAACAGACATTTTTACCTCCTGCTGGTTTTGGCCCATGAGAGTTACTTCCCCAAATTTTGTTCAGGCCTGTGCTGCTTTACCTTCTAAAAATCCTTCTTTATGCCTCTGTTTACCAAAAAGGATACCTTTGGCAGCAAAGTTTTAACCAAAAGAGTGGGAAAATATGGCCCAAATTTGGCGTACATTGCACAAAGTGCCCAACCCATGCCAAAGAAAACTGTTGACCTGGGGCATGTGCTAATGATAAGTCTTGTGGTACAATTCTCTTTTGAATTGTTTTTCTTTAGTGTTGAAATTAGTTGAAAACTCTGAAGCAGACATTGTACCACCAGCGGGTTTTGAATGAATGAATGATGTTTATTACATTATTAAGTTCCCAGGTGATAAAATTGAAAGTACAGTGAACCCAAATTGTACATCACTATTTTGGCCATTATAATAATACATGTACTACTGTCAAAATGATGCCAAAATGTTGAATACTGATTAACTCACTTGGCTGGTTTAACCCTTTCCCCCTTGAATTAAGACTGAGTCAACAGCTTTCCTTGGCATGGGTTGGGCACTAAGTGCCCAACCCATGCCGAGGAAAGCTGTTGACCTGGGTCATGTTGTCTTGACAGGTCTCATCTTCAATTCTAAGTCAAATTGTATTTCATCGCTGTTGAAATCAGTTGAAAACGCTGAAGCAGACTACATTTGACCAGACCGGCAGTTTTGGCCAGTTTAAGGGGGAAAGCGTTAATGATGAAATTTTTTTTCGAAATTTTGTGCCTAGTCAGGGTAAAATTAGTCTTATTCAGGGAATTTTGGGTAATGTGGGAGTAGGATTGGATCGGGTCTGGTGTGGTAGGTTGCCTGAGGAGGACACCCAGTTCCCTGCACTTATCACAGCATTTGGTCTGCTGAGGAGGCAAGCCAGGAGGTGGTTAAGTATATATAATGTTTATAGCCACATAAGGCAGTGGGCAGGCCACAGGAGCCTAAAATACATATAACCAGTAACTTGATATTAACCCTTAAAGTGCTAATCATGGCTATAGTCGTTTCCTCATTACTGTCAAACATATAATGATTGAAAGATTGAAATTCCTTATGAAGAAAGCTTTCATTCAAATACCAGCAAGTGAAGGCTAAAGCAAAAAGGAGTCTTAGTCAACAGCTTTCCTTGGAACACTTTGCGCTCAAAGTGTTCCCAGGAAAGCTGTTGACTCAGTCTTATATCAGTGCTTTAAGGGTGAAATATGCAGTGAGTTATCCAGAATAGCATTAAATGCACATAACTTTTCTCTTTTACAATATGCTATGGGCATGCTAGTGGGCAGATGAACCCCAAATTCATATTACAACTTGTAGTCTTTGTAACAATGGTATGTGTTATGTAATGAGCAAGCCAGAGGAGTGTGAAATATACCTAACTTGTTGCCTTTATATTATGTAGTGTGCAAACAAACCAGAGGAGCATAAGATGGACACATCTCTCTCTCTCTCTCTCTCTCTCTCTCTCTCTCTCTCTCTCTCTCTCTCTCCCCCTCCCCCCACACACACACCACATGCACATATACAGTAGTCCCTCCTTTGAGAGACCAATGCTAGGGCCTTCCAAGAAGTGGTCACATAAAGTAGGTGGTCTTCCAAAGGAGGTTCAACTCTGGCACCACCTTCCCAACAACTAACCATTATTTTGAATAGCCATCCATAATTTAAATGCTAACATTATTGATGTCAACACATTAGTCCTCATTCCATCTTGCAGTCATATGTTTACTCATTTACAGGTATTAAGAACATATTTTGGATCTTGTAAACTGTTTTTGATGCATTATTTTACCAATCTTGTGCAAAGCATCTGGGTTTTATTTATAAAAAATTGGGAATTTTTTGATGGATAACTGGTCTTTTGGGGTCATTTTGAGTGTTCACTGGTCAGGTTCTGCATGTGGTCTCCCCAAAAAAGGGACTAGACTACCATAAACATGTATATATATATATATATGATTGTGATGGCTTTTCACTCTTAGTCAACACAGAACCACAGGGGGTTTTCTTGACCTCATGTTCCAAGGTGTATATTTTATCTAATACCCATGTCTCAATGTACTCACTGTTTATGTACCCTCATTATATATGTTGATGCATATTATTTGATGTCAAATGAATTGTTTCTGAATCTAAACCTGAATAACACACAGAAGAGCTAGCAGCCTGGCGGTTGCCAAATATCGAGGGGGGGGGGGAGGATGAAAACGTTTCATCTTTTTCCCTCTATGCTCAGTTAGACCAATGTTCAACCAACCTGCACAAGTGAATGATATGGATTTCCCTGTAAGACTTGAGCAAAGATTCATCCAAGCTGTCTAGTTGAAAGAGTATGGTACAAAAAGGTGGTTGAAAATGACAAGATGGGCTGTACAGGAGAGCTTCCCACTGTTGACCATGCTAATGAAAACTCCCATTTTTTGGAGATCATTATCTCAAGAATGCACAAGACTGTATTCCTCCATTGTTGGAGTTTTGCCTTGATTGTTTCTGTCTTAAGGAGTGTCACAATGTGGTGACAATCAAAGGATAAAACGGGGATGTCTTACCCCCGAACTCTAGAGGACTTAACGCAGATGTCCTGGCATGCAACTTTTACCCGTTCAACATGACAGGCAGGTGTCTGATGTTGTGAAAGGTCATCTGCTACATGTTCGTACAGGTAACGTGATCAGGCAGCAGCTCCCCTCGTCATAATCTGAGCACCCTACACTGAGGAAAGTTTTGGCCACGGTGCTCAGGGGGTTAAGCTTACAATATCCTTGCCATGGTACAAAATGCAGCAGGTTTAACATGGAAAAATCTTGTCAATGATGTGCCATGCAATTTTGATGCTGAACTCTGCGGGGGCTTTACTTGACATGCTTCAAGATCATTACAAAGACTTTCAGCCTATGTGGCGAAATAAGGATCGTCAGGCTCCGCTTAAGAAGCTTGAAGCTGATTCAGAGGAGGTGACACTGTGTATACTGGCAGTTGACAATGTTACTTACGATCATTCCTTCAAAATTGTATTTAGTTCCCAAAATATATGCAAAAAAATGACAAAATTATGACAAAACATGGCGCTGCCTCACAGATGACTTCTGGTATATTTTCAAATGGTACAAAAACTTATGATAAAAGACCACTTTTGTACAAAAGACACTCATAGACTTGGTCCATGCATGTGGACGGTCTAAAAGACACTCATAGACTAGGTCCATGCATGTGGACTGTCTAAAAGACACTCATAGACTTGGTCCATGCATGTGGACTGTCTAAAAGTGGCTCCCAAGAAGTAGTTTTCCGGAGAAGTTTTGTAAAACTGAAAAAAAATAGTGCAAGTGATCTGTTTAGTGTGATCTTGTAAGATGAGTTGTCCTGTCAGAACAGTGGTCTCTTGAGGCTTTTTCACCCTTAAAAACAGCTAAAACCACCTGATGGTCAAATGTCGTCTGCTTCAATGTGCTTGAATAGTTCTAACAATTAAAAAAAAAAGAAAGGATGAAAATTGTAGATGAGACCTACCAATATAACATGCCACAGGTCAACAGCTTTCCATGGCATGAAACCTGTGCTAACCCATACCAAGGGAAGCTGTTGACTGGGTTAATTCAGGGAGGCCAGGGTTTAAAACCTGCTTCGCAGCACAGTAAACTTGCCTTGAAAGGCCACCCAAGGGATTGGCAAATTATGGTTTGGCAAAATAGCTGGTCATTTATAGAAACCAGAGGCACAGAGTCTCCCTATAAGGAGAGGGATCTGCCACTTCTCTGGTCACAAAAATATGTCAGGTTTGTGTAATATCTACTGTGTGCACTGTACATGCATCCAGACCCTCCCATTTTCTGTGTAGCACAACTTGGGGCCCCATAGGAAGTACATGTAATATGAAAATGACTAAACAGAGTATAATCTAAGATATACGATATCTGGCTTCTCATGGAAGACACTCTTCATCCTTTCCCTCCTTTAAGCATCTAGAACCGCCTGGTGGTCAAATGTCGTCTGCTTGATTTTTTTTACTCATTTCAACACTAATGAAAAACAAATTTTAATGGAACTTACAAGTGAGACCCATTACGATAACATGATCCAGGGCATTGGTTGGGTGTTCATCCGGCGACTCAATCTTGATTCAAGATGGAGATAAGAAAACTGCGTGTGTCAATTGTTGTTTTAACTCACTTCCTAAGATGGTTAAATCCTCAGTCAGTGGTTTTTACATTGCCTGACAAGT
The DNA here is from genome assembly GCA_964020975.1 of Hermodice carunculata. Classification (NCBI taxonomy): domain Eukaryota; kingdom Metazoa; phylum Annelida; class Polychaeta; order Eunicida; family Amphinomidae; genus Hermodice; species Hermodice carunculata. Next base: position 24,911,487 of record OZ026624.1, read on the forward strand.
GATGCTCCAGCTGCTTGACCTCTAGCATGACCTTCAAACTTACTGTAAATTGCTTGAATTTTACTGTACTCTTATTTTTGCTTATTTCGCTGATATCACAAAACTGTCAAAATAATAGTGAAACAGTGATTTAACACTGTTTGAATAGGAATTATGTCAAAAAATATTGAAATTTAAACTAAAGTGAGAAAAAAGGTCAAAAATACAAAAACCATGAAAATTTGAACATGCAAAAAAAAAAAAAAGCAATCTACTGTGTATATATAAAGCTCATTGTGTATTGAGAACAGGCCTGTTGGTACTTGAATTAAAGCTCTTTTTATGAAGATTTTAGATGGTGTGATTCTCATAAAAATTGTGCAAGGTAGGCAGAAAATTCCATCAAATGTGTTAAAGGGGTCATGTGATGATATATGACAGGTGTGACGAGGGCTTTAAGGCTAACACCCAGGTACCATGCAGCTACTCTACCTGCAAATATTTTGAAGTGTATTCATGACCATATTTTTCATTATTAAGCCCTTTTTTAACATCAAAACTTTTTTTTCTTTTTTTTTTTCTTGAGTACATGTTTATGGTTCCTGTTACAACAACATGTATGTTCTGAGTCATTTTTGACGTGTCTTTATTGTGAAGGTTTTGGAAGCAACAGTGAGGTATGCAATGATATAAAAAACACAACATGAATAGAGATTAACCATTTCCCCCTGAAATAAGACTGAGTCAACATCTTTCCTTGGCATGGGTTGGCCACTAAGCATCTAACCCACACAAAGGAAGAACCATTGACCTGGGGCATGTTATCTCGATAGGTCTCATCGACAATCATCATTCAGATTATTTTTTTCACCACCTGTATAACTGGTCACAAACATTGAAGCAGATGATATTTGACCACTGGCCAGTTTTGGTCAGTTTAAGGGTTAAAAAGGTGAAAGGAATATTCTACATATTAACATAATGAGTCATATATAATAGTAGCCCTCTGTCAAGACAGTCGGTTCAGGTCTGACAAAAGGCAGCGGTGTTTGGTGACGTTTGTTGAGCAATGTGATTAGTTAAGATTAGCTGTGGATACCAAGACAGACTGAGGTGTCTTAGCTTGTATTACATATGATTATGGCCGCCAGATCATGCCCAGCTAGATGCAATCAGCGTGTGCATGCGGCACACGCGTGACCCTCTGCTCATCTGTACTGATCTCAACTACTTCTTCACCCGTCCATATTGCATCGGCATTAGCATGCATTTTGCCGGGATAAGAAAGGGTGTCCATCTTTTGGAGAAATCATTAATTGTGTGAATTAAATGACCCAGAAATGGCAAGAAAATGCTGGGCATGTTAATGTGGATTGATGGGAGTAATGACGGGCAGCTTGATCTCAAACAATGGGCCCCCCGGCCGGTTCAATACAGGTTAATGTCAGTGTCATAACCTATGTCTAAGCCATCTCTCAAAATCCACCAGTCCAGGGAAGCCCTGCCTGTCAGTAGGTAACCGCGGTAACCTTACCTAATCTAGGCTAACTTTGTCGCTGACCCCAGCCCACACTTTGCTTGACCCCGGGCGCAATTTTATTAAGCCACAGATTGTCATAGTCTCCTTGATTACATCACAACGTCTGGCTGAATATGCCTTCCAAGCTTCAAATTCCCTCACAGCGTAAGCACTCTTGAGTGTTTTTGAAGAGAATATTTTCTTTGAAGTCATCAACTTGGGTCCGGGGCGATTATTTTGTGCATAATTGAATATTCAAATAGCGGACAGTCTAATGTACGAAACACACATGAGCTTAACGAGGGTTTACGATGTTGGCTAAAATTGTTGTGTGGTGTGCAGGTTGACATGCTGTACTGCCTTGCTCTCGCCTGTCTTTGATCATGCTCAAGGCCTGCTTAGCATTTTGAAAAACTTGATTAGATTGGCAAGAGATACGAGTGCTACTAATGACATTATGTGGCCCATACAGTTCGTTATCTTTTATCTTACCCTGACTGGGTTTGACACTTCCAATTTACTGGCGCAGATTCAGTAGGATGCAGGAGCTATGTGTTAATTTGTCATCGAACATAGCTTTGGATAATATTGCATATGAAAGTTTAAGCGAGGTGAATTATTTTAGTGGGATAAAATGTTAGTGTGGAGTTAGGCGATTGCAGCGCAGGGCAGTATCAGGGCTCCCTGTCAAGCGGCCCGGTGCCCAGAAAGTGGCCACTCCGTCCTGCACGGCAAAATGGTGCAGATGGAGACAAAATATTGTTTACCAGAGGTGGGCCACAATAAGATCATATAAGTTAGAGGTTGGTGAGATAGAGGACCTGTTTGGACAGCAGTGGTTACGGGTGTGGGTAGACTTTTTCGTATGGAATCCCACGACACAGCCAGCAGAGAGACGGAGGGAGAGACAGAGACAGAGAAAAACAACTGAATAGAAATATGACATGTTGTCCTTCAGCTGTGGGTCCCAATGTACTGTATCTACATGTCAGACTAGGCGAACGTATGAATAGATATAGGTTATGACGAAAGTCCATACATATATGGCATAGGTTTTCCATGTGAGTTGGCCCTGCACTGATCCAACTGATCTGTATTGACAGGCATTGGTAAGCCATAGATCTGATTCCAAAGCTAAATTATGGGCTAATGACATTGCAGCATGTTCCCTCACACAGCTATAGATTCTGTACAGTAAAATCATATCCATTTTTATCCCAAGCCACATGCACTACTGGGTCCATGGTTGCCAGCTTTTCTTGCCATACTTGTGATCTGTTCTGTTGGAAAACGGTCTTATGACAAAAAGATGTCAGGAAAATTGTTGCAGATTTGATAGTTTCTTTTTCAGAAACATGCCTGTTCTTGTGATCAAAAGTAATTTGTGTATCTGCTGGCTGGCTCAGGAAGCATTTTGCCTTGACAAATTAAGAAAATTCCAATGTGTATTCAGGTATATTTGTGAAGACCTGTTTGCATTTGACAATGCAATGCAAGTTATTATAAGCAACTGTCCATAATGTAGGGTGGCTTATCTGGCCTTATTATATGTGACAGTTAACCTTGAAGGATGCAATGTCAATGATTATATGTGCAACTTTCTCCCATTAAAAAGCAGCCGAAATGGTGCAGTATCATAAATTTTGTCCTTGGGGGGGGGGTGTTTTTTTGTTTGTTTTCCCCGTCTTAATCAAGAATGATATAGATGGTTATTAAAAGATTCCTTCAATGCAAACTCACCCTATTATCACCAAGGAAAGCTGTTCACTTGGTCACCATTTCAGCCTTGACCTTCGCCAGAAACCAGCCAGGCCAGCCGGTGTTCAAGTGTCGTCTGCTTTAATGTTTGTGACTAATTTCAATTGTAATAATAAACAGTTTCAATGAGAATTATAGATGAGGCCTATCAAGATAACATGACCTAGGTCAATAGCTTTCCTTGGCATGGGTTGGGTGCTAAAGGCCCAATCTATGCCAAGGAAAGCTGTTGACTCGGCCTTAATTGAAGGGGAAAAGGTTTAAATCCTTGGTCAAGTAGCTGTGCTAACAGAATAGAAAAGGTTCTGTTCATTGATAAATAATTCAGTGCATTTTCTGCAGTGTTGCATATCTTTATCCAACAAATTCATTTTGAAGTTTTTGCCTCTATTAATAGAGGGCATTCAAATTAACTGCAGTACTGCTTTGGCCCAGGTATATTATTCAACAATAAAGTGCCAGTATGTATGGGCAGATCTCTTCTATCAAACATTACAGTTAGTAACTTGTTTTTGCCAAACCAGTGACTTGGATACAATTCACTTTCTAACTCATTCGATGCTATGGTCACAGGTCTTGGTCAGTGGTTCTGGCATTGCCTGGCAAGTCATGCTGCAGCTGCCACAAGGGCAGCTGCAGCATCACTCGCCAGGCAGGGCCATTCCACTGACTTAAGACTATAGGCATGTTGGTACATGAATGAAAGCTCTTTTCAATTGTCATCTTAAATCTAGGTAAATATACAGAAAAATCAGTGACTAGTATGGAATGAGTTAAAAGTTATGGCAGGTGCTTTAAATACACATTGAGCTTGGTACCACAAGAAGTTGTCAGATCTCAGGAGTAAGTCGTCATTAGTCCATGCATTAGTAACAGCCATGGTTGTCCATCTGTACACACATATCATGGTAGCTGATTGTTGTCCATCTGTACACACTTATCATGGTAGCTGATTGTTGTCCATCTGTACACACATATCATGGTAGCTGATTGTTGTCCATCTGTACACACATATCATGGTAGCTGATTGTTGTCCATCTGTACACACTTATCATGATAACTGATTGTTGTCCATCTGTACACACTTATGGTAGCTGATTGTTGTCCATCTCTACACACTTATCATGATAACTGATTGTTGTCCATCTGTACACACTTATCATGCCATTAACCAGCCACAAGGTCAGAGATTTTGGTGGGACATTTATACATGTGTGTGTGTGTGTGTGTCCAACATTGTCAAGCACTTGAGGCCACCACCGTTTGCAAATTTATATCATAATTAATAGGAGATATGGATATTAATTTCCGGTCAGAACTGCATACCTGATTGTGTAGTCTCGCTTGGCGGGCTATGTCGACATACGGGTCGGTACCTGTAGGGACAAGCGGGATATTACTAATATTTTGGAAATAAAGAATACATATTAAAGGCAGACGAAATTTTTTCTTTATATGGCTCGGAAGTAGTAGATGAATACCAGTTTGGCATTTGTGAATTTAAATTTCTCAAAAAAAAAAGGCCAGTTTTGTGAGAAATGAACATATGGCCCCATCTGTGACAATGATGTGACCCGCACGTCCCCCGTGATCGCCTGGCGTCAAACCCGTGCTTTGTGGCGGGAAATTATGTGCATACGGCGTATTGCAGGTAGTTATTTCAATCACTCTGTGACTCTTATGTGGAATAGGTTTTTTCCAGGCACTAGGTGGCATTCATTGATTTACCTGTTTTACTTAACAGGTAGCACTGCCGTAAAATATGTTGTTCAGCATGTAAAATTGAGAGAATATATATTTCCAGTGAAGATCTTATTTTAAACTGGCCTCTATAAAACCTTACCAAATAACCTGCAAAAAGTTTAAATTTTTTCCCACATTCGTCAAAAGAGGTTTGATAGTCACTCTCAAAACCAAAGGACAGAAAAGAGGTTTGATGGATTTCTATATTTTACACTGACAAGTTGCTATCCATGAATTTTCACAAGCTCTTGGAGTACAAATCCAAGGTATTTATTTCTACCTCACCATCTCCTTGAGTCTGTCCATTGGTTTTGAGAGTGACTATCAATCAGTTTTCAAGGTTGTAACCATATTTTAGGGTTTATTTTTCAGTTTTAAATGACTATAGTTTTTCCAATAAATTATACACTTGTTGCCTAATACATAGAGCCACTTAATTTTTTTACTGTAGAGAAAGTGTTATTTTGATTTTTAGAAAAACTTATATGTTATGAATTCACAGATTATGACCACTAAGTGATATTAATAGAGGATATGTGTACAGATATGTCCACCAGGTGGCAGAAAGACATGGTATTTTGTCAGATTGTCAATATCATAGATGTCACTGACATGAACTATCTCAATATGACTAGGGTTCTCATGTTTTGAACAGCATATTAAAGAAAGTCTGGCCTTCAAAAATTCCGTAGCATGCCCAGCAGGTGGCAGTCATGCTAGTCAACATGGGTTTCCCACATTATGAGGGCTCGAAATTACCCGAGCCAACAGGAAGCAATTGCTGTTCCTACCCTGTGTCACGGCCCTGGTCTATGTACCTTAAAAATGTACAGATTTCTCTTATATGTATTAAATGCAACCATTTTTTACCAGCCCTCAAAATTTTTGATGTCAAGGTGTACAATTATTACTGGCTGTAATTTCATTTACCTTATGTGATTTACCAATGAAAAGTCAGAAGATGTTTCTATGTCCCTCGTCATTGAGAGAGTGGGATTGTTTTGGCTGTGGACTGCCCAAATGTCTGTGCAGCCAGTTTGATTATGTGGTATCTGGAAAGTGCTTAGACTAGTGAGTCAGACTGTGTCAGTCAACGCACTCATTGTCTCCTGCTCAAGTTTTACATCTGTGAATGTTTGTTTTTTTGCCAACTGCATACAGGCAAATGTCTAAGCGCAGTAATTAGGGAGACCTTTCAGTGTATATAAAAGATGAACAACATATGCCATTCTCACAAAGAAAGGCCTTTTTAATATCCAGACAAGGTGGATATAGTAATTAGTTGGCACGAAGGATAAATTTACTTTGCCCTAGGCTCATGTGACTATTCTACCCTCGGGATTTCAATATATTATTAGGACTACTCACTTTGATAGGTTGGTCTAGCACCATGATACAGAGGTCTTCATATATCACACACAATGTTTGCCGACATATTAAGAAGTGGCCAGGAATTAGTGACAGTAAGTAGATCTTTTCACAATCACAGAAAATGAAAAGACGGGTTTCAGGTATCCTACATTGCTTCATCTTTGAAATCAAAACAGATGTTTAACGAAATAAATACCGTCACAAATTTCATGGCTAAAATATCTTAGAGCCCTCTTTCTCCTGGATACCTTTATGTGGGCATTCAGCGTGTAGGATTAACATTACACTCCGCTGTTACGGCATCAGTCCCTATGAACAGACACTGTTACAAACTCCATTTCCTAATGAAAACTCGCAAGAATGATCGGGACAAACTACAGATGACAAGTGCTGTGGTCGCCAGCTTTGCGGGCACTATTGGTTACTATGAGTTTCTTTCATTGATCACGGTCTGTTTGCTTTGCCATGCTGGGGATTTGTGCCCGTTGGACATGGCTTAACTCATTCCATGCTATGGTGACAGTCCTTGGTCAGTGGTTCTGGCGCTGCCTGGCAAGTCATGCTGCAGCTGCCCTTGCGCCAGCTGCAGCATGACTTGCCAGGCAGTGCCAGAACCACTGACTTAAGACTATAGGCATGTTGGTACTTGAACAAAAGCTCTTTTCATGAAGAATTTAAATATGCAATTGTCATCTTAAATCTGGGTAAATATACGGAAAAATCAGGGACTGGTATGGAATGAGTTACGTTACTCCATGCTTTGGGTATGTATGCCAGTCAATGAACCTGAAAAAGTTTGGTCTGGTGAATCTTTTGTTGAATTGCTATAAACGCAGCTACAGCCACAAAAATGAGCTGACGACTAGGCAAGAAGCTGTAGAATCTAGGAGGCAAGTTGGACTAGTTGCGATACAGCCAGAAAATGGTACATCATGTTGTATATCATCCAAGTGCATTGATATAAGGCTTTCTCACACATTTTTTGCCCCATGTAGAATTTCTTCACAGTCAATGGAGATCAATATACATGTAAATGGGAAAATTTAAGGTCGGACTTTTCGGCAAAAGTGAATGCATGTTGCACCTGCTATATGTGTCTTCAAAATACTTTGACACTAAGACAGCGTAAGTCCCTGTTTTAATTCTGCAAGTAAATCATTTTTGTTTTTTTCAGTTTGTCAGCAAACATTTCCAAGAAACAAACAAAAAACTCAGTTTATCTGCTATTTGTTATACAATTTATTCATTTGTCTTTTTTCAATGCAGAAATGAAGATATGATGAGCAATAAGACTTTGTTATTGTGGCACTTATTAAGCTGATACCCTTGAAATTCAGCACACCTCCCGCCCCCACACCCATCTGTGAACAAAATTCTGTCATTTAATTGGTACATGATAATACAAGGCTCTAGAATTTCATAACTGGCACCTTGTTTTGATAACAAATGAGCTTTTTTCACAGTAATTTTCCGCTCTGTCATGGAGTGTGCAAGGACTAGAGCAATTTATACATGTACCAACTAACCATAGACGTCAATTATCGTATAACAAACATTACTGTTGATGCTTGTTGCTGCATGTGTCATACTGGTCTTGTTGGGTAGACTATATATCCCAATTTGATTTGGGGATAAAGTTCCTGTTGTTTAGCAACAACAAGGTCCCATGTGATCAGTACAGAGTACACGTAGGCATGATTAATATCCACAGGGAGTCCAGCATACATGCATGTATATGTAGTTTTCTCGTCAACCATTGGCCAGATTGTCTTCAAACTTGCTTCCCATGTAGCTTCAAGGCTGGAGCAGGTCTCAGGCAAGTTTGTTCAATAGATCAAAGGCGAGTGTCATTTTTATCCCTGGGCCTAAGTTAGGCAGATAGGATATTGTTGTCCCCTTCACTGTCTGTATGTCTGTCCATCATTCTGCCATTCCATTACTACTGCTGTAATGCTGCAATGGAAGAGCTGGCTATCTTAATTTCACCAAAGCTAAATGTTCTGTAGTGTTTCAGAAACCGATTGAAATTGAAGGTCATAATACAATATTTGACCTAATTTCTGGAGGTCAATGTGCAAACTAACATCACCGCTCAAACTTGTTGACTCCTGCCATTAGCCATCTGAAGTTTGTGTGAGTCAAGCATCTAGAACTGTTGCAGAATTCTACTGAAGGTCAAGGTCATAGCTGTATATATAACTATATGGCCTGTTTTTTATTATGATTTGTACATGATGATGTATAACCTACTTTCAGATTGGACAGAGTGTAATTATGCAATTATTAACAATTCCTTTACTGTTTAACTTAGTTTCATGAAAATTCACACACACATATCTATCTTGACCGAAAAGTGTGTCATGAAACAAAACTAGGTCAAGTATCTGGGTCACAGTGATACAGTCATATGAAACTCCATTACACTTCATGTCTTGGCTGTAATTCTGTTGTCCTTGAAGCTAGATTAATAAAACTTTGCACACAGGTGCATCTGGACATAAGGGTGTGTCCTGTACCAAAAGTAGGTCACTAGGTCAAGTATCTGGGTCACAGTGACATATCCTTCTAAAAACATGCCCAGGCTACAATTCCTGTACTATTTAACTTAGTGTCATGAAACAAAACCAGGTCACTAGGTCAAGTATCTGGGTCACTGTAATACAATCATGTACTAGAAGCCGATCAGTGACTGCAAACCCCTCAGCCAGGACGGACGGAGGGACAGACAGACAGATGGACAGAAAGTAGGTGACAACAATACCCCTCTGGTAGGTCAAGGTTACTTCTGTTGTACCTAATGACAAAGCTTTGGTGCAAATGCAATGAGCAGAGATATCATGGCAAGGCCATTTTTCTTTAATGCAGCACTGTGACCTAAATATGTGACTCAGTGACCTAGTTTTCAATAGGCACCTGAGGCATCCTTAGAACCAACTGCCATAAATGATTGATGGAGCGACATTCAATATTTTTTTTTTAGATATTGTTTTAACTGCGTTTTTTTCTTTAATGTAGTACTGTGACCTAGCAACCTACTTTTTGGTAGGCACCTGAAGCACCTCAATGACCCTCTGTGATAAAGATTTGGTCTCTGTAAATTGAGTATTTTTGGAGATATGGCGTGGCAAGGACATTTTTTCTTCAATGCAGCACTGTGACCTAAATATATGACCCAGTGACCTAGTTTTCACAAGGTGTCTGAGGCATCATTAGGATCAAATGTTATAAATAATTGGTGCAGCTACAATGAGTAATTTAATATTTGAAGATACCATGGTACTGCCATTTTTCTTTAATGCAGAACTGTGACCTAAATATGTTACCCAGTGACCTAGTTTTCAATAGGCATCTGGGGCATTATTAGGACCAAATGTCATAAATAATTGATGAAACTACATTCAATATTTTTGTAGATATTGTGTTCACGCTTTTTTTTTGCAATACAGTACTGTGATCTAAATATGTGACCTAGTGACCTACTTTTCAATAGGCACCTGAAACAACTCAATGACCCCTGTGATAAAAATTTGGTCTCTTTAAAGTGAGTATTGTTGTAGCCCGGTAGCCTGGTATTTGTGTTGCTGCAATGCTCAAGTGGCAGGTGATTGTTTACCTGGTGGGGACCATACCCAAGCTTCAAAGCATGCCTCAATGCTTCGCTCCCCTGTGCCACAATGTGACAAGTGGCAAAGATAAAGAGAATTTTTCATTGCATTCATTTCCAAAGGACCCCACATTATGGAGAGAAGGGTTCGCCCCTCTCAACAGACAAAACTTTGTTCTGTCCAATTGTCAAAAGTTGTGTGGTGAACATTTTTGTGGACAATTATTACGTGGATTACATGGCTATTTCTCTTGGGTAACAGCAGGACAGGACATGAGCTTTAAAAGAGGGATCTGTACCAACAAAGTTGCAAAAACAAAAAAATGGGGAGTGGATCTTTGTAAGCTGAAGCAGCCAGGAGACTGTTACCATGGCATCAGGAGTCCCGGCCAAGAGACAAGCTCAAAAGAAGGATCCGTGCCAACAAAGTTACGAAAACAATATGATGGCACGTGGATTGTTGGAAGCCCAAGCAGCCTGAATACTTACTATGGCAACAAAGTCTCAGATAAGTCACTCAGCAAGTGCAACATGGTCACATGTTCACCTGTTCACTGCCAATAAATCGAGGATCAATTTCAGTTTCTGATTCATCCTGATAAGGGATGAAATCGACACTTCTTTCCCGAGTGTTGATGGGATCGCACATCCCGTATTCTTCTGGACAAAATTCTTTGTCAGGAGACACATATTCCTCATCACCTCTGGCCGCCATGATAATGCGATAAACAAGAAGTCAACTTCCTGCTTGAGTTACCTCCTTCATTAGGAGAGCTCTACAGCAGCATTCGGAGAACCCCCCCTGTCAAGACTGACATCACTATACAGTGGTACCTGCTATTTAAGACCACCCTACAGCCAACAAAAGGTGGTCTCATACTGCAGGTGGTCTTAAATTGAAGGTATATTTAACATGTAAATACAGCAGAGGGTCTTGAAAGAGTGGTCTTAAAAAGACATGCGGTCTTAAATTGGAGGTGGTCTTTAAAGCAGGTACCACTGTATATGGAAACATGGCACTGCTTCTGAACTGGAAATTCCACCCTCAGTTTCCGCCAATATATCGCTCCTAATGGAATGGAATTTTTACTGACGAGCTCACGCGCCAAAAGGGAGAGTAAGGCCAATGGAATATATTTATGCCAAGTTTCATGTGGTGGGAAAGTTCTTTTAAACTTCTTTGTATTGACCCTCTCCCCGGTGAGTTAAAGCTGAGACAACAGCTTTCCTCAGCACCAAACCCATGCCAAGGAAAGCTGTTGGCCTGGGGCATTGTATCTATATAGATGCCGTGTACCAATTTCATGGATATTGTTTTTCATAACTGTTAAAAGTACTACAGAACATTGAGGCAGACAATGTTTAACCACTGGCTGGTTTAGCTAAAAGAGTTGATCAAATACAAAGAGTTTTTGATTGACAGTTGCCAAAAGAGCCAACTTCATTTAAAAAAACAAACAAACATTCAAACTTAACTCATTCCATACTATGAACCCAGGGCTTTGGTCAGTAGTTCTGGCACTGCCTGGCAAGTCATGCTGCAGCTGCCCTTGCGACAGCTGCAGCATGACTTGCCAGGCAGTGCCAGAACCACCGTCCTGAGACTATAGGCATGTTGCTACTTGAATGAAAGCTCTTTTAATGAAGAATTTAAATGTGCAATTGTCATCTTAAATCTAGGTAAAAATATATGTAAATATCAGGGACTGGTGTGGAATGAGGTAAAAGCATAGCTGTAAGACAGTTGCATTTGACCCTCCTGCCCTTGACCTGGCAGGGTATAGACACCCAACCCACAGTCCAAGGATCAGTAGACCAATGGCACAAGATCTTAAAAAGTCCCATCTACAATTCTCAGTCAAATTGTTCTTCATTGCTATTGAAATTAGTCACAAACTTGAAGCAGACGACATTTGACCATCAGCCAGTTTTTGCCGGTGTAAGGAGGAAAGGGTTGATCTGTATCTTTGACAAGAGTTCAATGTTTCTCCAAGAATTTTGTCACGAATTAGACTTTATCAAGTTGTTGCTATGTAGATGTTACTTGATGGCAGAATAAGCCGTAGTATGCAGAGCAAGCTTTGTTGGGACTGGCAATTTAGGATTGATAAAAGAGTAATCACCGATCTTGTTGGACCTTTGTGGGGACCTGAACCAATGACTACATGTATTCTGTACTTTTTGTGGCACAGATTTTGTTCGATATATTTCTCATATTTTATTCAGCTCTTTGGAAATTGAAGAATGGGGTTTCTTTTTCAAAGCGCCACAGTTGTCGGCAGGAACAACACAACTGATTTTGAATGAGTTTAACTTGCAGCTGGCCAAGAATTGACTGTGATTATCAAGGTAGTGAGGTAGCGTTCACCTTTAATTGTGTGTTGTCTGTTCACATGTCAAAATTAAAAATTTGATACTTTACCGGCATATTATTTACAAAGCTTTTGATTAAGATGGATTTCTAATTAAAATGCAGGTATGTCATTTATGGAATTCTACCCAGAAGTATCCCTATAAATACCGAGTATTCATTGTGTACGCTTACTGATACAAATGTCCAAACTCAACTCATTTGAATTAAGTTGTAATTTTTTTTTTTTTTTTTTTTTTTTTTTTGTCATTGTCATTGTTAAAGGTCTCTGTTAATCCAGGAGCAGTGAGTGCCAAGCAGCATACACGCTTATGTGAATTTTTACATTACACGAGTTCGTGGGTTGCTGGTTAAGAAGTGTAAATTGTATACAAAAGCAAAGGGACATGCGAAGACAGGATCCATTAGCTGTCGATCTTTCTTTCTTTGGGGGGACAAAAAGCATTATTCAGACTTGTTGGAGAGCTACACTTGGCCGCTTTTACTGTGCATCACAATAATGGTCGACATGCTCGTCGGGGTTGGCGTGTCAAAAGCTGTGTCACAAACCTTCCATCAATTGTCACAAAATGTACCCGTTTGGTGTGTGTAAAAGAACATGACAATGTTGCAACTTTTTTTCTTTTTTACAAAACTCTCTTTAGCAGTTTGCAACACGTTTGTAACTTCTGTTTCGAATGACATCCTCTTTAGGTGCAGAATGAGCCCGTGAATTTTAATGCGGGGAGAGATTCTTTTTAAGTTGTACGAATTTATATTTTAACACAAGTTTCTTTGATGAAGCACTTGCCATCCATTTGGAAAAAAAAACTACAACTTAAAGACAAAAGAAAGTTGATGTCGCACACAGCAACAATGAGGTTGCTCTGTCGTGATTACTCATGATGCTTTGTTGTGGCCTGGGTTATGATTTCATTGATGTCGGTGAATGTCTACTGTTGAGATACAGCAGTACCAGCTATAACGATGACTTACTGTAAGAGAATGCATGTAGCTGGGTAACCCTTTGTAACAGTTTCCCATGCAAGAATGAGTCAACAGTTTTCCTTGCTGTGGGTTTAGCATACAAGTGGACATCTGATATTAAGATCACCTCTAGTCGTCCCTGAAAGTGATCTGTATAGTGGCGCAGTCTTAATGCGGAAACTGCTGGTACATACATTCACATTGAAAAGAACATGAGTGGTTCCCGCAAGCCTAGTCTTATGTATGAGGTGGGTTCATTACTGAGGTGGTCTCTATGCAGGGTTTTAATATATTTATAGGCTATCATATGGCTTGATCTGTATCACTCTCTATATCAACTTAGATGCCCATGTTACGGCTAAAGCCCAAGCTGATGGAAAGACATACATTTCACATGATACAGATCAAGCCATATGGTAATCTCTTTATCACTAATGCACTGACATGATTAGTTAAACACTTTTTTTTTTTTTTTTTTTACGCAGCAGTATGATACAGCTTTAGTGAGTGATACAGGCGTCTAGGCCTGATACCAAGATTGACATCTATATTCTCCAGGCACCCCTGCACTGGATATCATTGGAATCATAAATCGTATGAAATTTTCTCTGGCAAGGTCTCGTGACAACATGAAATTACAATGAGGAATCCCCTACCACTATCCCCATTTACACACCTTTTGGGATTTTATTTCTCCCATGCCCAACGGGTGATTTTTGATGTAAACTATAATTTGAAATTTATGTCATTTCAGCCGAAAGTCGTGCCACAATCTGCCTTGACAGGACGTTCAGTGTATTCACGTAAATGTCATGATACCCAAAGGTACACAAACTACAAGTGTCATATAACTTTACATGTGTAACATGCTTGCACAAGTTAAACTTGTGTTTCATGAAAGAGAACTGGGTTTTAATATCGCGGTATCCTAGTATGGCTCTTTTGCCTCCACCAATAGTGTTTCAAACCAGCCAAGAAGATAGTGTCATCAAAACACTTATCGTCACTGGCCAGTGCCAAGGACCAGTTTTGGCTTTGTATGGGAGACAAAACTTTTTGTCAGTTTCATCAGGGTTGGGAAAAGAAGGCGATGAAATATATTTTTGATTAACGTGTAAGACGTATGCCAAGTCGTGACGGGAATTATTGGCCACGAAGTCATGCCATGCGGACACCGCAACATTGTTTGATCAATTCGTGTGATACTGTATACATAGATGAACGATGATCCAAGCACAATTGAGTGTGTCTATGTATACCCATCCCTTCATGTTCCTATTGGCAAAGCCTGTCTCAATCAGCGCACTCCTCAAAATACTTCATTATGGCTGAATCGTGATTTATCAATAGTGAGATTTAAAAAAAAAAAAAGAACAAAAAGCACTCCAAAGCAGTTTCAGCTATGATGAGTTTTCGTGCTCAGTCTCAAATAATGAAGCATTTTAAATTTGTTTATTAGGAGCACATATAATCTGTGGCAGTTACCTGTAGGAAAAATTAATGTGTTCACAGACTTTGCGTTGGTCACTTTGGTGGTCCATTTCAATAGTGGATCATTTTAAAGATGGGCCATTGTGTTGTCACCCATTCGCTTTTAGGACTGACACATGTATTTAAAAATTGCATAGCTGATCATATTTTTTTCCCCATGGTACATCGTGATAGCTGAGATGAACTCATAAAATGTTTCTGTCACTTCAACCTACATGCACGGATTACGAGACATCATATCATGGAGATTAACATTAACGCCGAGGGACCAAATGGCAATATGTTGGCAGGCAACTGTTTTCGTTAAATATTACCAGCAAGCGTCTCATGTCACAAATATCTGCTCCTTTTTTTTTTTTTTTTTTTTTTTTATTACGAGTCATATGTGATTAATCAGCAGCCCTGCCAGAGGACAAAGGAAAGCTGTTGACAAAGTCTTCAGCAGGTTATATGTCTCTCTGTCAGGGAAGCACTGATTGAATCCCACTCCTTAAGCGAGTTGATCTCCTGTGAAAAGGAGAAAAAGTGCATTTGCCAAGCAAATATTATTGAGGAATTGCCAGGGGACCTTGGGACAGGGAGTGAAACTGAAATGTGCTTTTCGGTATTTGAAATAAGCAGAAACAGGACTTAAAATTAGTCAGAGTATACTGCATGCTGGTCCGGGGTTCTGTGTGATACCAGATGATTTCAAAAGTAGCTTGTGTGGTTTCTCCATGAAAGCATATTGAAATATCTGTTACTTTCATAGTAATTTTGATATTTGCTGCCAAAATGCATCCTCACAGGATATTCTGTAATTCAATTCACACTACCCATTACCAGCTCTGTATGATGCATGATTTCAGTGAATGTATATTTTTGTGTGAGTGCACTGTTATTTATTGTTTATTATGGTGTATACAGTTGATCAATGCTTGACATTCGGGCAAGCCCAGTGATCCAGGACAATTACAAATTCTCATTATTATGCATGTTTCAGGTAATGTCCAAGCAGTTTTGGAAAATTTTGTTCATTTTGAGATCTGAGGACATTTCAGTAAACATATACATGAATATTGTCTATCAGATGACCAAATTTGGTAGTTGTAATCCCAATGCAGTCTAAAGAAACTAAGAAAATACTTTTAATGCTAACATGGTAGTCAATGGACTGTGTTAACTTTTGAATTTTGATTATAGACAATAGGTATTTGCACCAAAATGCCCAGTTCTTGTTGATATTTTCTCTTAAACTGATCATCTGATTCTCACCATATAAAAACTGATTTACATCAAAAATTCTTTAGAGCACAAACATATCCACCAACTTTATCCGTTTTGACACAATCAGCCATTTTGCAAGGGCAGCTGCAGCATGACTTGCCAGGCAGTGCCAGAACCACTGACCAAGGACTGTCACCATAGTATGAAATGAGTTAGCCTAGTGCTTGGCTTAAAACAAGGCAAAGGCTGAGGTCAAGTAATTTGACAAAAAAAAGAAAAAGAAAAAAAAAAAAGTAATATCAAGCCCTGCAGACTGCTGTGTTTTGACATGTATTAATTAGATGCCAAAGCTCATTTATAATCATTTTTGTTTTGGTGATTCTTACTGCAGTGATCATTACTTTTGTTTAAATTTTAACAGTGTATAATAATTATTAGTTCACCTGCCACCAGATATTAATTATTTGATGGATGGCAGTATAATGCACAGCCAGCCCTCAGCTCATCCTCACACTTGTGTATTACCTTGCACAACAATTACTGTTATGAGTTAAACCAAAATGAATTTTTGCCCCCCCCCAAAAAAAAAAACAAACAGACAAAATAAATAAATGAATAAATAAATGAATGAATGAATGAATGAATGAATGAATGAATGAATGAATGAATAAATAAATAAATAAATAAATAAATAAATAAATAAATAAAAAGTAGAGTGGAACTTCATTTGTATTGTGTTTGTTCATGTTAGTGCTGCATATTATAAATGCATGTTGACCCTTTGCAGGCTTTATAAACACATACTGTAAATGCAATGTAAATGAAGTGCATTGCGTATAATTAAGTGTTGCCCCCACTGTTGCATGCTAAAACATAAAAACTGAGACTTTTACCTGCTCATTCTTCGGAAATTTGCTTAATGCTTAAAACTGTCACTAGATGGAGTAAACAGACAAACACGTGAGTCAAGAAGTAGTTCACAAGTTTATTTAGAGTATTGGTTTTTCTGTTTCATAAAAATAGTATATAAACAAAACTTTTACGATTTCAGCGTTTTGTGATTAACAAGAATAGTTAACAGGTGATGTGAGTGTTTTAGAAAGTTGGGCCTGCAAATCATCACAGGGGAAAAAAGTTTACCTCCCATGAGCCTTTGGGCTGCAATAAACAAATGATGCAAACAAACATGGCAGCCACCATGGATTGTTTGGGTTGTGTGGTTGGTTTATCCATGAAAATTATGCAAAATTAGTCTTAATAAATTTGCATAACATAAACATTCCTCTTTCATAATAATCTTATGGATATTTTACACCCTATGACTGAAAATTAAGCAGACTCTAAAAGTACACATTAACTTTGGGAAATTACAGTAAAAATGAAAACAGTTGTTAGCATGTAATGGCTTACGAGGCCACAGGACAGTAAAAGTAGTATCAGGAATCATTGCACATTGTGGAGAGGCCATTGTGGTAATGCACTGTAGCCGTGCACACATAACTGTATTTGATGTTCCCATTCTACTACATGTAATGTTGAAAACCAAACCATTTGTGAACATGTATAAAGGTATGCGGTGTTTCATTTATTTAATGTAACTTGCATGTTTCCCCTGCCCCCCCCCCCGAGTCAACAGCTTTCCTTAGAGCAACCTGGATGCACAGTGCTCAGGGTGCACTGGGGAAACATCTTTACTGATGGGATGCAAAAATGAGAGGGACAATATTTACAACACAGTATACTTTCTGGCAATTTTGAATGGGTAAAAGATTCATGCTGATGCCTGGGCATAAGGTCTTCCAGGGTATGAAACAAAAGCTAAAGAAACAGGAGGCCCACAGTCCTGATGTTTTCCTGACATGTAATCTCATGGCCATCACCAAAAATTCATTTCCTGAAAATGCGTTCCCTCTATGACCCTGAGAAATTGGCCAAGGTCATCCAAGGTCATCCATATGATGCAACATCAAACTATAACATGAATACACATTTGTGGTACATTTGGTATTGTTCCCCTTCTTGTTTATCAACATACTGAATTTAGTGTCCTGTTTGTAAGTGCTTAATGACCTTAAAAAATAGAGTGAGGTCATACAACATATTACAAAATTTGACCATTGGCCCATTGTACCGTAAATTTTCTAATTGAAGCCATGGCTTGTATCAGAATACATTTTTTTTTTTATTTATAAAATTGAAGATGATGAAGCCAGGGTGCGTCTTTCAATAGAGAGTTTTCCCTGCACCATGACCTGATGAGCTATTATGTTAGCTGCATGAGTAGAAATACCGAGAACGCATAACATCATAAGGTCAAGTAATAACAGAAGGGCTGCATTTTTAACATACACACTTTTTATTGATAAGAATACCACATACATAAAGAAAGGTAATAACATGCTTCTGTAATATTGATAAAATGACAATGAAGGAAAAGAAAGACATAGAATGGTCATATAGAGTGCAAAATTGGTGCAAGTGGTGCACATGAAACTCGAGTGGAAACTTCACATTTTGATTACTTTAACTTAGCCACCTGAAGTCAGGGTGCTTCTTCAAGTAGAGTTTTTCTGCTGAACCAAGTGACAGAGATTACAACCTTGTAGATGTCCCAAGGTCAACGTGCATCTTATAATCGAGATGCGTCTTCTGATAGAGAATTTATGGTATACTTGGTGTAAGTTTTGCAGTTCCATCTAAATTTCTTATGTTGTGGACATCACAACATCATTTCCAGATATGCATTACCTGTGGGGCCTTGAGAAGGTTAGCTCAAGGTTACAGTATTGAACTTCTTTATATCACCCACATTTGTGGTACCTTTGATGTAGTTAGCTTTCTAATTTCTCAACATGCTAAATTTTGTGCCTTTACCACGTACTTAATGATCTCAAAAATAGGTCAAGGTCACCCAACATTTTATGAAATTTGATCATTGGACTTACACATATTTGGTATAAATTGACAAGTTCCATCATAATTTATAATCAAAATATTGAATTTAATGTACTTTTAATACCAGTAATGCTAGTTCCGCTTAATTCCACCAGTGGTGCCACCATGATTCCAACCATCATAGACTTTTGTTTGTGTAGTATTCCTGCTATGTATATTGATACATGTGCACTAGTTCAGATATAATGGCATTAACAAAAAAATCATTTCTTGAAATGTACTCCTATGACCTTGATAATGTAGGTTAAGGTCACCCATATCATATATGCAATATCAAACATCCTTATATGATACACATTTGTGGTATATTTGGTATAGCTATCCTTCTTATGAACAGCCTTTACTACATCATTAATGACCTTGGAAATTAGGTCAAGGCCATGCACAATTTGACAAAGTTTGACTATTGGCCTAGCACATATTTGGTGCAAATTAAGAAGGTACATCTCAGTTCATAATCAAAGTCAAGAATTTAATGTACTTTTTGCACCTGTAATGCTAGTTCCACTTCATACCACCATGACTGCATGTCAGACTTTTGTCTGTATAATGTTCCTGTAACGGTATGTTGATACATGTGCACGATTTCAGATGTAATGACCAGAACAAAAATCATTTCCTGAAACATATTCCCCCAGTGACCTTATGCAAGTAGGTCAAGGTCATCCATACATTATGCAACATAAAATTTCTACTGGTGATACACGTCCATGGTACATTTAGTATCCTTAGCCTCACCTGTCTCAAAATATTGAATTTAATGTGTTTTCGACACTTTTTGGTCCACATCTTTCGTAAAACTGCAGGCAGCACCGCCACATTTCAGTGCTTCATCTTCTAGCCTGATCAACATTCCTGCCAAGATTTAAGATTGTTCAGGAAAAACTCTTTGAAACATAGCATTCTCAAAGTTTTCACATCTTGGCCCATATACTGAATTCATCTTAATAAGCGCGCACTCCCTAATAAGCATACCACCCTCCCATTTTTTTTCAAAGAAAGAACCCCCAAAATATCCCATAGTTCTCAAGCAAGTGGTAGAATTCATTATTACCATTAGGATCTACATTTTATCAGCTTTTATAGATGAATTTGTTTATAGCGCACTGTGCTCTTATTAAGGTTAATACGGTATTACCTAATGCTATAGGTGGTGCCACCAATATCCAACTTGACATAGACTTTCATACACTTGAAAAGTCCGGAAGGTTATATGGACTAACATGAAAATTATGGACTGGATCACATCCACAAGCAAAAGTTTATGGACAGACAGACAAAATTATCACAAAAGCTCTCTGACCTGTGGTCAGCAGAGCTAACAACCATGGCGGAGAGCGCCATGAATCCTTTAGATCTTTCATGTTAATGGTGGACTATGAGTCTCGGGTGTAACCTGTATTGGGTGGACACCCTGGGACTGGGCCATGTAGGGATGTGCAGATTCCATGATTTTATTTTATTTTTTTTTGGTCATTTTCTGTTTCTCAGATTAAAAATTCCGTTTTCTCAAATTGATAATTCCGGGTTTTTTTCCCTTTTAGGTATTTTGTCCACTCTGCAACTTAGGAAGGGCTGTTGGAGGCTGGTAGCGTTTGGCGTCCGTCGCCACGCTGCATGGCTGCCATATTGCTGGCCAACTTCGTCACATAGTAAATAATAGTCCCGCACAAAATGAGGCCGGCCGCCAGCATTGGGTAATTTATCAAAATTTGTCACCAGACGTCTCTGGTAAATCATTGTTTATTAGAATGGAATGGTGGCGATCACGAAGGATGAGTTTTATGGGAGTTTACTTCAAATAAAGCTTTGGAATGGCTGAAAATAACGGGAAAAGGTTGCAGTTTTGGAAAAATGTATAATTCCGTCTTGTTTTACCGATTCTGCGAATCCGTCTGCGATTATGCGAATCCGTCTGCGATTCGGCGATCACGGAAACTTGACATCCCTAGCCATAGGAGACAAGTTCATGTACTTAACGGGCTGCACAGAGCATTTAATCAGGATAAATGAAGAACAATACCTTTCGAAACCTGCAGTTTATGGGTAGGTTGTTAACTAATCATACATTGACAGCTACTGAAGAAAAATGTGTGTGCAAGATCCGTCATTGTCAGTATGTGGGACTCAGACAAATTTCTGTGTGAGGTGCAGACCCTTGCAGTGAGCACGCTATGTAGTAATAAATTGAATGCCCATGTGCACTAATCTTTAAACCTCGTAGTGTACAGATATATATTATGGTGCCCACTTAAGCAAACAATGGCACACAAAATGTCCCTTTTATGTGCCCACTGCCCACATAAGAGATGCCCACTTAGTGAAGGGTCCATTAACATGGAAAATACAGGAAAATCAAAACAGGGCCAAAGAAAACTGTCCACTAAAGACAGTGTTCACTCAGACAGGTTTTACTCTATTTATAATCCCAGGTTTATAATTTCAGAATAAAAGTTGAATGAAAATTTATGGAGCTGATGTGATGAGCACTACAGTATCGTGGGCGGCTTTGCAGGAGGAGTTGGCAAAAGTGATCTGGCTTGGTGCGGGACCAAGACCCAGCTGTCTTGTCATTGCAGGAGGGGTAATGTTTGCTGCCTAAGTTAGCATTGGAGGAGTTAATAGCAGGTTGCAATTAGGTTGAAAGTGATATTTGAAACATACCCAACATGTTTGGCTGTGGACCTTACAGCTTTTAAGATAATATTGCACTTAAGGGCATCTGATGTGTTTATGTATACAAGGCAACCCAGCACAGAGAAGTATTTAGTGTGAATTATTCAATAATAATACAGCTATTTTCAGTCAACTCGGGCTAAAATTAAATGTCAGCCGTAATTGCCAAGGCAGTGAAGGAATCATTAACGGAGACATTTTCGCCCAATTTACCTCACAAGATTTGGTGGCTGGCAGGAAGTCAGGCAATCAGATCAAAGTCCTTGCTTAGTCAGCAGCACCCGCCACTATACACACTGCTCCGCTACCAAGCCGCGGGTCTCGTCCACATGCCGTCCTATTTTCTTTCAGTGGTGCCACTGCTAATGAAATACATTTAGTAATGGGTAATTGTGCTGTTTGGTGGGACCGTGGTCAGTGCAGCATCAACAATCGTGTTTGACCAGTGATTGCTGTACGATCTGTCAGATACATGCTTACTTAAACGCATTTCTGACTCATTTGTCCAAGTCATTTATGGGACTGTTACCTGTGGAGGGACTCTGTATACAGCCTGGCTGCAATCGTGTCTTGCCGGCTGGTCTAGCTTTCTTTAAGGGGACCAGTGCGTCATTATTACAGGAACCAGTCTTTTCATTCTCAGGACCAATACGGTACCATTTATCGATATAACACCTCATACAGGGGTGATTGTATCCCGGTCTTTCTTCAGCTCCGTTAAATACCCAATACCCCTGTGTGACAACTGTGCCATGACAAGGGAAGGAGATACTAAGGCCGAGAAAAAATGAGCTTCAGTGTTTCTGGCTTCGTTATTTATCCCGCCCATAAACTATGTGATGTCAGTTAAAAAGAAAAAAATATTTATTCTATTGTAAAAAAGTCAATTTGTGTGCATTTTCAATTTTACATTGGACCAAGTTACCTCAGTGTCTTGAACAGGAGAATTTTTTTTTTATATTGTTTGATAGCTGCAATTGTAAAACATTCAAATGTCAGCCAATATCAGGAAAGATCACTGTAAAATTAGATTATAAAACAGAATGCAACTCATACTTTGGGGACTTGGAATAAACTCAAACTCAAACTCAAAACTCATTTATTTTAATATACTTAATAAAAATAAATCAAAGAAATCTTTCCCTGAAATATTCAATTTAAATGGAACACCTATTAATAATGAAAATATAATTGCAAATAAATTTAATGAATTTTTCATAAATATTGGACCTGGTTTGGCCAAAAATATCAACAAACCTGAGGACATTAGTTTTGATAAATACTTGAACAGAATAAGAAATGCACACACCCCCCCCTTCCAAATTTTATTTCATGTGCAGTGCAGTGTCCCTCTACTGTTGAACCTGCCTGGAGAGACCACCTTTTCTGGATACTTTGCTCAATACCTTCTATGAAAGACCACCTGTCACTAGAGATAGTCATCCTAATGGTGGTCTTTTAAGACAGGTTTCACTGTATTTGCACATTCACGTGTGTGGGTGGCCTCTCTGTTTACATTTGGAGGGTAACGTTGCACCCATTGATTGTGGCACTGAAGCATTTAAGCCTGAGTGTGTACATGTCCACTCTGTAAACCACTGAACTTTGGCGCTTGAACTATGGACCATTTAAAGCTGTGTATGGCTTCTTTATGAGCCATTTGAATACGAGTTTTTGGCTTCAGTGAGTCATTTGAATCTGAATGTATCATCTTTGTGAGTCATTTGAATCTGAATGTATCATCTTTGTGAGTCATTTGAATCTGAATGTATGATCTTTGTGAGTCATTTAAATCTGAATGTATCATCTTTGTGAGTCATTTGAATCTGAATGTATCATCTTTGTGAGTCTTTTGAATTTGAGTGTGTGGCTTCTGTGAGCAGTGTGAGTTTGAGTCTGGCTTTTGTCAGACATTTGAATGTGAATGTATTGCCTTTATGAGTCATTTGAATCTGAGTGTATGGTCATTGTGCATCATTTAAATCTGTGGGTATAGTCTTGAGTCATTTGAATCTGAGCATATAGCCTTTGTGAGTCATTTGAGTCTCAATATTTTGCTTTTGTGAGTCATATCAATCTTATTGTAAGGTTTTTTTGAGTCATTTGAATCTGAGTGTATGGCATTCGTGAGTCATTCGAATATGGGTGTTGTGCATCATTTGTATCTGAGTGGCACCTTCAGAAATCATTTGACAGGCCCCCCCCCCTTCCCAATTTGAAGAAAAGACCCCAAATTTGTTTCCAATCCTCTGAAATTATCTGAAATCATGCATGATTCCCAAAACTACTTACACATCATGCAGCACCAGCAAAACACACTGATGGGCCCAGCATGCCAACATGACCGAGTCAACAGGTAACTGTGGCAAGGGTCAGGCACAAAGAACCTAACCCATGCCATGATAAGCTGTTGACCTGGGTCATCTTGAAAGTCTCTTCTCACTGTCTACCATTCTTATTCAAATTGCTTCTTATTACTATGAAAATTAGTCAAAAACAATGAAGCAGAGAACATTTGCCCGTCAGCTTAAGGAAAGAAAGGATGAAAGCTTGCCAGTGTAAATACACAGATAAACCATTTCAAGACCACCCCGGAGCTTCATCCATCTGTATAAAATCCTGCATAAGTGGAAGAAACCCACCCAGCCCCACCATCACTACCACAGAGAGGGTTTGGGTCACTTAAAATCATACTGGTGACATAATCCTAGGGAATGGTTGATTTAGGCCTTTAATGTATTTATGGCTGCTTAATGTACTATAAAGTTGTTTTGATTTGTGTGGAAATTATTTTTAGCTCAGCTGACTTGTAGCAGAGCTTATATTATGGTCCTTCCTCCGTTGCCAACAGTCGACTTCTTCTCCAAAACCATCAGCCAGATTCACTTCAAACTTGATGGCAATGTACCTTGGGCGAGTCTGTACCAATTTGTTCAAATGCTTACGCTCCATTAATTTTTGCAATTTTAATTTTTTTTTTTTTTTTTGGTTCCTTTTTTGGCAGCAATGTAAGTCAATGGGCATTCTAATGCCTATTCACATTTTCAACTTCTTCTCTGAAAGCATCATCCAGATTGACTTCAAACTTGGTGGCATTGTCCCTTGGGGGAGTCTCTAACAGATTTGTTCAATTGAACACGGTCCATTGAATTTGGATGTTTAATTTTTGTTGAGGGGGGGGGCAAATCTTAATGTGCACAAAATAAATACACTTATTGTAGTGTACGTGAATCTGTATGTCTGCCCTTTTATAAACCAATAAATTTAACTGTATATATCCTCTTTGTCAACCATTGCAATCTGTATGTATGCCCTTTTATAAACCAATAAATTTCAATGTATATATCCTCTTTGTCAACCATTGCAATCTGAATGTACAGCCTTTTCAACCATTAATATTTAATGTATTGCAATCTTTTACAGACAGGTTTAATCTCAAGTGATATCCTCTGTGAACCATTAAACATTTTCAGGACATGGCCACTTTATGTATAATCATTATGGTTTGTGTGTATATAGCTTTTCTTTTCTTTTCTTTTCTTTGCTTTTTTTTCCTTTATGGACAATAAGCAAAACTGCATTTCACACACTTCATGACTTGCTAAGACTCCAAAGTTTACAATTTTTCCCTCTCAATTCACTTGTATGGTCAGTTAGAAATTCCATACAGCAATTAAAGTAAGCCTAGAACTTTTGCCATCATGAAATCATGACATCTTGGGAAATACATATATATTTTTCCTCTGTGGAGAAGAGACATAAGATATGGACGCAAGATATGGATGCATGTCTGTATGTGAGTCAAAGATTAAATATTTCCACTCTGTCTTATTTGTCCAAGATGATTAATTTCAAGTTTGATATGGCAATAACAAAGCTACTTTGTGGTCAGTGAAAGTTGCCAATTGAAGCTGTCTTCCTGAGAGGAAAACTATACCTTGTCCAGGCATATGAAGGGTACACAAAGTCAGAATGTTGGCATGTTTGATTGGTCTCTGACCTGCAGGTTGATTGTCAAGTTCTTGATAAACTTTTGAAATAAAAGTTGCCTTTTGTAAATGTGAACATTTCATTCATTCAGGTTCTTAACATTATTGTTGAACTCACATGATTTTATGATTAAGTGGCATTTCCTTTTCTTGACAGAGCATGTTAATGACAATTATCAGAGCATGTTCTGGTGGTCTACAGTTTTTCAGACTGGTTGGTCTCTCATTTGCACCATCATTTGAAAGAGGGATCACAGTTCAACTGTAACAAATTGGTTCATCACATACATTGATATCAAAGTGACACTTTACCCTGTCCTACCAAGAAGCTTCCAGATGTTAGAAATGATATCAACTTTGATGTTTTTGCTTGAATTTCTCATGGATCTGAATAATATTTTGAATGCAAATTTAGAATGAGACTTATCAGATAAGGTGCCCTTGATTATGAATCTTCTTTATTGCTTTTGTTGCTAATTTTGGTAAGAGTCAATGTGCTCCAAATTGACATGGTATTAGGTTGTGTTCCGAATTGACATATTACTAGGTTGTGCTCTGAATTGACATACTACTAGGTTGTGCTCTGAATTGACATACTACTAGGTTGTGTTCCGAATTGACATACTACTAGGTTGTGCTCTGAATTGACATACTGCTAGGTTGTGCTCCAAATTGACATACTACTAGGTTGTGCTCTGAATTGACATACTGCTAGGTTGTGCTCCAAATTGACATATTACTAGGTTGTGCTCTGAATTGACATACTACATGGTTGTGTTCCGAATTGACATACTACTAGGTTGTGCTCTGAATTGACATACTACATGGTTGTGTTCTGAATTGACATATTACTAGGTTGTGCTCTGAATTGACATACTGCTAGGTTGTGCTCCAAATTGACATACTGCTAGGTTGTGCTCCAAATTGACATATTACTAGGTCGTGCTCTGAATTGACATACTACTAGGTTGTGTTCCGAATTGACATACTACTAGGTTGTGCTCTGAATTGACATACTGCTAGGTTGTGCTCCAAATTGACATATTACTAGGTTGTGCTCTGAATTGACATACTACTAGGTTGTGCTCTGAATTGACATACTGCTAGGTTGTGCTCTGAATTGACATACTACTAGGTTGTGCTCCAAATTGACATATTACTAGGTTGTGTTCCGAATTGACATACTACTAGGTTGTGCTCTGAATTGACATACTGCTAGGTTGTGCTCCAAATTGACATACTGCTAGGTTGTGTTCCAAATTGACATATTACTAGGTTGTGCTCTGAATTGACATACTACTAGGTTGTGCTCCAAATTGACATATTACTAGGTTGTGTTCCGAATTGACATACTACTAGGTTGTGCTCTGAATTGACATACTGCTAGGTTGTGCTCCAAATTGACATACTGCTAGGTTGTGTTCCGAATTGACATACTACTAGGTTGTGCTCTGAATTGACATACTACTAGGTTGTGTTCCGAATTGGCATACTGCTAGGTTGTGCTCTGAATTGACATACTGCTAGGTTATGCTCTGAATTGACATACTACTAGGTTGTGCTCTGAATTGACATACTACTAGGTTGTGCTCTGAATTGACTTGCACAAGTGCCTGTTATATGTCCCTGTTTTCCCATCATGCAGTCTCACCCAGAAGTGTGATACATTTTCCCCTCCACAAAGTTAACTGTACAATATTATGCCAACTACCATTATACAGTATACTGTTATTAAGTACTGTATTTTTTTTTAAACCGGTTGACACTGCCGCTGTGCTGGTATCAGTGAAACTGGCAACTTTGCATCGATATCACCCATTTAATTTTTTCACAAGTACAATGAACCTATATATTTTCTGATTACTACACACTCAGATTTGTACCCATAGGGTTTTTTTTTTTTTTTTTTTTTTTGCAGGATTGGAATTTTTAGCATTTTTATAGCATTCTTTATGACTTGGTTGTTTTTTCACATTTTTTGTGCAGAAGCTGCTCAAATTTTCTTTTTCTTTTTTTAAGGTGAAATCAGAAGAAATTGAAAATATATGTCCATGACTAGGATCGAATTCAATAGTGAGTCCTGAAATAGCATAAATAAAAAGTTATAAAATTTTTAAGTTAGTCCTGAGAACCGCTCCTTGATATGATATTTTTCTTTTGATGTCCATTGATTTTAACATGATAGGGCAGTTTGGGTGATTGTAAGGCGAGTTACAAATTGCAGAGGTTGAGCAAAAAATAGTTCTGAGAAAATCGCGTTGAGAGAAACTGCAGCCAATTCTTATGCATTTATGGGTGCAATATGACACATACTCATATCCTCTGCCCTCTGTTTCTATTATTGGGTGAAATAAACTTGTAGCATTACCTCTGTGATGTTGTCATTCAAAAAAGAAAATATTTTGTGGCTTTTTGTAACTTGGGAACATAACACTTAGCTTGTTTGGGTGTGGGTTCACATGCGGCTTTCCATATTTGGGGCCCAGTAAGTGGATTGTGCTAATTTATTTTTTTACATCAATAGAGAATTTCAAAGTAGTTAGAACAGTGGTAGTGATTAGTCTGAACTGGCACATTCTTCTCTCCATGGCTAATGGTTTCCTGTTCCCTATGAGTGACCCTTGTCAGTGTCTCAATTTGTTTCAAGGACTGATGACTGTGCAAACAATGACATGGTTCATTATCATGTCCATGCAAACAAACCCCATGTGTTCAGCACTGTTGAAACCTTTCAGCGTAAACAAAAGTTTTGAGCTCAATTTTTTCATATAAATTTTATGTCCACACATCTGAGTTTTTGGGAGCATGTAGTTTAGGTTTCAAATTATCCAAAAATATTAAAAAGTGACTAGAGGTATTCGAAGGTGCTGGCTTCAGATCTTCCACCTTAACCCTTTCCCCCTTGAATTAAGACTGAGTCAACAGCTTTCCTTGGCATGGGTTGGGCACTAAGTGCCCAACCCATGCCAAGGAAAGCTGTTGACCTGGGGCATGTGATCTTGAAAAGTCTCATGTACATTTCTCAGTCAAATTGTTTTTCATAACTGTAGAAATTAGTTAAAAAACACTGAAGCAGACGACATTTGACCACCAGCCGGTTTTGGCCGGTTTGAGGGGGAAAGGGTTAAAGCAGAACAAGTTACTTGATGAATGAGCTTAAAAAACAGGTGATGTCAACCGAGTGGTCTCTCAAAGGATGGACTTGTATTTGCAAGTAAGAACCACCTGCTATACATGGAAAAGCCAGTACTACCTTACAGGTGTGTGTCATACATTTTCACAAGTCATGGATAGAGGGTGAAAGGTGGGTTTTTCCAACAGTAAAGTGATTGCTGTAGACTTGCGGAACTTTTTTTTTCCACCCTACATAATCACCATCTGTCTTGCAATGGAACTTCTGCTTTGTAAGATTAACCCCAGTTTGTCATAGCCATATATAAATATTTTGATTTTTCTGGTCTCATGAGAAAACAACTTTTGCAGATAATGTACAGTAAATGCTTGAGTATTGTGATACCTAACAAAACATAACCTTGAATATTGGTTCCAGCTTTGCCCATGACATGAACCCTTGAGAATGAAATTTGAGATGACATAGATCGTAACTTTTAAGTAGGGAGGCTTGAGAAAAAAGTACAAAAAAACCCCAGAAGTAAATGTACATCATATTTATGCTCTGCACACAGAGTACTGTAAATTCGCTTAATTGCGCAGTATTTAAGTTTTACCGTATTTTGCTTTTGGTACAAACCATGAATATACAAACACAACGAGAAAGTGTTTTAAGATAGGTTTGATGGGGACTGTGTTCAAAATAGTGAAATCCCATCGTCAGTCAGATGCTTGATGTGCAAAAACTGTAAACATTTATTCCTGCGAAAATAAATTTTTTGTATAAACATACTTCATTTCAAAAGCAATTGGGGAGTAAGCAGAGCCTACTATGAACCCTCCGTGTGAAATACCGTATTCATTTCAAGTGTAACTTGTGCCCAAATAGATGCATATGCTCAACATTTCACTGTGTGGACTCCACGTACAATTTCATTTCCCCTCCCTCCCTTTTTTCCTCTAAAAAATGCTGATCTCTATTGAAAAAAACCGTCTGCACTAATGGTAATCTTAGCTTACCAAGCTTTTAAATGCAATGTACAGACTGTTATTATTTTAAATGAAGAAGAATATAAGTTTCACATCATCAAATTACCTTATTTTGATCCAGGAGTTGTTTTTTCTTTTTGTTTTCTGTTTTCTTTTTTTCTTTTTTTTTCTTTGTTTTTGTTTTTTTTTTTTTTTCATCAGCACAGCATACTATTATTGGGCTGAATATTGTAAGTACACTTGCAGTACCAGGGATATATCTGTCTTGAGCACTTACGGTAATGCCCATCGTAAACGTCAGAACCAAAACAGTGTAGTCAGGAACTATTAAGAAAAAAAAAAGAGATTATATGTATATATATATAAGCTGATATCAAGTACACAACTTTTTTTTATGGATTCCTTTTGAAACACCAATCTACACAGTTAAAAACATGGGACATTCAAAATTGCATATCCCAGACAAAATGAAAAGATCAGTGCTGATTGCATATAGGCCTTGGAGTCATTCATTCCCTGGCAGGATGCCAGCTTAGTACATATAGACCTACCTCTTTTTGTGTACATTTCCACTTATTCCATGATGTCTGATGGTGTTTTGCTTGCTGGTATATCTGTTGGTTTTTTGGCTAAAAGGGATATATATGTTGCCTGACTGATTGTACCAGTCAAAACAGGTAAAAATTTTTTCCTTGGGTCCATGACTGATACATTTCTGGGCAGGGACGTACCATATTTCTTCCTCTGAGGGCCTTGTGACTGCTTTGAATCTGAGTGATCAAAAATCAGACCGAAAATGTCAACATGTAATTTTTTTTTCTTTTTTTTTCACGGTATATTACCTACAATTTACAAAGTAGGTTATTAAATTGAAGACTTATATCATTGTAATTTTTGTAAGCAGCCGTGTCACATATAGAGAATACAGTACACACACACACACACTGTATTTAGTGAGGGTTACTCAGTTAGCATTTTCATGCTAATCTCCCCTGAGGCCCTCAATACAGGTTCTACAGTGATGAATACAAACAGATTGGATAAACTCAAAATGCACATAAGATATACAATAAGTAGTGATACCTGAAACATCAGAAGTTATGAGTTTGCCATTATAAACATGTATGCAGTACACTTTCTCTTTAAAAAAAAAGTCGAGCTTTGTATATGCTTCACTTTAAGTGGTAATTTGTTCCACACCCATGCCCCACTGTAACTTAGAGCCTTTTTCATCACTGAAGTCTTCGGTTTTGGATCAAATCTTTAAAAATCTTCTTCTCTGAAACTGCTCATCCGATTGCTTTGATATCACACTGAAACACTCCTAGGGACTCTTAGTTCTTAATTTGTTCACCAGGTGGTGCTACGATTTTTTCTAATTTTTTTATGTTTTTTTTTTTGTTTGTTATTGCTATCTTCGAATTCTCCAGAACTGTCACTCATATTAAGCTGAAACTTGGTGGATATGTCCCTTGTAGAAAGGCCAAACAAAGGGGTTCACTAGGTGGCCATGCTGCAGATTCCTGATTTTTAAGGATTTTTTTAATTCGGGTACTTATTGGTAAATGCACCTTTCCTATTTATTACTATGCAAGTCAATTGGCATTCTAATGCTAATTCACATTTTTGACTTCTTCTGTAAAACTTACTGTCAGATTGACTTCAAAATTGGTGGTAATGTACCTTGGGTGGGTCTCTACCAGATTTGTTCAAATGGTCACGCTCCATTGATTTTGGATTTTTTATGAATTTCTTTATTCTTTTTTGGGCAAATCTTAAAAAATCGTAAGGTTATATGTACATGTCAGATGAGCACAAGACTGTCAAAGTCCTCTTGTTTTTTGTTTTTTTTCTTTTTTAGGGGGGTTGCTAAAAATGAATATAATCCTCAAGTGTTTATATGATAATAAATACATTTATTTTCCATTAGGAACCTTAGATGACTGTTTTCACTTTGTAGGTGTTTGTGTGGTAATATATGCGTGCAGTTATGAATTTGAATGAATAAATAAATAAATAAATAAATAAATAAATGAATAAATAAATAAAACCAAAGAAATGGCAGATAAGCCTGTGGCCATAATTTCTCTAGTTTATAAAGACAAAAAACAACCTGTTTGTTCTTTCACTAAGACTGAGTCAACAGCTTTCATTAGCATGGGTTGTGTACAGAGTGCTTAACATATGCCAAGGAAAGCTATTGACTTGGGGTATGTTCTCTTGATAGGTCTCATTTGCAATTCTCTTTCAAGTTGTTACCCTCGGCACATAAAGTGCCATAGGGTATTGTCATCCGTCCGTCTTGTCGACGTTACTGCGATATCTCAAAAAATATTTACCCCAGGTGTATCAATTTTTTGTCACAGAAGGACCTTATAACGGACCAGGTTCCCATTGAAAACCAGGTATCTCTGATTATGTGTAAACTTTTTATGGAACTTTTAATGTATTTATTTGGAGGCCATCTGAGTGGGGTCGACCCTGACAACGTTACCGTGATATTTAAAAATATATTAACCACAGTTTACCAAATTTTTGTCAGAGATGTTTCTTATGATGGACCAGGTTCTTATGTAAAACCATGTTCCTCTTTGTATTCATAAATTTTTTATGAAACTTTAAAGTATTTATCTTCAAGGCAATGTGAGTGATGGACTAGGGGACGATGTTACCATAATATCTCAACAAGGATCCAAGGCAGCTTCAAATTTTTTTCAGAGATACACATTATGGTGGACCAGGTTCCTATTGAAAACCAGCTTCTTATTATTTTTAAAATTGTTTTGAAACTTTTGAAGTATTTATTTGATGGCCATGTGAGTGAGGCACAGCACAGTGGTCTCTGTCACTAGAACTTGCCCTAAGAACACATCAAAAAGTGTTCTTTCATTTCATAGACAACAATATGGAAATTGTACATGAAGTATTCTACTGCGAAGTCTCAAAAAAAAAAAAAAAAAAAAATTGCAGAATTGAGGAAATAAGAATTGTGGGGTCCGAGGGTAATCCGTTCTCTGAATGCTTTTTTTTTTCATTTCCGATGAAGTAAGTCAAAAAATTGAAGCAGATGACATTTGACCACCACTGGGCTTAAGGGGGAAAGGATTTATGCAAATTTGGGATAGTCTCTGTACGACAGTGATTGGGACAACAGACAACTGGGTTATATCAGAGTCGTTGAGGAGGAAGAATCTCAGTGATGAAATATATCAGCACTCTTAACCTTGTCATTAACTCTGTGCTCGTCTCAACCCAGGTCAATTTATTATGTGTCCCCCTGTAAGGGGATGCGTATAGTGGTTAGTAGATGGACAACATCCACCACTGCTTCCGTAAATCTTATTTTTGCAGTATAAACTGTGCTACGTATTCATCTTTTTGTTTGATTTGTGGGACACATAATATATAAATCTGGGAAATACTTCTCATAGCTCCATTGACTTCCAGATTTTTCATGATTTAAAAAAAAAAATAATTGTTTTTGTTTTTTGCTGAGTCAGCAAATTCGACACATTGGCCTATAAATCTTTTTTAATGGTGGACCTGGGACAATGGTTACTGTTAAACATTAATAGGAAAGAACTTATAGACTTTCATTTGGTGTGGATAATCTTGACCCTGAGTGACCCTGAAAAGTCAAACTGGAGGTCAAACTGATATCTTGGCTTGTATCTGAGTAATGGTAATCCTAGATCCACAGTTACTATTAAACACTGATAGGAAAGTAGCTATGGGGCTATAGAAATTCACAATGGAGTTTCTTGCAATGCAGTTTCCATTTTTGATTTATTCACAATTGCAAAAATCCGGTGGATACATTGACATTTTTGACCAAACGTAATTTAGGACACATGAAAGAAAAAGTCATCTTTAGTTGGAAATGACTGTCATAAAGCATAAAATAAATACTGTACACTTTCTCATCCAATTGTACACTTTTGGGGGTTTTTAACAATACAGTTAAAACACAGCAAGGGTATGGTCTTGAGGGACTAGTGCGACTGGTTTTCGTTCCTTGTGGAACTCTTCAGGCACGATGTCAGTTAAATCCCAGATAATGCGTTCCACTATGTAGCGTGAGATTTAGTACAGTTCCCACGTGTTGAGTGTGGAAGTAAACAAAGTAGGTTGCCAACATTGGGGGTAGGGATGAGGCATGACGTCATAAAGTGAACAGTAGGTCTGTTCAAAAGGTCACCTGTACCAAGTTGTCAGGTGTTGCAAGACATGTCAGTGGCACGTGGTTTGGGAATATTCAGGTCTCCTAGGAGTAGGAGATATTCTGAATATGGTCATCAAAGGTTATAATGATTCATATTTCATACATATACAATTTTTGGTTTTTAAGGTTGGTAGGTCTGCTTATGACAAAATTAGGTGTTACTGAGGTGTGTGTCATGGTAATGGTCTTTTCAGCATGAGGCTTGTGTGTAAGAGAATGTTACGGAGGTATATGTGACCTTAATTGTCTTTTCAGCATTAAGCTTCTATTTAACAAAGTGTTACTGAGGTACATGTCACGTTAATGGTCTTTTGAGCATTAAGCTTCTATTTAACAAAGTGTTACTGAGGTACATGTCATGCTAATTGTCTTTTGAGCATTAAGCTTCTATTTAACAAAGTGTTGCTGAGGTACATGTCATGCCAATTGTCTTTTGAGCATTAAGCTTCTATTTAACAAAGTGTTACTGAGGTACATGTCATGCTAATTGTCTTTTGAGCATTAAGCTTCTATTTAACAAAGTGTTACTGAGGTACATGTCATGCTAACTGTCTTTTTAGCATTGAGTTTTTGTGCCACAAAATGTTAGTGAGGTATGTCTCATCCTGTGGTACAAAAGCAAGGATTACATCTGTTGTCCTTCAGTCTCTGATGAGCCCCATTTGAGCACGATACATATCACATGTCACAGTGGTTGTAAAGCAGTACATTTGCCTTGTGAGCACTTACTCGGTTTCAGTATTAAAAACAAGCTAACCAGGGGCTTTTGTCAGAGAGACCTACCATAATAGTGTGCTCCAGGCCAACCACTCGCCTTGTTGCTCTACGCATGCCAGGGAAACTTGTTACCCCAGACCAGGTCCTGCTCAAGAGGGTTAAGTGTCTGACATTAACCCCTTTCATCCCAGTATACATAATCAAATCCCAACCTCATCATCATATCATGCAAAATGGCATGAAGCGCGGAGACTCTTATGGATATATATATATGAGGAAATTAGAAGCAAAAAGTAAGTTGAGTGAAATGAAAATGAAAGTGTTACTTGCGTAAGAATCATGCTTGCACATAGTGACTTTATACCTGGTTAGATTTTATAGGGGAACAAGACAATTTTGCCATATCAGCAAGTGCATAAAGGGCTTGATTGATATTAGTAATTTTGGGGATTGCATTGCCTGGCAAGTCATGCTATGTCATTGTTGTTGTTTTTTTTTGTTTTTTTGTTTTTTGTTTTTGCATATCTTGGAAAATCTTCTCCAAGTAGCTGCAAAAGCAGTTGGACATGGGTTGTCAGACAATGCAAAACCAACAGTATCACAACATGCCATACCACCGAATGACTGTTGATGATTCATTGATAGCTATTTTTTTAAGATAAATTTTAAAATGAGATTGATTTTTCTGCACGTTATGATTTAAATCTTTGGACAGAATGCCAATGTGCCATCATCTCAAGGCAACAACTTTCTCTGCTGACATGAAGATGGCGACTCAGGCTTGACTAATGGAGAATGATGAAGGTTATGCTCAATCAGTGTTTGATTCATTTTCACAAAAGAGAAAGTGTCCGCCCAGGGAGAAGGTTGTGGTCGTGGAGCACTGTGAAGAAAGTAAAAGCATCTTGACATGCAAAGAACATTGAATGGACTCTTTCACTGCCAACTGCAACTAAAGTCAAACTTTCTTAAAACAAACTGCCATGAATTATAATAAGGCTGCTAGATTCATGTTCCTTGTAAAAAGACCTTTCATTCAAGTACCAGCATGCCTGTAGTTACGTAGAATATAATAGTCCAGGTCAAGAATTTTTCCTCGGTGTACTTTGGGTGCAGTGCACCCAAAGCATGCTGAGGAAAGCTGTTGACTCAGTCCAAAGTATGATGCTGAAAGAGTTAACTGTGGAAACAATAAAGTGTCCAGTGTTTGATTGCATGCAACCAGAATGACAAGAAAACATTGCATGATACGATAATTGATGTTCCCTTTTGCTTGTCTTGAGAAAGTAATATACGACTGGGAGTTTGACAGGAAAGTATTGTAGGGGTTCCAAAAGGTTGACATAGAAGTATTTTGGGGGTGAGGGGCTAACGTTGTACCTTATTGACGCTTGTGGTACTGTAATGTACACATATTCAAAGCACAGATTATCACCTTATAGTGCCCCTTGCTGAGGAAAAAAAAAAAAAGATTAAAAAACCCCGGCTATCACATGCACCCAGTTGGAGGATGTGAACTCTTCCCACCCCCCATCCCCCCAACTGAATCAACAGCTTTCCTTGACATGGGCTGGTCACCTGGGGCATGTTATTTTGATAGGTCTCATCTGTAATTTGCATCTAAATTATTTTCATAACTGTTGAAATTAGTGCAAGACAATGAAGCAGGTGACACTGGACCACTGGCCAGGTTTTTAATGGGGAAAACCTATAATTGTCACTTGCTAAACGGGAGTCATTCAGCAACCAACAAATTCTGAAATTCTTACTATCCAGACAAATGACTTTAGTGGCCTTCCCTGCTAAACAGACCATACACGAAGCAGCGTCTTGCACTGATGAATGGCTTGTTAAGACAAAGATGGTGCAGATTCGACCATCCTGCCACTAGTTGCACCAAGTTGCCAGCCTATGGCAGATGCGTAGTTGAGGGTCTGTCCATTTGTTCATTCTGTACCAGTCTCACTTTTTCTAGCGCATAAACCTTTTGATTTAAAACAAAGAATGCATATGGAAAAGAGCCTCAATTCAAGTACATGTACAGTGAAACCCTCATTATAATGACACTCAGATGTTGGACATACAGTAAAACCGGTCCTTGTGGACACCTCTATAATACACACATCTGTATAATGTGGACAGTTATGTCCAGGACCGAAAGGTCAATTTTCTTGTTTAAAACACCTGTCTATTGTGGACACCAGCTAACTGTTGACACTTTTTGCCAGTCCCAGAGTTGTCCACAATAGACAGGTTTCACTGTATTCTCCTATAAATGACCCGAGTTTCAAGGAACATAAAGTCATATTCTTTTGCCACTTCACTCATTTATCTGACATATTCAGACCTGTGACGCATTTGGCCAGGAACAAATGGTGCCATTATTACTAGGTTTTACTGTGCCAGCATGTCTGTCTTTTAGCTCTGCTGACTTGTCAGTCATAGGTAAGTGTTACCACTATAAAGTCTATGGCTAATGTATTTACTTTTTGGACTTCTTCTCAAAAGAAGGTGCTTGGAATGTTTTGATTTTGCACATGGGTGTTCCCCAGGTGCACCTCTATAAAGTTTGCAAAGGAGATGTTGATGCAATAATTTTTCTGTTTTTTATGAATTTTTTAATTGATTTTTGAAAAGAAAAGAAAAATCTTCACCTCAAGAACTACTTGGCCAAATGCTTTGATATTGCACATAGGGTCACCTAATTCTTATTTTGGCCACCAGATGCCACTGCAATTTTTTTTTTTTTTTCTAATGAATAATGTATCAAACTTTGCTACCACTGTACATGTATATCTAGCTATACAGACTACAGTGCATGTGTTGCAATACTATAAAAGCATATTTCAGTTAGCAGAGCACAGGATCATCAGGATCCTCATCTTTGGTTCCCCCCCACCCCCACCCCACTCCACCCTCATTACCTGGTAACGCACTACTGCTGCCCTTGTAGCAGCATAACTCACCAGGCACCGCAAAAACCACTTCTCAAGGCCCTTCTCGCTGCAGTTTGGAATGAGGTTAACCTTTGATTTGACTTATAAAGATGTGTTTTGTCTGTTCTTTATGTAATTGCCTGACAAACAGACCATGCATGGATCACTGCAGTGCACTGATAAACATTTTATTGAAAGGCAAAGATGTATAGTCGTATAGTTAAAACACGCCAAGGGTATGGTCCTGAGGGACTAGTGCGACCAGTTTCATTCCTTGTGGAACTCTTCAGGCACAATGTTAGTTAAACCCCTGATAATGCGTTCCACTATGTAGCGTGAGATGTGGTACAGTTCCCACGTGTAAAGTGCGGAAGTAAACAAAGGACGTTGCCAACGTTGGGGGTAGGGATGAGGCATGACGTCATAAAGTGAACAGTAGGTCTGTTCAAAAGGTCAAAAAAAGAAAAGATTTATAGTTACTGTAGATGTACATATTTTCACACAGTGTTTCAGTTTTCACATTATAAGTTTCAATTTCACTATTTTGGATGTAGTGTTTTGTAAATCTGTGTTGAAATACTAATACCTTGCCTTAATTTCGTGGTTTTCTGCCATGAATGAAATAATCAAACATAAAAACACAGCAAAATGAAGTGAATTAATTTTCAGCGAGCAGAAAAGTTAAAGGCAAGGTCATGCTTTGCCTAGCCTGCTGAGCAAACCCAGTGCCACACTGAGACTGATGAACACAGGGGGATGGTATATACTGGATATTGCTTTAATTTCCCTGTATTCTTATATTCACTTATTTCCATGATGTTGCAGAACTATGAAAATAACAACAGAGTGAAACAGTATTTCAACATTGTTTGAATAGGAATTGTGTCCAAAATAGTGAAATTTAAACTACAGTGAAATGTCATAAATGCCAAAAAATCATGAAAATTTAGACAAAAATAAGCTAATTATGCATCCCCCTTAGGAGGATGCATATGGTGTTTAATCCCATCGGCGGCCGCCGCTGTCCCCGTCACTATTGACCCATTCCGTCCTAATTTGTTACAGATGATCTGTGGATCTGCAAACTTTTTAATCATATGTTAATGGATGACCTTGAGGCCAAAGGTCAAGGTCACATGGTGATACTTATTTTTATAGATTATTCCTTAATTATATCATACCTCTGCCCCCATTGAGTCCTTATCTTCTGTTTAAGTGCAGATAATCCATGGATTTGGAGAATTTTTTTTTTTTTTTCACATGAATGTGGATGATCTTCAGGCTGTAGGTGAAGGTCACACGGTCCTCAAAAAGTTGATTGGTCAACTGTAACTATATAAATTCATAGATATAAGTTAGGTAATCATGCATTGGTGCTTGTCATGTAATCCCAATGGACAGGTCTTATAAAAATGCTGCAAGTATTTACATTTTTCTTGGTGTATATTGACATGCATTGGCAAAAGTTACATGGATCACTGATGTCGTGCTCGGGGGATGCATAATGTTTTTTGCAACAAAAACTCGCTTCTAGTTTACAGTGTTGTGCTACTGTGACATTACAGGGCGGGATCCATTGTAAGTTTGCACTGTAGAGATGTGAAATTTCTGCATTCTGCAGGGTTGTGGAATTGGGTATTGACTGACAGGCGTTAGATTAATTGGCATGTCAGGTTGTATTGCGACAATGGTAAGACATAAATAGTTTATTGTTTTGTTTGTTTGGGGGTAAATAAAAAAATATTATAATAATTGGCATGTTGTGCAGTGGAAAGAGAATTGGAAAGAAAGACTTTCATTTGTCCAGTGGTAGATAAATACTGTGTAATGACATTGTGACGTGTATATTTAATTGTAAGTACAACGCTGTAACTTATTGTTTTGGCTGGCTGCTGCTCAGGTAAATACCGGCGCAAAAAGAAAAAATAAATAAATAAGCGTGACATAAAGAGTTCACATGTCATGCATCGTATTGGAAATGGAAAAGGCTTGTTATCAGGGACACTCTTTCTGCCGACAAGAAGTGGCAGCTGAAGCAGATTGTCTTCCAGAACAAGTAGAATAAACAGTGGCAGCTTTAAGTGCTTGGAAAAGTGGTCACAAAAGGCAGGTGATCTCAGATAACTTTGATGATTACAGTAGTACATGCTGTTTAAGGCCACTCCTTTCAGCAAAATTGGTCACATATAGCAGGTGGTCTTTAATTGTAAGTGAAAATTGCGAAGAGTATTGATGTCTATCTGATAACTCATACAGTGAAACCTGACTTGTAAGGCCACCTTAGAAATGACCAAATGTTTTGTGTTCACAGGAGCTATAAATGAGATGAAAAATAATCAGCAAAGTACTCTGAAAAGTTGGTCTGTGGAGACAGGTGGTCTCTCTTTGGAGTGGTCTCAAGACAGGGACCACTCTATGTGGTCTTAAATTGTAAGTACAGTACTCCCTGTCTTGAGAGGCCTCCTTAAAGGCAGTTCGTAAAGTGGTCTATCAACACAGGTGGTCTCACATTAGAGGTGTAAAAATACTGACTGTAATGTGATCGTGCTAGCCTCTTAGGTCTCTCAGCATGGTCTCTCTAAGACACAGACCTCTTTGGTCTCTCAGCATGGTCTCTCTAAGACACAGACCTCTTAGGTCTCTCAGCGTGGTCTCTCTAAGACACAGACCTCTTACGTCTCTCAGCGTGGTCTCTCTAAGACACAGACCTCTTTGGTCTCTCAGCATGGTCTCTCTAAGACACAGACCTCTTAGGTCTCTCAGCATGGTCTCTCTAAGACACAGACCTCTTAGGTCTCTCAGCATGGTCTCTCTAAGACACAGACCTCTTAAGTCTCTCAGCATGGTCTCTCTAAGACACAGACCTCTTTGGTCTCAGCGTGGTCTCTCTAAGACACAGACCTCTTATGTCTCTCAGCATGGTCTCTCTAAGACACAGACCTCTTAGGTCTCTCAGCATGGTCTCTCTAAGACACAGACCTCTTAGGTCTCTCAGCATGGTCTCTCTAAGACACAGACCTCTTAGGTCTCTCAGCATGGTCTCTCTAAGACACAGACCTCTTAGGTCTCTCAGCATGGTCTCTCTAAGACACAGACCTCTTAGGTCTCTCAGCGTGGTCTCTCTAAGACACAGACCTCTTAGGTCTCTCAGCATGGTCTCTCTAAGACACAGACCTCTTTGGTCTCAGCGTGGTCTCTCTAAGACACAGACCTCTTATGTCTCTCAGCATGGTCTCTCTAAGACACAGACCTCTTAGGTCTCTCAGCATGGTCTCTCTAAGACACAGACCTCTTAGGTCTCTCAGCATGGTCTCTCTAAGACACAGACCTCTTAGGTCTCTCAGCATGGTCTCTCTAAGACACAGACCTCTTAGGTCTCTCAGCATGGTCTCTCTAAGACACAGACCTCTTAGGCCCTTCAGCATGGTCTCTCTAAGACACAGACCTCTTAGGTCTCTCAGCATGGTCTCTCTAAGACACAGACCTCTTAGGTCTCTCAGCGTGGTCTCTCTAAGACACAGACCTCTTTGGTCTCTCAGCGTGGTCTCTCAGACACAGACCTCTTTGGTCTCTCAGCATGGTCTCTCTAAGACACAGACCTCTTTGGTCTCTCAGCATGGTCTCTCTAAGACACAGACCTCTTAGGTCTCTCAGCATAGTCTCTCTAAGACACAGACCTCTTTGGTCTCTCAGCATGGTCTCTCTAAGACACAGACCTCTTAGGCCCTTCAGCATGGTCTCTCTAAGACACAGACCTCTTAGGTCTCTCAGCATGGTCTCTCTAAGACACAGACCTCTTAGGTCTCTCAGCGTGGTCTCTGTAAGACACAGACCTCTTAGGCCCTTCAGCATGGTCTCTCTAAGACACAGACCCCTTAGGTCTCTCAGCATGGTCTCTCTAAGACACAGACCTCTTAGGTCTCTCAGCATGGTCTCTCTAAGACACAGACCTCTTAGGTCTCTCAGCATGGTCTCTAAGATACAGACCTCTTAGGCCCTTCAGCATGGTCTCTCTGAGACACAGACCTCTTAGGTCTCTCAGCTTGGTCTCTCTAAGACACAGACCTCTTAGGTCTCTCAGCATGGTCTCTCTAAGACACAGACCTCTTAGGTCTCTCAGCGTGGTCTCTCTAAGACACAGACCTCTTAGGTCTCTCAGCGTGGTCTCTCTAAGACACAGACCTCTTAGGTCTCTCAGCGTGGTCTCTCTAAGACACAGACCTCTTAGGCCCTTCAGCATGGTCTCTCTAAGACACAGACCTCTTAGGCCCTTCAGCATGGTCTCTCTAAGACACAGACCTCTTAGGCCCTTCAGCATGGTCTCTCTAAGACACAGACCACTGTACTACAGTGAAACCTGTCTGTAGAGATCATCCCTAGGGATGACTCCAGTGCTGTCCAGCTGAAAATCTCTGTAGCAAAATTTTCTTCACTTGTACCATTTTTTTCCACTTCTTTACACAAGAAACATTTATTTTTGAGAAAACCTGCAGCAATTTTGAAGAGCTTTGTAGCAAACTTTTGCTACAATGCTCCAGTTGGACAGCCCTGATGACTAAATTGTGGTCTCCTAGGACAGGTGGTCTTTCATAGGAGGTATAAATGAGATAAAAAAGATTGAGCACAATATCCTGAAAAGGTGGTCTCATTGGAGGAGTCTTAAGAGAGGTTTCACTTTACTTTAGTTTTAAGGAGGTCATAAAAGACAGACACCCAGGTTCTCTTTACTGGTCTCTGTAACAATTACTATTGTAAGTCTTATTCATTAACATGCTTTGGTCTGGTTCATAGAATGTTCCCAGATGGCGCTAGCAGCGACTGCTGTGTTGTTGGGTGTATGTGGTATATTGATTGTGTCCAGCATATGGCATTACACATTGTGACAGTACTTTATCACAGATTATTTACGTCAGCTGTGCATGGCTCCCCCACCCCCCAGATGCACCAGACCTTCATCCGGCCAGTCCATATGACAGTCCCATGGATTCCCAAGTCCATTTGACAGCCCAGTCCATTGGCCATACAGGCTATGTGGGACACAGTGGCTCACATGGGAGTGGGATAAGGCCACAAGAGGGACGTATTTTTCGCTTATTTTCAACATCTAACAGGTCAGCAATATGGCCGTCAATGCATGATCTCAGAAATTAACAGGAGTCAGGAAGAATATATCTGGCAATTTTTCAAGCTAATGAAATCAATATGAAAAGTCAGGACTATCTGCAAATGTGCGCAATGCATGAACCCTGGCCAGGTCTAAATTATGTTGGGTTTTTTTATGCTTTTTTTTTTTTTTTAGGTGGCCGCGTCCTTACGGTCTGGCAAGTCATTCAGCAGAGAATTCTCGTTCTGCCAGGCAGCTAGGTATAAAATTGTGATAGTTCCTCAGCGACATTTTGATGGATGAAGAATGAGAAATAGCTGGATGACTTGCACAATTCCTGTTATTTCTTGGGGTCAGAATTAGCATTCGACCTCTGTCCATATTTGGGGTCTTGACAAATACCATTTTCCATATATTTGACATAACTGGATTAAGCGATGTTCGGCCATGCGTGTATGTTGTGATGGCTTCTCCAATTGTTATTATTAATATGGTTAGCCCCGTGGCTGTGCTAAAGTGAGGGCCAATGGCCAGATCAAAGATATCAGCGTTAATTATCTTTCCATGGTCCTCGCTGGCATCATAGGGTGATGCTGCTCAGTGTAGGATCAAACATTGAGAGACGTTTTTTTCGTCTCGTTTCTTTAAGTAGCATCATCAAGGGTGCAAGTAGCAGTGGTGGGTTGTTCCTTGCTAATGAGGTCGGCACTTTGAGTTAGGCCACTCAAGCAAATAAAGAAAGGAAATATATTTGGTAAATTGGATGTGGTTGAAACCCACAAATGATGTGTTGCTTGCTCAAACAAGCTGGTCTTTTCGTAAAGCTCCACGTTGCCCACCTAGGTTCCATATTGTTTTCTCTACACCCTTTTTGTTCTGCGGTTTATTGCCAGTCTGTTTGTGTAGTTAGCTTAACGAGTGTTGTCCAAATCTTGTAATACTGCATCCCAGCTCCCATTGACATTTTATGTACCAATTGAGATTACACCTCTTGTAACTTAGGCTTGCAGGCAGGCCTCTTACAAGATCACGTCCTTTGCCAGAAGTGCACTTGAGGGTCCGTGCGATCACAAACAGGAGTTGGTCAAAGAAGTAGGCTGTGTAACATGTAGTTGTGGTCATCCAGATGTGGACATCAGAGGCCATACACGAGTCCTCAACATCAATTTAAAGTTCAGCACTTAAATCTACTTAATGTGAAGCTTTAATTCTGCAAGAACTTGGACCCAGCGGGTTTTGACCAGTTTCAGGGGGAAAGGGGTTAAACGTAATCATTTCTCCTCCGCACCACACATGGAAGGGGAGAAACATGTATTTTTTTTAACTTGTATGGGACCTTAATCCTTAAAGTGCTGACTGAAGACTGAGTCAACAGCTTTCCTTT
The DNA here is from genome assembly GCA_964020975.1 of Hermodice carunculata. Classification (NCBI taxonomy): domain Eukaryota; kingdom Metazoa; phylum Annelida; class Polychaeta; order Eunicida; family Amphinomidae; genus Hermodice; species Hermodice carunculata. Next base: position 24,955,579 of record OZ026624.1, read on the forward strand.
GGGCACTTTGCATGCAATTTGCACAAAGTGTCCCGAGGAAAGCTGTTGACTAAGGCTACTTTTTGCTTTAGATTAGGCTTGCTGGTATTTGAATGAAAGGTGTCTTCATGAGGAATTTGAATCTTTTAACCATTATATGTTTAACAGTAATGAGAAATTACTACAGCTGTGATTAGCACTTTAAGGATTAACCTGTGAGCCAGAACTTTCACCCTTTCCTAGTCAGCATATCAGCATAAAACTGAGTCAGCAACTTTCCTTGGGGAGGGTTGAGCACAATGTACATGACCCTTGCCTGGAAAAGTTGTTGACCTGAGGCATGCTATCGTTATATTTGTCATCTATAATTCTCACCAAAACTGCTTTATGTCAACAGGAAATTAGAGTAAAAAGCATTGTGCAAATGACAATTGCTGTCTGGGTGCTGGGTGGCGCAATTTAACTCATTCCATACTATGGTGACAGGCCTTGGTCAGTGGTTCTGGCACTGCCTGGCAAGTCATGCTGCAGCTGCCCTTGCATCTGCTGCAGCATGACTTGTCAGGCAGTGCCAGAACCACTGACTTAAGACTATGGCCATGTTGGTACTTGAACGAAAACTAGTTTCATGAATTTTGATATGCAATTGTCATCTTAAATCTATGTAAATATACGGAAAAATCAGGGACTGCTATGGAATGAGTTAAATGGGAAAGATGGGTTTAGTAGAGACCACAACTCTTGTTAAGGCTGTCCTTGTATATGTGAGAGTCTATATGTCTCCCGTATTTATCTGTATTTTAAGCCCACCTGTTTTACGAGACCACTTTTTCCTGACTGTAGGGGTGATCCAGAAGAACAGTTGCTGCTGTTAATGTCCTGGACAAAGTTAACCCTTAAAGTGCTAATCACTGCTATAGTTGCTTTCTCATTACCATTAAACATATAAAGGTTGAAAGAGTCAAATTCCTCATGAAGATACCTTTCATTCAAATACCAGCAAGCCTTGTCTGAAGCAAAAAGTAGTCTTACTCAACAGCTTTCCTTGGGACACATTGCGTGCAATGGGCGCAAAGTGTCCAGAGGAAAGCTGTTGACTCAATCTTAAATCAGCACTTTAAGGGTTAACATCCTTCATCATGCATGGAGGGGACCTCCACTCAGTTGTAAATACCCATTGGAGACTCAGGGTTTGAATTGTTGAATGTCAGTGAAAGATTTAGAATTAACTCATGGTGATAAAATGTTTTGTCTTATGAGGAGATCAGGATGTACTCTATTGTGTGCCAGTGATGGCTTTAGGATTAACTCAATGTGTGCTGGTAGCAGATTACGGATTAACTCATTATGTGCTGGTAGCAGGTTCAGGATTAACTCATTGTATGCCAGTAGAAGGTTCAGGATTAACTCATTGTGTGGCAGATTTTAAATAAATAATACAATTTAAGACCCCAGATGGCAGCAGTTGAGGGTGTTCATTTGCATAAATTTTCTTGTTACATAATAAAAACTTGCCTAGATTTTGTTACATAATAAAAGCACCAGTGGGATTGATTGTTATGCAAATAACAACATCAAGTACAGACCTCCAGGGTCCTTAAAGAATATTGATTCTGTGCTAGTGGCAGATTTAGGATTAACTCATTTACAGTATGCTAGTAGCTCATTTGATAATTACTCATGCTAATGACTGATTTAGTATTAACTCACTGTGGTTGTTATGGATTTAGGATATTCTCATTGTGTCCTTAAAGATTTAGGAGTAACTCCTTGGGTGCCAGTGGCTTATTTAGGATTAAGTCATTGCCTGGTAGGGGCAGATTAAGGATTATCTCATTGTGACTTTACAGTATCTTAACGATAGATTTAGGAGTAACCCATTGTGAAGTAGTGACAGATTTTGGATTGAGTCATTGTGTGCTGGTGGTGGATTTACCATACCACCAGAAAGTCTGGCACCATAGCCACTGATATGGCCACAGGCTAGTTCACACTGTAATTAAAAAAAATGCTAACACCACACTATACCTTTATGTGGCCAGGCCCACACCAGCCACCCACAGTGTAATTAAAATCAAATGTTCCTGGGATTCTGCTTCATGGGATTCCCCCAGTCAAAGGTGACTCAGAGAGACCAATAGTGTGAGCCGCCAGGAGAGAACTGGAGAATCTGGGATTAACTCTTTTAGTGCCAAATTTTGGACTGAGTCAACAGCTTTCCTGTGCGTGCATTGGGGGCATTGTGCCCAATGCATGCCAAGAAAAGCTGTTGGCTTAGGATATTTTCTTTGCAACTGGAGGCATGCTGGTGCTTGAATGAAAGGTCTTTTTACGAGGAATACAAATCTGAAATCGTAATGATAATTCAGACTAGTTTGACTTTAGTAGATCAACTTTAGACATGATTGGCACTGAAAGAGTTAGGTTACTGGGTGTCACTGTCAGGATTATCTCATTATGGTTAAACCATGCGTTAATTGTAGATTTAAGATTAACTCATGATTAAATCAAGGGTTAGCAGTAGATTTAAGATTAATTCATTGTTTGCCTGTGGCTAATTTTCGTTTCCTTGTGTATAAATTACATGTACTCTGATCCCTTCTGCAAGGAGTGCGTCCAGTTACCAACATGCCTTGTCTGACATCAGTGGGTGAGGGACCAATATGCCTTGTTTGACATCAGTGGGTGATGTACCGATGTGCCCCATCTGATGTCAGTGGGTGATATACCAATATGCCTTGTTTGACATCAGTGGGTGATGTACCAATATGCCTCGTCTGACATTAGTGGCTGATGTACCCATATGTCTTGTTTTACATTACCAATGTGCCTCATCTGACATCAGTGGGTGATGTACCAATATGCCTTGTTTGACATCAGTGGGTGATGTACCAGTATGCCTTGTCTGACATTAATGGGTGATGTACCAATATGCCTTGTTTGACATAAGTGGTTGAGGGACCAATATGCCTTGTCTGACATCAGTGGGTGAGGTACCAGTATGCCTTGTTTGACATCATTGGGTGAGGTACCAATATGCCTTGTCTGACATCAGTGGGTGATGTACCAATATGCCTTGTCTGACATCAGTGGGTGATGTACCAATATGCATTGTCTGACATTAGTGGGTGATGTACCAATATTCCTTGTCTGACATTAGTTGGTGAGGTACCGATATGCCTTGTCTGACATCATTGGGTGATGTACCAATATGCCTTTTCTGACATCAGTGATTAAGGGACCAATATGCCTCATCTGACATCAGTGGTTGAGGTACCAATATGCCCTGTTTGACATCGTTGAGTGAGGTACCAATATGCCTTGTCTGACATCAGTGGGTGATAATATGCATTTTGTGACATTGTTGAGTGAGGTGGCAATATGCCTTGTCTGACATCATAGGGTGAGATGCCACTGTGCCTTGTCTGAGATCACCGGGTGAGCTGTACCAATATGCCTAGTCAGAAGTCCAAGGGTATTGAATGTCTGGCAGCTGGTGATGCCAAAATCATGGCTCCACCCCTTCACCTGTCATGTCAGTTGGAGGCCGATCAGTCCAGTGTGTACTGAGTGTGAGAAAACTGTTGCTAAAGGTGGGAGTTGCATTAATTTTAAATGATACAGAGGCGAGGGCTGGAAGTAAAGCATAAGATTTTAATGTTAGAATAACTTTTATGAGTCGAAAGGTTCGGAGATTTGCACTTTGTCGGAAAACTCAGAATGTCTGAATAGATGCTGAAAGCAAGTGTGTGTCGCAGGCAGCTGGCCACTGTAGCAGAAGTAGCCAATTGTCTGAAATATTTATTTGGATGTTAAGTAACCATAAATCACAGATACACTTTCACTCCAAAGTGGCAGTAGTCTGCCAGAGCAGTCTGTTATGCCAACTTGTGTCTGTGTAGCAGTTATTTACATGCATATGGAGCGGGGTACCCTTTGGTGTATATATGTATGGATTTATAATGTTTGTGGTACATCAGAGGCTGACTATTTCAGCTAAAAAATGGGGTATTTGAGTAAACTTCAGACAGTGTGTTAGAAGATGAGAGAATGCCGCCAATTATCGTCAATAAGGTTGACTGATTCCATTTTAGAAAGTAATGTTTTTATTAAAAGTGGGAATTGGTTATTGCATGGCATTTCATTTTTTCTTTTTTTTTTTTTTTTTAGCTCATGACTATTTAGTGGACCAGGCCGGCAGCCCACACAGTCATAACATGAGAGTGTCAGTGGCCACACATATTCATGTGTGTCTTTGTGCGGCAGTATCAATAAGTACAACGTTGTAGTATTAGTTATCGAGGGACAGCTTGACGGCCGACGATGGCCCCCTCATGTAGCCCCATTTGCAATGGAAAACCATTTGCAAAGCCTGATTTCAAAGTGCATTAATTCCTATGTTTATTGTGACTTGGGTCATTTTCATTAGCCTTATTTTCCCAGTTGGCCAGAATGGAAATTTGTAATAATATGCCCTAATGGAGATTCCCAGTCGCCGCTGAGCTGCCTTTTCTTTGTGCATGACAAATGTTCGTACACACCATGCCCTGGCATTGTCGGGTCCCGTTCCTTCCAAATCCAATACTCTGTACACAGAAATGTCCACCAGGGGGTGGGTGGGTGGGGGGACTGTCTTCCAGTTGTTTTGTCCTTGTTTATGAATCATAGAGATGGTAACTGTTATTCCCGACAGAAACTGAAATGTATATCATGAACCTTTTCTTCCTTCCCCCCCCCCCCCACTCCAGACTGGCAACAGCTTTTAGCCATTATTTTATATGCCATGTTGTATATGAACGCCTCAATATTACTGCCCTGGGCTAAGGAAGGGTTTGTGTGGGTCTCGGGTATCAAAGTCCCTTGAAATATTTTTCCAAATTTGAGATGGATAGCTGATGAGGGTTTGGTTCTTTCTTGTACTGATGAGTATTGTTTATAGGCAAAACATTAGCAAGAAAAGTATGACCTTTAGATCTGTTTTGAGAAGACAGGCATCTGATTGGTCAATTGGTGCAGGTTTTACAGGAGGAATAAGCTAAAGACAAGGCAAGTAGACTTGGATGAGGCGACGAATATGCAATGCGTTTCGATTCAACTGAATCTCGTCAGGCACTGAAGGGATCTGGTGAGAACCATCCATACATGTGGTCATGTCTGCTCATGTGCAATGAAGACTGGAGCTAAGTTTCAGTCTTGTAACCACGTCACTCACTTTTCAAACATTAGTTTGAAATTGATTGTTTACTAAATATGGTAAGTAAACAAACTGTTTTAAGTCAGCTAGTGCTTATTGACGGTTGTTTTTACCGGGCGAAAAAAAAAGAATTTTGCTCTCAATGCCCTATCACAGGGGCAGGCAGAAATAAATGGAATTTCTGTGTCTGCATGGGTAAATAGTATTTCAAGATCATATCATCATCATCATCATCATCATCATACACCAACGTGTCAATAACAGAGAATTCTGTACGTCATGGAGGGGTGAGGAGGAAGCCAGCTTGTGATTGGTCAGTTGGATAGAGGTTGAAGAAATAGGCTGCCAATTGGTTAATTGTGATGATGTCCATGCCATGTCACATGGTGTGCCACTGGACTGGATTTGGTGACACAGAAAGAAAGAGCTACAGATGAATTCTGAGCCCTGGTTTCCTTGGTCGCAAAACTGATCTGTGGTGGAAGCTGGGTAATCACTTGTGACAACAAGAGGAGCAACGGTGCCGTAGACGTTTAAAAGAGAAATTGGAGGCAACAAAAAAAATTGGACATTGTAACCTTTTGTGATAAAAGCTAGCATAGTGTGCACTGCTAAAACACCCACCAATTGAAGCCTAGGCTTCATGCCCGTTGTTACATGATCACAGGGCAGTGGAACAAAGATGCACTAAGGACAATGGGCTTGATTGAATATGAAGGAAAGGAAATCAGCAGGGAGACAAAATTGCCATAAATGTTTTAACATATGATACAGGCTCATGAAGGTGAGACAGATGCTACGTTCAACACTAAATCAATTAAAATAGCTAACAGAATGTCTGTGTTTTAGGTGTCGCCATGACAACACGCCGTTATTAGCTGCTGTGGTGGTATAGTGAACCCTCACTTGTGAGACCACTCTAACAGCGTGTCCAAAAGTGATCCCTCGAAACAGTCTCATCCATATCCAGTAACGCGTAGAACCAGTATCAAGAACTTAATAAATATGATGTTACATGCCAAATAGTGGAATATTCTGCCGTCTATTTCAGACGTTCATGTGACAGTGTTTCATCGTCGGTATACATGGCTGTTTGCCATTGTACACATCTTTTAACATTGTTTCATCGTAGATGTTTTTATGTTCCAGGTGTGGCTGCTGCTGACAGAGTCCCGGGCAAGATGGATACCTACTTGAAGAAGAATAACCCACAACTGTACCAGAGGTTGTTAGATGTTAGAGTGTTGTAATCATCATGCAACTACAGGGATACCAGAATATTGCTCACAAATCAAAACACATGTGATCAAAGATGTATTTTGCATGGATGGCCCTGGAGGCTTTGACTGGCAGCCAGATGTCCATGTGTCGCACAAGATGTTGATTTCAAAACTGTGACAAGTTGTAGTTTTAAAATCAACGTCTTGCACCATGCCTGGATACCTGGCCGCCAGTCAAAGCCCGCAGGGGAAGCATGAAAACCAGTCTTTGTTGAACACAATTGAAGTATGTTATTCATATAAAGTGTGCTATTCAAGGACAGAGTATCCTGACCTTCAGATTATAAAACACTTAATCTTTGCTTAATCTTGTATTAGTCTGCCGAGCAGACCAAGCTCCGCATTTGGCCATTTCTTTGTGAATTAGAGATCAAATGGCACCTGGTCTGTTCAGCAGGCAAGTATTACATAAGTATACCTATGGTACTTGGTCTGTTCAGCAGGTAAGTATTACATATGTGTACCTATGGTACTTGGTTTGTTCAGCAGGCAAGTATTACATATGTATGCCTATGGTACTTGGTCTGTTCAGCAAGTATCACATAAGTATACCTATGGTACTTGGTCTGTTCAGCAGGCAAGTATTACATTTGTATACCTATGGTACTTGGTCTGTTCAGCAGGCAAGTATCACATATGTATACCTATGGTACATTTCTAGTTCCTGCAGATGACAAGCCACAAAGTGCAGCAGGCAATTTATGCATTGAACTATGGGTCTTTTTGATGTTGCATTGTGGGATAAAGCGCCATGCTGCTTTTATAATTCAAGGTACACGAATCAGCATCATTTTGTTTATGAATGAATGGACCAATTAGTACTTGAATGCATTGCACATGACTTGGCTGTGTTCATGTAAAGCTACGTTGATTCTGTTTTGGTGATCACTGCAAGTGCTCAGGTCACAGAATCTCTTTTTAACTCTTTCAGGGCTACAATTTTTGACTGATTCAACAGCTTTTCCCAGCACAAAGTGTGCAGAGAAAAGCTTTTGCCACCGACAATAATATTGTATCTAAGTTCACGCATGCAGGTTCTCTGAATGAACAGTCTTTTTACCAGGAAGATAAATTTAGCACCTGTATTGTAAGTCAGAGCAGTTTGTATTAAGTAGTTCAACTTTAGCCACAGTTGGCTCTGAAAGAATTAAAACATCCTGATGACAGTTACTGAATTGAGAAAGCAAGCTGTGGAGAAAGTCCAAAGACGGGTAACTAAATTAGTTCCTGGGCTGCAGCACTTTGCATATGAACATCGACAGCAACACCTTAAGTTACCATCCTTGCAGTATCGTAGACAACGAGGAGGTATGACTCAAACATGTAAGATTATTAATAACATAAATAGAGTGGAAGCCTCTGTATGGTTCACTCTGTCAGAGGAGCAGAGGATAAGGGGACATTCAAAGAAAATTGTAAAACACCATGCACAGTGAGGGTAGAGACAACACAGCTTTAGTACCAGAATAGTGGATGACTCAAAGTCTCTGCCTGAACATGGTGTCATTTCAGATTTTGTCAACATATTCAAAAATAGACTGGACAAACACCGGATTGATAAACAGTATGTACTTCCCACGCATGACTAATTAATTAAGATATACCTGTCAACTACATAGATTGGGAAACTACAGGCATATTGCTTTTATCCTGTATATAAGTGAACTGAGAACACACACAGGTGAGAGCAAAAACACACTGAGGACACTGACTGAACGGGGAGGGTCACAGAAGACTGCAAAAAGCACACTGACACATAATTATTCTTTTTTGAGTTGACACCAAACAGTAATTTGATCAAAGCAGGAAGCTCTTCCTCTTCTTTAAGAACAAGTTTCGATTTATAATTTATCCAAGAATACTTTTGTATGTTCATTTGACCAAAAATATTCTTATTTCAGAAATTTGGAGGTTCAAATCTTTTCAGGCAAACCAAGTGGTTTCTAGTTGAAGTTACAATAACCAGGAAAAGGTGTCACAAAGAACATGGGGACTTGGTTGTGGCAAGCTAAATGAGTCGGTCAGGTCAGGTAGTCTCTTAAGGACATCTATTCCAATCAGACAGGTGCTTTCTCAATCTAGATAGTCTCACCAGACATGTAGTGTTTCAATCTAGACACGGAATAGATTGTTTCTCAATCTAGATAGTCTCACCAGACATGTATTGTCTCAATCTAGACACGGAATAGCTTGTTTCTCAATCTAGAGAGCATCACGAGACAGGTGGTTTCTTAATCTATATGGTTTCAGCAGACAGATGGTCTGTGAGCCAGTTGCTGTATCAAGACAGGTTGTTACTTAAGACAGACCAGAGCACTTGTGCATGATAGTGGTGGCTGAAACAGGAACAATTTCATGTTGTCAAAGTAGGTACATTATAAAGGTGCCATATTTTGCCATCAGCTGCAGAAATATGGTGTGAAATAACCGAGTGACAAATGTCAAAATTATCTCAAAGCATAGCATGCCTAGAGAACAAAAAAATTTTAAAAAAAGAAGTTTTCGTTGTTTGGCCACAGTGAATGATGAGCAGACCTTTGTTAAGGTAAGTGTTGCTCGTTGACGCTGGTGTCAACATAAAGGTACACAGGATTACCACTTTATGGATACCAATATGAAAACGTCAAGTTTTATCATGCAGTGTCTTTGTAGCGACCACAGTATGACAAGACACTGATCACACACGAGCACTAAAATAAATTGTGAGTCAGAGGAAATGTCAGACCTTTATGGACACCAAATATTAGCGTTTGAGAGTAATGTACGTCGGGACACCTACGTGTGAAAAAGCAGAACCTCAGAGGCTTCATGCAGACAAGATACGCCGGCAATATTATGGCCGCAACATGAGCTACCAGTTAATTGATATTTACACACATCATGTGAATATGTGCCCAACTTTTTGACAGGCTTGTAATCCATCCGTGCTTTGTGAAATCATGGCGGGGGAAACGATCTTGGTCATCGACGACAAGTAAACAGGCCAGTGCAAAGGAACATGACAAGGCTGGTTTGCATACCTTGGGAAAACAAACACCATATGCATAAACAATAAAAGCTGACCCACCATGCTTGCTGCTTTTATTAATAAATATAAAATGGTATTGTATGAGATTTGTAAAATTGCCTCTGCTTGGGATTGGGTGCCAAGAACACATACCTGTGTGCCAATATGACAGTGAAACTTCATTGTAACAGCACACAAGTATTTAACACTTTTAGTGCCAACTACGACTTAAGTTGATCTACGTAAGTCAAAACAGTCTGAATTATCATTAGGATCCCAGATTCGTATTCCTCATAAAAAGACCTTTCATTCAAGTACCAGCATGCCTATAGTTCCAGAGACAGGATCCCAGATCAACAGCTTTTCTCAGCGCGCATTGGGCGCAATGCGCTCAATATGCACTGAGAAAAGCTTATGACTCAATCAAAAGTTTGGCACTGAAAGAGTTAACATATTTTCTTAATGACACAAGTTTTGAGGGACTTAATGTGAAATTCCTTTGATTTTTTTTACTTGTTGATATGACATATCCAGATATCTGACACAGTTTGCCGGGAACAAAGGATGTGATTATTATGAGGTTTCACTGTACTTGACAAAGTCATTGTTTTGCTCTTTGCTGAGCTGTATACTGCTTAATCATAAATTTTTGAGCGGGATAAATATTCCCAAATTTTCCTGAGGAAACCCCGTTCGGGAATATTAAACTTGGGAAAATTGTACATGTAGTAGATTGAATGTGGAATGAAAGCCTGCATAAAAATCCAGAAAACAGAACTGGTGAAATTCTGATTTGGAATGTTTTTGAGAAATTTTGTGCCCAGGAATATAAATGATTATACAGTATTTTGAAATGGTCATTTTATAATTTTCCTTACATATTGTGTCGCAGGAGCTTGAAGCTTTCAATCAAGCTAATTTAAAGCTTCCTGGCTAATTCTAACCTTGCCACTAGAAGGCACTGTTATATGACGGAAGTTTGCATGCTCTAATTTGAAGACTCAGTGTTTTGCAAGTGAATGATATTTTGAGATATTTTGTTCTTAGTGTTTTATTTAGAGGGTCTAGAATTTTATGTCCAAATTTAGCAGATTGCTTTGGCCTAGGCACACTGATTAGCTTGCAAGAGCAAAGAGGAAAACATTGATACCAACTGGCACAGCTTTTCATTGAATGTCTCAGGAGGAAGGAAGGGGCACAGTTTAATAGACAATATACGAACAGACAAAATATGGCCAAAGTGACCTGTTTTGTTCTGCTACCATTTCCCTTTTGTTGCCAAAAGCAACAAAGAGACAAAATATGGCCAAAATGACCTGTTTTGACTGCTACCATTTTGTTTTTACTGCTAAAAGCAACAGAGAGACAAAATATGGCCAAAATGAATAGTTTTGTTCTGCCACCATTTCCCTTTTTGTTGACAAAAGCAGCGGAAAGACAAAATAGGACCAAAATTACCTGTTTGACTGCAACCATTTCCTTTTTGCTGCCAAAAGCAATGAAGAGACAAACATGACGTGTACACCTCAGCTACTGAGAAAATAAATGTTTTGCCCCCATTTCTCTCTTCCCTACCCAAGTCGAACATTCTTTGACACCAATTGTTGATCACTGAAGACAGACTCTCAACCAGCTTGTTTGTCACCATCTCTTAATGTCCTAATTACCAGGACAGCTGCGTGTTCCCACTTTATTTTCTTTTAAGAGACAATATAGATGCACAAGTACACTCTCTGCCAGCAAATTTTTATGATCAATGCATTTTCTCAAATTTAACATCATTACCAAGTTTTTGTTTCGATTTGAAAACAAAAGTAAATGGATGGAGCTAATCAGAGCCTCTCTAATCTATCAACAAATGTACTATCTCATTCATTACATAATAACAGTTAAGTTGAGTTACTGGGCCTCCTTTGAAGTTCAGGTCAAGTCAGACCCCTGCAGCGGAGACCAGCAGGGCGAAATGGGGGTGAAAACCACCCTGCGAAATGGCTTTACGCCGGGTTTCTTTAGCTAAAGTGGACACAGCATGTATTGCAAAAATGACCTGTTTTAGACTGCCACCATTTCCCCTTTGTTCCCAAAAGCAACCAATTTCTTTGGCTTTAAGAGTACCTTGTGAACCAAACGGGGGTATTGGCTAATATTTTTGGCAGATTCTGAAAATAATTATTGTTGGCAAAACACTGAAGGAGAACAAAAATGTTAAATGCACTCTTTGTTTTAAAGAGAGGCAATGTTTCCATTTTCATCCTTGTTTATTCGACTGAAAGCATCAAGGTTCTATATACACTGCTGTTTCAAAATAACCTTGTATGTTGGCCTGTGGGTCATGCATTTTGTTTGCGTATATAGCTTGCAGTGACCTCTGTATGTCAGGGAGCCATGATTACCTTGAACACACAAGATCCTAACATTGTCCACAATTGCCTCTACCTTTTTTCCTCATAAGCCTGTCAAAACTGACACCATGTAAAATGCTTGTTTCAAATATTTTTCCTAATTTTAGCATTAATGATAAACAGCTTGAACGGGGATTGTGTATGAGCCTCATAAGGAAAGCATGCACCAAGGTCAGTCAATTTTCTTGGGCTGGATCAGGCACTTAGTGACCAAGGAAGGCTGTTGACCGAGGCCTAATTCAGTGGGCAGAGGGCTAATAGCATACATTACAACAGATGGAGCCACAAGTGCACTTTCACCCAGTAACCAAGAAGTGGAGCCAGCTGCTGAAATAAACATAGCTCTTCTGATTGGTCAGTCAGTGCCAACAGGGAGTGATGTGTTATGCATGTGCTGGCAACTCAATCAATTGGTAATGGGTGACATGCAATTGTCTGTATGGGTCTCTCTGTACCATGTACAGCATGTATTCCCATGTGTAAAAAAAAGAGGAAAAGAAAATCTGCTTCAAAGTGATAGGCATACCACATTTCTACCATTCCATATATCAGGCCTGAAGCTCAGGAACCATTGTGTTAACAGGGCATTGTCTTGTGTGAAACACTTCTAATGTTTCCCAGAAAAATTGCATGTCCTCTGTTTTACAATGCCGGTGATCATGTGATTTTTTTGCAAAATCACAACTTAGTTATAGTCTGATGACTTATTGTAGACGATTGTATTCTTGTGATGAAAGATTGCCTTTTCAAATGCCATTTTGTACTTGTGTATACTTCTGCACTTGCATTGAATTATTTTATACTTGTTGAGAATTTAAAAGTTAATTGACATAAACAAAGTTGTCCACTTGATAAGAGTTATAGTATCTTTTGTTGAAAATAAAAGAACACATCAAAATGCAGAATATTGTTTTGTTTGTGTGTGTGTTTGTGTATCTGGGGACAGTTTCATTCTCTATTTTCTTCACTCCAGGTCTCTTTGGCAGAAGGTACATATTTACTTGATTCACAGCCCTTCTAGTCCTGCTGTTTGCATATCTCCATTTCGTGTTATTTTTTTGTGGACATTCTTTGTCACAAAAACAGTTTCTAATTTGACATGACATGAAACGCTTTGGCCCTTTTTCTCTCAAACCTGTGTTATTTCTCAATACTTCTTGTTGCCAATTGGTCACACACGCAAAACACCTTTGACACAACTGGAACGGCAGAAGCTGGAATCTGAATAATTACTCTCAGGAACTATTTTTGGGGAAAAAATGTAGTCTGGTACTACCTGAAGATTCCTGAGTTTTGTCACAATTTCTGCTCGTGTGAAAATTCCATAACGGTTTACATTTTATTTCATATTCTAACTTTGGTATCTTGCTTCCAATGTCCCTGTTCTTACCAAATAGATCATCTTTTAAACCTACAATGTGGGATTATAAGCAACTTAATCTTGATTAAAGTAGTCCCTGAAGTCCCCTTTGATACAACTCTTGAAGTTTTTTAATGATCCAAATGACATGGTGCTTTATTAACTAGACTAAGCTTTTTACTTAAGCACATAAACAATATTTCTCCTATCATGTTCTTTTCAGAATTAAAGACAAGTTTTTGGTCACTTGTAAAATACACAAATTATTTTTCTGTAGTTTTCATGATGCACTTGACTGCAAGGATGTTGATGCCACAAAGGGATTGAGCCTCGGCAAAGGCCTAATTTGTTCTAAATTTCACCAGTCCATACCTCTAACACAAAATGAATTATTTCCAGTTATATACAAAAAAAAAAAGAAACTTGTAACTAATATTTTTTATTGCCAAAGTAAGCTCGATGAAGACGATCATATGCCCTTCCCGAGTATAAACAAGCTTTGCAATGTCCTTGTGACCAGTTTTGCTTTTGGGGCCCTATTGCCCAGCACTTACTGTTTTAAATGTTGCAGAACCTGGTTTCTACCATTTGTTTGCTAAGTTATGTTTTGATTCTGTTATTTCTGCCCGCTTTTCGGACTTGTGAAAAATTTCATGCCTATCCTGTGTTTGAAAAGAATGATGAGCGAACCAAAATTGATTATCGTTTGTATCACCCTCATATGTAAAAATTCCGCTATGTGTAAAAAGGCCCCTATATGTAAAAACTTGTATATGAAAAAACCGACGCTATATGTAAAAACGTTTGTTAAATGTGTAAAAATATTGGTTACATATGTAAAAAAAAAAGCGCCAAATACAAATGTAAAAATGAAAAACGCTATATGTAAAAACAGATAAAATAATTTTGAAGATATTTAAATTTATAGATAGAAATGCCATTCTAACCTCCATTTATCGGTTTGTGATGTAGATGTACTCAGTGAGCCATGAACCAAAGTTGGGGCGTTTTAATTTATGCAAATAAGGCAAATGAAAAAAAATTAAAACTTGAATATCTTTAAAAGTATTAGATAGAGGTGCCATTCCTCATCAGTTTATAGGTTTATTATAAAGCCGGATTTGAACCATAAACCAAGGTCGTGGCATTTCAATGTATGCAAATTTGGTGCATACATGTATTTAAAATCTTCGGTATATTCAAAGCTGTTAAAGATAAAGCTGCCTTTCGAACTTCAATTTTAGGATTGTGAAACAGCCGCATTCAATGACCTGTAAGCTAAAGTTGTATCATTCGAGTTATGCAAATTAGGTAGATACACAAAATTTAAATCTTGAATATCTTCAAAACTTTTACAGATAGAGGTACTATTCCATTCAAAGTTATAGGTTTGTTATATAGCCGTATTTAGTGAACCATGAGCATAGATTGTAGTATTTTAATCGATGCAATTTACGCGACTCTTCAAATTTAAATGTTGAATATTTTCAAAAATATTATAGATAGAAGCTTGGGAAATGACCCACTGTTTTCCGCTCCCTGTAAAGTTTGTTCCACTTACGCATATTTCTTCCCCTACCATAAACTCTTATTATTAGTATAGTTGATTATATATATATATATATATATATATATATATATATATATATATATATATATATATATATATATATATATATATATATATATATATATGGTATTCACACTTGGGACTATTCAATTCACATCTATAGTGATCAGCTGATGTCTATAAGCTTAATGGAAGAAGAGACTAATCTGAATCTAAGCAAAAGCTAAGCTAAGCTTTTTTAGCTGAGCTAATAAAATCAAAGATAAATACGTTCACATAAAATTAATCATCAGTTTATGGGTAGAAACATATTTACAGAAGATTAGTTCCCCATACTGGGGAGGGGGGAGGACAAATATTAATGGGTGGGAACGAATATTCGTGCCCCCGGGCAACACACATTTGTCCATGGGGAAACAAATACGGTGTCCCTTTATACCGGTATTAAAGTGATCAGGCTTCCAGAGGAGAAAGTATCCTAAAAATAAGAGTCCAATTGCATATCACAGGAAATTTTCTGTCAAACTTTTCCAGGACTAGTGTCCTTCATTATGGCTGCGAAGTAAAAAATATACAGAATGATCTTTCATGACATCAGCAAAGCCTTCAACCAAGTCTGGTACGAAGGTCTTTCAAATTGAGGCAGCCAGGTATTCATGGCCTTCTTCTGAAGCTTGCTAGCAGATATTTGTGTGGCCCCAATTGATGTGTAACAGTTGGGGGGTCACACTTCTTCCAAGTTTACCATTTAAGCAGGGGTTCAACAGGATTCTATCCTAGGGACTCTATTGCTGTCAGTGTATAGATTTGCGATATAAGGGTCATATAAAACTTTTGCTAATGACACTTCATTTTTGTGGAGAAAATATACGATGCACTAATTTCTGCAAGACACTTAGATATTGATCATGAGAGAATTTTCATTTGGAGTAAACTATAAAATTACATTCAATGACGTCAAAATCACTTACTGTCTAATTTTCTGTGGTGAAAAAACTAGTTATCCACCACTGTTTCCTTGGTTACTTCATTATTTCAGTGGATACTAAACATACCCATTTAGGTATTTCTTGTAATTTGAAATGGGATCCACACATTTCCAGAATCATAAAGCAAGCGCTTAGCGGTACTCCATAGACCCAAATGTAGGCTAGTCTGGAATACTTTAAACAGTGAAACATTTCTTAAAGAACCACCCCAGGGAAGGCCAAATTGTGATCTCACAAGGCAGACGGTCTTTCGTAGGAGGTATGAATAAGATCAAAATATTAAGCACAGTATTTCGAAAAGGTACTCTTTCAATACAGATGGTCTCATTGAAGTGGTTTCCGGAGACAAGTTTCACCCTATACCTTGTATAAATTCATAATACGACCCATTTTAGAATACGCTCGTGTTATTTTACTAGATCTGATGCCCTTGCCAATTCTTTAACACAGGGTCGGTTCAACATGAAGCTGCGCGCATGTGCATTAGCAGTCGAAGACACACTCCATGCTGCCTTCTGCTGAACGCTAAAGGTCAGCCGACTTAGAGCAGAAGACTGTACTACTCCGACTTTGTCTTGTTTTATAAATTGGTTAATAGATGGACCAATCCCATGTACCTTTCGGATCTAGTAACTAATAATAATGTTGGATAATATAACATCCATTGTAGAAATCGTCATAGTCTGAGACGTTTTGACAAATCTTTTCTCCCCTCTGTGTTTAATCTTTGGAATAATCTTCCACTAGACACACGTTGGTGACCAATTTACGTTTCATTGGACGAATGTCAATTTTTCTGCCAATGTTTCTCATCAGAAACAAAAAATGTTAACCTGGTTAGCGGGCTTTTTTTTTCTTAAACTTGACCTGCATGCTGATGAGAAAGAGAAGTCTTTATTTTTTGGTCTTAGATCTTGGAGTGTCTTTAAGATCCATCATACACTGAAGCTGCAGTTCCCTGCTTTCATGCATATAACTCTATTTTATTTATTTATTTATTTACTTGCAGTGCATCTCCGTGTGCTTCACTGGACACTGAAGTTGTTCAGCCATGTCAAACTCAACTTTTGGGCATTTTTGAATTAAATTCTGATCATCCAATCTTTTGGTGAAATTTAGTCAAAAATTCAATCTGAGGATAAATGATAATGAACCGATTACCAGGTTGTGGATTTGCCGTCACAATTGTATTTTTCATTAACAATACATCTACGTTTATTTATTTTTTTTTCAATTCTGACACAAAACCTGAAAAAAGGTGCGTTTAGGTTCATCACGTACCAGCTGGACATGTGACCTGCAAGTTGAAATGAAGCCAGAATCGTGTGTTTTTTGTCATCAAAGTGTCCGGTCGTTCATTGAATTAGTCACAATATTTTTTTTTATGTGTGAAATATAATAGCTTAGTCCCATGAAACCACTTGTATATCAGTCGTGTATCATAATTACGAAACTTGATTCATACCATATTATGCGATGTCTAAGGCCTGAAGCCTTGTTTTTTTGCATTGCCTGTTTGACCTTACAAGCAATGCAAAAACCACCGACTTTAGCACTGCTCACGTTGGTGCTCGAATTCAAGCTCTCTTTGAACATGCATTTCTCTGTCATACTTCCATCTAATTACTGTAAATGTACTTCATTTTATGTTTAAATATTTCACGGTTTTAGCATTTCAGGCATTTAACCTTGTTTATGTTTTGATTTACACGTAAAACGATGGGAACTAAGTGTATATACTTGACCCTCGTTCGAAGACAATCCCCGCCAAGAGCGGTCACCTAAAGCACATGGTCTCGCAATAGATGTCCAATAATATGAAGAAGAAAGCACCAGAGACATGACAAATGTGGTCTTAAATGCAAAAGACCTCTCAAAGGAGGGAGTAATGCATATTTATTTGCAAGCTTTACAAGATATATCATTGTAACTTTCCGTTATGGAAATAACTTTCTGTATAACGCATATTGCAAAGAGGACTACGTCAATCAAAAGATGCAAGACTCGTGGGGGAGGGGAGAGGGAGTCGGTCTTTACAATAGATGTTGTTAAAATCCAGAAAATAACGGCTAGCCACAAACTGCTATGACAGAAACCTGTCCAAGTACTACAATGTTCACGCTGGCTCGTGTGGTCAATGATTTCATTGCTGCGAATGTTTGGGTTAAGATACACCTACAAATCCTTAATGCAGGGGACGAACTCGTAATTGTTCTCTAAAGGATTCTTGGAGGTACCCTCCAGAACCACGGCCATTAAATGTTCTGCAGAGTACCATATACGTTCTCTGAAGAAATTTCAGTTTTCGTAGTAACATCGTGGTTCAATTCTTTGCGGGAAAGATCATGGTGGTTCTTGAAAGAGGTACCATATTTGCAACAAGGCGACAAAAAATGGGTTTCTTGACACATCTCTCTTTCTTAGAATGTAAACATTTCCCACAAGAAACTAGTACTTAAGAGACAATTTTGTTGATACTGGGATTAATTTTGTAACAGGTACCGTAATGTATACTAAATTTGTGTCAACAACTTTCTTCATGATGTTTATAGTCTGTAGATCGAGAAAAATAGAAACTTCACGGTTCGGGTTTGAATCCTTTCCTCGCCATAGTGGGACTGAGTTAACAGCTTTCCTTAGTCGGAAAGGGAATATATATATATATATTTATATATATATTATGAGTTGCATTTGCTCCATTGCATGTGCAAACAAACGACTAATAACTCTTCAAAGAAACAATTACCAATAGTCATTATAACTTTCTGATTAACCGTATTTAAAATTAGCTTTAGAATGGCGCCTCTTCTCTCTAACAACTCTCCGAATATTCAATTGTAATTCACTAAAGTTCGCTTGCGACAGGTCGCTAAACACGCGGCGGGTTTGTAACTTATTGCTAAGATTCCGTGTTTCATAATCTGCAAGTACCTTATGCTTGATTAGAAAATGCCTTGGAAGTGCATCATTCTGAAAGTGCATATTGCGAAGATTATAACGCAAACCTTAAATTTCAAAAACGTACATGAATGAAAGTTGGAATGTACATTTTCTTCCTTGCTCCTAAAATACGTTTGAATCCAAATACAGAAAGATATCTGATACAGGAAACAGTTCTTCATATTTTGCAACATCTATTTTTTTTTCAATTATCACATCCTAAATCTGACCCCCAAAGCAGACCAAGCTCCGTATTATGTCCACTGGTACTGCACTTGTAGCGTGAAGAAAACAAGCAGGTTGGACTGTTTAGCGGGCAAAATCCCTATGGTGACAAAGAGCAACCTGGCGCCACATTTGACAATGCTTTTGGACCACAACTTGAAAATTAACAAATCAGAATATGACAGTTGCCTGAATAAGATAATCTTAAGCTAAAAAGTCATTTAGAGAATCAGACCGCAAAATGACAAAATTAATTCTACAACAAGTCAGAAAGCCCGTGTTCAAAATAATATTTTACGAAAGTGAAATAACATAGAAAATTCGCGCAAGCAAGCTGCACTGTACCATTTTTACAGCTCTCTCTCTCTCTCTCTCTCTCTCTCTCTCTCTCTCTCTCTCTCTCTCTCTCTCTCTCTCTCTCTCTCTCTCTCTCTCTCTCTCTCTCTCTCTCTCTCTCTCTCTCTCTCTCTCTCTCTCTCTCTCTCTCTGAAAAAGGACACTTATCATAGACATTTGTAATATTGCTATATGTTTGCGAGCTCACTTTTTAGTCTATGACATTCAAAGAGCAAAGGTTTCAATTTTAGCTGTGTGTGTGCCAGCAAAGACATTTTGTTTTTTCATTAATTTATTCTTTCTTGCTTGCTTTACTAGCAAATTTGTCCGACATTTTATTTGAAGACTCCTTACCCGACATTTTATTTGAAGACTCCTTACTTGGCATGATTCTTCTTAAAATTTGGCTTTTTTTTTTTTTTTTTTTTTTTTTTTTTTTTTTTTTTTTTTGAAGAGGAGGTGCCGTTTCGAAAATTAGGGCCGTTTAGTAATTAAAATCTTGAATATCTTCAAACCTATTATAGGTACCGATGCCATTCCAACTTAGACTTGTAGTTTTGTGCTGAATGCGCATATCAAAGAACCACAAACAAAAGTTATAGAATTTTAATCTATTCTCATTAGGGACACTTGAACAGTTTTCATGTTGCATATCTCCAAAATTATTATAGGTGGAGGTGTCATTTCAACTTCAATTTATAGGTTGGTGCTGTAATTCAGTGAACCACAAACAAAGTTATGGAATTAGGATTCATACCTATTACGGGAACTTGAAAGTTTTAAATGTTGAATTCGTATCTTCGAAACTATTCTATGTAGATGTACCATTCTCACTTCATGTCCTAGGTTTGTCCATCATCAATTTTGTTCAGAGCTGAGATCTCATGCAGACACCACTAAAGCTAGAAACTCTGAGCAGTGTGTTACCCTATCAGTGAAGTTGAAATGATGAAAATTAGGAGTAACAATAGCAGACTTGTACATACATACATACATACATACATACATACATTTGTGATAGACGAGACATACAACAGGCCATGATCTGTCATCAGGTGTCAATTACATGCATCTGTACATCACTAGGATTTGTTGTTTACACTCATGTTAGACATAATATTTTAATGTTAGAATAGGGTGACCAATTTTCATCACTCCGTGTGGACTGAAATGACAAAAGCGATCCATAAATGAATCAAAGTTACAATAAAAAATGTACTAGAATCAGCTACAGTTTCTCACTATCTGACCAAATCTTGTTTCTTTGTTGACAGTTGACATTTTGTTTTGTCAAGAATTCTTTTATTCCGTTTAGCATTTCCTTTTTACCTGCAACTTTTTTCTATGCCAAGAGGCTTATTTTCCTACAGTTTTTTCTCTT
The DNA here is from genome assembly GCA_964020975.1 of Hermodice carunculata. Taxonomy (NCBI): domain Eukaryota; kingdom Metazoa; phylum Annelida; class Polychaeta; order Eunicida; family Amphinomidae; genus Hermodice; species Hermodice carunculata. The sequence goes on from OZ026624.1 coordinate 24,976,242, forward strand.
AACTTTCATGTTTTCTGTCATATAGCTCTTCCAATTTCAATTTCAATGTACAAGGCAACAACTTTCCGCAGTATGCGATTTGCTTTGAAGCAAATCTTTTCTAGTTTCGTATGTTTTGTCACGTAAGTTTCTAAAGGCGTCGCTGCATAAAATTTATCACATATCACTCGGAGCTTTTCTGCCACACCCTGACGGTGATAAAAACAGTTCTAAGACGTCTTTAACTCTCTACCCCATAATAATTTCAGATTCATGACAGATCGTTTATACATGCATAAAACTAATCATGCTAATTAGGGCTACCCCAGACTCATTTAAATATGTAGACAATTCAGCCCTATATATGTGTAATTGATTTATTTCGAATTATGTTACACATTGTGATCCACTTGAGTGTCGGTAAGAACTGCACGTGCATCGTTATAACCTTGTATACATGCTATTTTAGCATTGTGTTAAGGTGGCCTTGACCTATTTTTCAAGTCACAGCTCCATACACATGCATTTCTTTCCCAGATAATGTGAATCCAACTCTCTGGGGGATAGCAGTTGGATATTGCATGTAAACATGATCCAGCTGCAGAATATTTAGTTTAGGTTGTACACAGATAACCTTGAGACAGTGTCAAGGTCAGTGACCTAATTCACGAAATTGGAATTCCACAAGATAACTTACTAGTCATGTCACATATGACTTATATGTAACAGATGTAGGATCTCTACACAGGCGGCACATTGGGGGTTTCATAGGCCTATTGATGATCTTGAACAAAATGTCAAAGTCACAGTCACAATGACGTTGTAAGGGAAGGCGTCAAATGTGGTCGTTATGGGTTACACAGGGAAACGGTGGGGGGGGGGGGAGTTAAATGCTGTTAAATACTTTTAACATGATACATATGCGCTATGGTGTTCTCAATTTTCAGCGTTGTCATAAAATAAAAACGTGATGTATTGAATCAGTGCAGAAGTGTTCGAAAACAAGATGCTTTTGTCATTTAATAAGGGAACGCATGGAACAATCATAACATGTTTTTAAGTTTGGACAGGATATGCTCACGTTAGAAGTTGGATAATATGCCATCTGTACGATAGCTCCACCATTATTCCAGATTTACAATTTTCAATCCATGTACTCATAATAACAAGCATATACTCTAAACCTTTTGGATGCCTGATGTGTCCTGGTCAGTGTTCCGGGACCATTTTACCGCAAATGTCGTTGTTTTTAAACAGAATCCCCATGTGCTAATTTTGTTCTAAATTGTCTAAACTGTTCTTAAGAAAGTGTATACAAGACGCAGAGAATGCGCGACAAACAGTTCATGTATGTATGTATGTATGTATGTATGTATGTATGTATGTATGCATGCTTGTATGCATGTATGTATGTATGTATGTATGTATGTATGTATGTATATATGCATACGTATATGAAAGGCATTTATAATACGTGACACTAAGTGGAAACTAAACCACGCCTGAGTCAAAAAATGCTCTCTGTCACCCAGTGCTGCCCAGCTGAAAATCTGTGTAGCAAAATTTTCTTTACTTGTAGAATTTTTTTCCACTTATTTACATAAGAAACACATATTCTTAAGAAAGTTTGTAGCAATTTGAAAGAGCTTTGTAGCAACATTTTGCTACAATGCTCCAGTTGGACAGCACTGGTCACCATTCGTCGTGCAAAAGTTAGTAAAATTTATTCCATGTTGTAATATTTTGTATAAAATGATTTTCATCATTTCCGACCCTTTCCATAAAATAACAAATTTTCATGCTTGTAAACCCACCAGGGCTAGAGATAGTCCACCTGGCCTAACAAACACACATACGAGGTATGCAAAAGAAAAAAATGTAATAGTATGTAATTTAAATTATGTATTATAAACATCTTTAAGAGTCTGCCCCGTGCGGGGACCCTTTATGTTTTCGGGTTGTCCGTCCGTCCGGAAGTGCACATTCTCGTTACCACCATATCTACAGAATGCCTCCATGTATTTTGCTCAAATTTGGCATTACCTGGCAAGATGAACTGATTAGATTTTGGTGTCACCATGACCTAATTCGAGCAAATGGCAGCCTAATTATATGTTCGTTAGGGCTCGTTACTGCGATACCTCCAGATGGCGGGCCCTTCAGTCAACGCTTTGCTTTGAAGGTATGTCTAGTTTAACTTATGCATTTGTTTGTTATTTATGTCTGTCCAAAGCTGGTTCAATGGAGAAAAGGTTCAAACTACAGAATATTTTCAACCCGAATATTTGTACTTCTGTACACGCTTTAGTTTGAAACTAAATTTGTTTTAAAAATCATGGAAGCAAACGACATTTTACTTCCAGTCGGTTTATGGCCGGCCCAATGGAGAAGAGGTTCAGACCAGAATTTATTACAACCCGAATATTTGTACTTCTGTATGCACTTTATTTTCTGTTCATACAAAAACATGATGGGAACTTTCCAAGTTTCCAAGATTAAGGATGTGTAGACCAACATACTGCTTTCTTTATATTTCAAATACGTAAATTTTGCTTTGTTTGGGAACATATTAGCCACATTTGTAGCCCTTTAAAAATAAATTTAATGTTGACAGGCGTAATTTGAAAAATTGCAACCTGTGGGCAATTTTGCACAGATGCAGCCCCTTCATAAGAAATGCATGAAATATACTGTAAAGGTTGGGAAGGCATTTCATTCTTCAGTCTGAAAGGTTGAATGCTACGTCTCTGTTTCACAATACAGTCATGAAAATTCACAACATTAAGGATACAAAACTTTACTTCAGAGCAAAAATTTCAACTCGGAATTTTAACACGTGTCAGACGTCCAAAAGTTTATACACTTATTGATATGTTCGAAGGTATTTATCTCAAAAAGTTAAATTTATTATTAAATATAGAAGTGCGTTTTGTTATGTCAAGTCGCTAAATGCTGTGAATTAATTTTCAAGAAGATTCACGATGATAACATTTTTTTCCTGGTCAGTTTCTCATTTGTCCCTCAAGCAGAACAAGCGATGGATTGTCCTTAACGTTATCACGCGAGATTCCGAGTGGAGTGGATAATACACAAAGATAGGTCTATGTAGCAAGCTTTTCAGCATGGACTGAACGCCGTGAAATCTCATAGCAAAAGCGTTGCCTTAATTTTACCATGCCCATTAGAGATATGGAAAACTGATATATGTATTAACGAGGAAATGATCAAAAGTCTATAATCTATAGATCTGTAAGTAAAACGGAAATGCTTCGCTCATTAAAAGGGATGTGGTGTAACTGAGAGAAATTAGAAAGTGTATATAATTTCCATTCTTTGCAACCTAAATTCCCATTCAGTGTAACCGTAAACACCAACAGAGTAGAGGGATACTTATAGTTTTTATCACTTTCAAGCGTTCTTAAGTTCTACACCGTAGTAAATATGTCTGGCATTCTAAGCTAATCAAGATTATCGCTGCGGCCCCTCATGATAAAGTGGCTCATTAAAAACTGGGTTCAAAACAATTTCTCCATATCTAACGATCGTAGATACATCTGAGAAGAGAAGGAAAATTGCAAACGTGTTGTTGGTGTTTCCTTACATGGAATACATTACTCACAGTCCCTACACATTTGATGGATAGACTGGATCGCATCTTACAGACATAAAAGAAGCAACGAACGGCAAAAGTGACGTGGAGAATCAATGCAATTTTGATCGAGCATAATGAGAGTTAACCCTCAGTTAAGACAAAATAAAACTAAAAAAAAAGAAAAATCACGTAAAATGCATAGCGTGTTTTAGGCTGCCATTTTGTTACTCTCTGCTTGTATTTCTTATTTTTCCGGTAGTTTTGTAACGCACAGACACAGATTGCAGTTATTAACTGATACCTTACAGTGATTTGCTGATAAATTACAGTTATTTACTGATAAATTACAGTAGGTTATTGTTAAGTTGCTGTGGTAAAATGCAAGTTTTAGTTACTTACTGATAAATTATACAGTGACTTACTGATAAATTACGCTAACTTCCTGGTAGCTGACTCTGAGTTGGCAGTAATTACATTAAAAAAAAACATATTCTGAAGCTTTTTTTACGGTTAATAGATGTTTAAGATAAAGGTGCGATAATGGGTGACTATAGTGCATTTGTAAGGCATGATCTGCGTGAACATCGTAAAAAATAGCACGTAAACCGCATCTCCAGGAAAGAATTTGTACGTCCCTCACTCGAGGCCGCTCGTCCCTGAACGAAAGTAAAAATGCATACATATTTAGAAAGTTCTATATTAAAATATTTCGTTGCACTTCTAAGGCTATAGATTATAAAAATAATGAGTTTATAGTGTACTAGAAATTATGACGGGGTCTTTTGGTACTAGGGTGTACAAATTCTATTTGATGTTACATTTTAGCAACCGGAAATCTGGAAAAAGTTATATTTGAGCCTGCAAAAAAACAGCCTATTACAACATGCAAAGGAAGCTGTGCCATTTTATTTATTTATATATTTATTTATCTATTTATTCATTCATTCATTCATCCATCCATCCATCCATCTATCTATCTATCTATCTATCTGTCTGTCTGTCTATTAATTAATTTATTTATTTATTTATTTATTTATTTATTTATTTATTTATTTATTTATTTATGTTTATTCAGAAGGAATTTACCCGCGATCGCACATGAACATGGGCAAAATTTGCAGCCACACCCAAACACAAATATGTTGAATCTAGGATCCAGCCCTATATGCAGGATGGGACACCCGTCGGGTACTGAATATCTCAGTTTTGTCGGGTACTCGGTTCAAAAATTGAACAGGATGATGTAAAGTTCAGCTGGCCTTCACGTAAAGCGAACCACTTGCCAGGTCCCAGCGAGAATAATTATAGCCACATACCCAATCATGATTTATACTTTTTTTTCAAAGTAATTTTCGGGCAAGTATAAAGTTGTGAACAACTCGCAAATTAAACCAAAATGCAAGCAGCTAAATCCGAGCCCTAGAACTTTGTGACCACTTGAACACAGAGGCAACGCTGGCCGTCAAGACCGTTGAGACTGAGCACCACAACAGAACGCAGCCGTGTATTGATATTTGTATGCGTTGAGGCTATGAATATTGAGAATATGTCGGTATTAGTATCTGGTATGCGCGCTTTATCATAGACGAGTACTACTTTCAACGGACCAGCACGGAAAGGAATTAGTCGGAGTGCTAGTCACACTTCATACTATTATTGTTATAATGCCACTTTTGTGCAACAGACCACTAATTGTTGTTCCTATCTCATTTCAAAACAAATAGTAGTAATGATAATGATAATAATAATAATAATAATAATAATAAGAAGAAGAAGAAGAAGAAGAAGAAGAAGAAGAAGAAGAAGAAGAAGAAGAAGCAGAAGAAGAAGAAGAATAGATGGATGGATAGATAGATTGATAGATAGACAGACAGGCAGAGAGACGGACGGACAGACAGCTAGATGGATAAATAGACAGATAGATAGATAGATAGTTAGATAGATAGACAGACAGACAGAGAGATAGATAGATAGATAAATAGATAGATAGATAAATACATACATACATACATACATATATACATAGACGGAAAAATAAAATCATATATTTATATATAGGCCTACATGTGTATATATATATGTATATATATACATATATATACACATATATATACACACACACATATATATGTATACACACACACACACACATATATATATATATATATACATATACATATATATATAATGAGCTGAAGAGGAGGACATTTCTCTCGTGGAGAAATATCCTCCTCCTCAGAATACTAGTATACAGTAGAGATTAAATCCGTACTGTCTACTAGTATTCTGGATGGATGAACTGGTCGATTATCTGGCTTCAAGCACACAAAATCCATCTGATCTAACAATTTTTACATGGATTACAGAAAAGAATGGAACGAATAAATTTAAGTGCACATAGACTGCAAAATTTGGGTCTATGTACATTGAGTGTATTCTAAATCAAACGATGCCTGTTTAAATGTATTGGCCTATTAGTATCAGATCTTGGTCACGCACGTATAGCAGTGTCTTAAAAAATTTAGAACACAGCAGTTCTACTTGCACAGAAAGGTGTTCAAATATGTGATCTGAACATGTCGTAAGTGTTCTAAACATGCAATGCGGTGGCCTCAAACACATTGTAGTGTTTAAATAAAAACACAGGATGTTCCAAGTTAGACTGTACCATATTACTAAACGTGTACAGTGTACATATATTATACACCAATCACGTTCAAGGTGCATACATGTTTCAATCGTATAATATATATATACATATATATATATGTATATATATTGTACATATATTATTTACCAAACGTGTAATGTGCATACATTGTATATAAAAATGTATAATGTGTGTGCATCATATATCTGATAAATGCACATATGATTTATACATCAAACATGTATGTGGTACATACATCGTATACCAAACATGTATGATGTACACACATTATACATGTATGCCAAATAGTACATGTATAATGAGCAAGCGCTATATATCAAACCTGTATAATGGAGATGCACTAAATATCGAACGTTAATAATTCACTTATTTTTTACATCAAACACGCATATACGTATTGTTTATCAAACATATATAATGCATAAGTCACGATGCTTTGTCAAGCTTGTCCAGTACCGCACATGCAGATAATTACATAAAAATCATGTCGGTTAATCTTTTGTGAATATCTTCAATGCATCATGGAATTTAACCTGTTTTATCTGTGCTTCCTATGTAAACGGGTAGTTTTGCCAATAAACTGTTCTTACTTTACAATTTGAAATAAAGTGTTAAAATTGTAATATATCTTAAGAACATCTACACTCAAATTCAAACATCGCGATTTGAACTGTGATTAGTTTGCATTCAAACTTTGAACATCTAACTATAATGTAGATAAGGTACGTATTGGTTATGCCTAGGAAGTCTTCTTAAAATACTATAATTCAAGTGTTCGTGTAAGGGGCACTCAGGATACATCCGGAACCTATATCTTACACCTCCGTTTTCAAATTAAGACCCGCTGCGTTATAAATCATTATATTCTTCGGTTTTTCTTATTATTTTATTTTCATTTTTTCTGCCAATTTCTCTTTTGTCAAAGCCCCCCCCCCCCGCCCCCCCCCCTTTGTCAAAACCAGCCGGACGTCTGCATCAATGAATTTTCCTCATATTCATGGACAAAATTTTGAATGAAAATGTAGACGAAACCGTCAAACCTGCATCCCCTAGGTCAAGAACTTTCCTTGGATTGGACACAAAACTCTTACTCACAGCTCGCGCAAATGAAGGCCATTCTCTTGGTCTTAATGCAATGAAGAAAAGATAAAAAACGTCTCTTTTCACTTGTGTTGCTATCTATTATAATAGTTTATAAATTCTTTCTGGCCTGTTATTTTTACATTTAATTACTATTTGTGTATTTTCAGATCAATGGCTTTTTCATCTACAGATTGAATCTTTATCTGTTCTTTCAATTGTCTTTTTATTTCGTAATCAATGCATTCTTCCCTTGTAATTATAACGCAACAGATTCGTTTATATTCTATAACAGTTTCGAAATTACCATTTTCGTCTTATTTCCATGTGTCTAAATTCAAAGAAACATTCAAAACATCTTTAAAAATATGTTGGCCCGTATCATCATTCAGATAGTATTTTTACCCATTTTGTCTTCGAATCTCCTGCTTGTTCTCGCTGTCATCGGGGGCGAGTACATGATTATTTCATTTCCACAAAGGCAGAAGTCGTGCGGGACAAACTGAATGGTATCTTTGATCACTCGCCAATTTCATATTTATATCCTACATCTTTGTCACAATGAAAAGAACAAATATTAAAAAGAAGACACTTGTACAAAGACACATTGTACTTTGTCGTTAGTGTAGATTCCCTTTAACGAGGCTGAAGAAAAATATGATGGCATATAAATTAATACGTGCACAGATACAAGTGGATTGAAATATTACTGTTCTTACTTTATTAAACGATATATAAAGGATTCCTTCAGCCTTGTCAAAGCGTCAGAACCACTCCGACGTACAAGCGATGATTCTAGTCAAAATAATTTATATTAGTCTAATTTAAATTAAACATTCATTTTCTTAATAGGTATCCCCTTTTAGGCTTATGGTACGTGCAGGTAATTTTAAGGTGCGACCATGCATTTTGATTTTGTCCGTATTATTCATTTTTTTCCCTATTCAGTTTGAACAGAGTTTTCTAAGCCCATATACGAGCCACAACATTTGAACTTGTGATTACGTAAGTCACATACGTGAAATTGTGCACCCGCTTTTTCATGATCAAATGGTCAAACTTTTACATATGAGATTTTTGTTTAATTTAAAACTTCGAATATATTTTGACAAGATAGACTTTGGTTAGGCAAATGCAATATCAACTTAAAGAATCGACAGAGGAAATCTTAAGTACACGAAAGTTAACTAATTATGAACACCTGAAATGGTGAACACTGAGAGGTACTGCAGATATACAAGATTATAAATATATACTGTAAATTCTTTTCTCTTATTTATTCATTCCTTGACAATTGTAATCATCATCATCATCATCATCATCATCATCATCATCATCATCATCATCATCATCATCATCATCATCATCATCATCATCATCATCATCATCATCATCATCATCATCATCACATCATCATCATGCATTAGAGTCCATCTCTCAGTATTTTTTATTCAGTTCGCTAGGACACACCAACGGAGCTATGACTGTAGCATACGGTAAGTATATATCCAGACAAACTTTTGTTCAGCTTCAGATGTGGAAGTGGAGGAAACTCTGGCCTTCAATGATGCAAAAGTCAGTGTTAAGTGAAATACGTCGACCAAGGTGAAAGTATTTACAAGAAAGCTTACACTCCTCAGCATTGAATTTTTACTGTAACCACCGGCTGGAAAGGATTAGATCCGTGTTATATATATATATATATATATATATATATATATATATATATATATATATATATATATATATATATATATATATATATATATATATAAATATATATATATATATATATATATATATATATATATATATATATATATATATATATATATATATATATATATGTATTTAATGTTTGCAAATATAGATGAACAAGAGCTATACTCACCACTATGGAAACAGTGTTTCCGCCTGAAGAAAATATTTTAGGAACTGTATTTAACATTCCCACAATTGTTGGAAATGATATGTTCGGCTTAAGATAGAAAGTTGCCCCATGGGAAACCAGCTAAGGAAATAAAGTTGCCCGACACGAATGAAAGTTGCCCGGGGCACCTAGACACCCGCTAATTTGGAACCATATATATATAAATGTACAACGACACTCAGATATCCGACATACTAAGGTTGATTGAAAATAAGGATGGCTGATTATTTATTTCTATATATTTTTGAACGTATCATGGAATTTTCCCCCCTTCCGTTGGTGCCCCCGCTGTAAAGGGGGAGTTTTCCAGGAATACGGCAACTGTTAAGAAATTAGCATGGTAATTATGATTAAATTTTGATACGATTCTCTTGAATTGAAAAGAAGCAAACAAAACACACACACCCAAGGCAGTCCCAGGTACTCTTTGTCGGCCACATGTTTGTTTGGATTACATCAAGAAACATACGAATAAATTTAGAAGAATGTTTGGGACATGGTGCCAGAGTTTTGTATATGTACCACTAAAATGTAACAAACTTCTATTAGCACAACTAAAACAAAACAAAACAAAACAAAAAACAAAAACAAAACAGAAACAAAAAACAAACAAACAAACAAACAAAAACCAACAACAAAATAGTGGAATCTAACATGTGGGGGAGTAGTTTACAAAGTAATAGGTAATGGATGTAAACATCATCTACAGGCGAAACAAGTAGACAACTAGATCAGAAGATCAAAAGATAGCGGAACAAAAAATTAGAAACTATTTACATACATACGGATAAACCAAAATCAAACAAGACTCAGGTGGGAACTTCAGGAGTTGTTCAAACGTAGCCAGACATTGGCATACCCACAGATAGGGTAATCAGGTCAATTCTCTACGTCTCAAAACGCTACGTCACACACGTTGAGCTTATCATTTATCATACAAAAAGTATTAAAAAGGCTGCCTACAGCATTAGAAGTCCAAGGGTTGAATTATCCATCTTCGTAAAGGCACCTAGATGGTGCCAACACATTGATGCAACAATATCAACACGTTCAGCATATGATGCTTTTATTTGCAAGAAACAATAACTATTTTAATGAATACCCCCTTTGAAAGTTCAACGTTGACTGGTCTCCTGTCTGCTAAGTCGAAAATGAGAACACCTCAATATAGCTTTCACGACGCACATGCAGACCAAATCAGTTTCTTCAACGCGTGATATTCAAAACTTGATATGAGGAATCGAATTAAAACAAATTGTCAATAAAATGATAGTTGAGTTTGGAAGATTCTAATCATAGGATTTCTCTCTTAGCCCACAAGCAATATGTCAACGGTCGTCAAAAAGCAATTTTGCACATCTAATATCACCCTTATCTTTTGACAAAGTTTTGAGTGACGCAAAACAAGTTTTGCACTTAATCAATCTAAATATGCAGACATTGGTCGTTTATATCAAAGCTACTTGTTCCACACTGGGAGCCCTTTGGGCTAAAATGACGTGACCTTGTGCGCATATGTATACTTCTCATTAATTAAACTGTTGTTTTTATTTTTTGGGAAACTTTCCTTTTAATTTGTGCTTGTTTTACTTTGGTGGTAGATACAAAAATCCTTTCATTTCTTTGAAATTTTCCCAATGTTATATGACAGGGGGAAAAAATCTTGTTTGTGCAAGACACTGGCATGATACGAACAAAATGAGAGGGCGCCAGAGGGCGCTAGCGACTGCTCGTAGAGAATCACACACAAAATTATGATTAATATTCTTGTCTCGATGCAGATTCATTCTCTGAATGTCATACTTCAACAATTGTCAACATCGTCAGCAAGAAAACAAGCATACACTCAATGATTTTTACATATGTATGATTCTACAAACATATTTTGTCGACGTTATTAGTTATTTCAGAACGCAGAGTTCTGTAATAGAGATTGTTCGCAAAGGGTGTACTATCCCGGTGGATTGAAAACAACATTTCCAAAATAAAAAAAAAAAATGTTGAAAGCACATGAAAATGAACAAATTATTGTACTGGTGGTTGTCGGCTGGTTTCGGATGGAAGATGGTTGTGTGCTTTGTTGAGACATTACACATGTTCTTATTTGTAGCAGTTTTCGCAAAGGCCGACCGTGGAGCCACTTGCAAAGTCACGACACATCTTCCACATGGAATCCTTAACACCCTGGTAAGTGGGCCGAAATACAAATGAAAACGAACAAATAATAACAAAAATAATAAAAGATAGATGGTCTGCTGCTTGTCTCATATTGGACAACTCTTGGGTTTGATTGGTTGCCCGGGGAACAAACATGTTCCACTTTATTCTCCGTGCAACACATAAACTGTAGTTTGGTATTAACATCACATTGTTGAAAGTGTCAATTTTAATTCTGCATCAGTACTTATTACATATCTTCTAATCTGACTCTCTCTCTCTCTCTCTCTCTCTCTCTCTCTCTCTCTCTCTCTCACACACACACACACACACACACACACAAGTGTCTGTCTGTCTGTCTGTCTGTCTGTATGTATGTATGTATGTATGTATGTATGTATGTATGTATGTATGTATGTATGAGTGTGTGTGTGATATGGTTTATTTCGACCTATTTTATTTTATAATCATAAAAAGGGAACGGAAATCAAGCCGATGCCTAATTTTAGTTTCTTTTCCAGTACATAAAACACAAATTAACTGAATAGGCCGTATGAACAAAGTATATATATTCACAGTCTGTCTACGGATGTTACAGAGTGCGAAGTGTAGAGATTATGACGTCATATATCATACTCTTCGAAGAATACAGTTTGAGCTTGTTGAGATAATCATGTACAACGCGACCATGTGTACATTAGTGTTTAATATAATGTGTATACAGTTTCAGATTCTAGCAACAGTAAATTTGATCAATGATAAAAATGCATTTCAGAAAGACCAGAAAGGCATACGGAAATAAATAAAAATGTCGTTTTCAACCCCAATCATGCATCTCTCCTCCTTCCCTCCTCCTTCGCCAACTCTTTGTTTTTCGTCTTCCTTGCCTGTTCTTCATTTTTCTCCTTCGCCTCCCTTCCTCTCCTCCTTCTGTAACCTCCTCTCTCTCTCTCTCGCTCTCTCATTTTCTTTCTTTTCATTTAATTGTTTTGCATCATACGTTTAGTAGGCCTATTCAGAAAGAACTTCTGAACACTTTTTACGCGTTGTTGGTTTAAACATACTTTATTCCCATGAAAAAAAAAAAAAACAAACAAAAAACAAAACAAAACAATTGGCCGACAGGCTCACAAGCCCATATTAAGGCCTCTTGTACATATATGACAATACAAAGAATGAAATTCGAAACACCATTACACAGATAGGTTGGACACACAGGACAACAAATGATGAATAAAGGTAAAATGAGTTGGCATGTGAGCTTCCTACACGGACACCATAATGCCTAATTCGGTGGTTTACTAGCCGTGTTACAAGTACCATTCATAATTTAAATCTTACAGTATGCTTAATGTAATCATTAACTACTTCAAAAATTTATATGTTTTGAATATTTGTATTTCTTTTTTTTTAATACCAAATAATAGAGTACGGAGATTGATTACATTTTGTTATTTCATTGTATTTGTTGAATAAAAGACAGGGGTTTTTTTTTTGCAGAACTGAATATCTGAAGCTATGAAACTTGACTGTTTCGCTGCACTCAAATATAATATAAAGTTGGCACAATGACTCCAATATACTTTTATGTTCACGTGTTCAGGCATGAGCTATCTTGTTTTTACATTAAATACTTACTTGGTCTATTTAGATGCAGCTTGTTTGCAGCTCGAGAGGCAGAAATTTCCCTTTTAATATTTCCAACGTTAAATTGTATTCTCTGAAGCAAATGACAGAACTCTTCGTGAAAAAATTGCTGCAACATGCAATATACAAAAATAACACTCCTTCTGTGGTTTCACCATTTGCTTATAGAGTACAAAGAGAGGGAGAAAATGTCCCAATCACTTATGTTTTTTCATTTTGTTTTGTTCAGAAAATTTACAGAGAAGATTAATATGAAAATTGCGAGGGTAACATATGAAATAATAACATTTTAAAATTATGATCTACAAAAGTCTATTCAGAAGCACAGAAGACAACGTACACAGAATTTGTGCAAAATTGAGTGCCTTTATGTTGTTTTAAACAAAATTATATGGCAATTTGGACATGCCCATTCTGTCGGCTACTCTGCCTAAACTCATATAATACCCGACTGACAAAGTGATGGCTATTCGGATACGTCCATTCTGTCGGCTACTCTACCCCAACTTATAATACCCGAGTGACAAAGCGGTGGCTATAATGATACGTCCGTTCTGTCGGCTACTCTGTTGCAACTTATAATACCCGGGAAGCCAGTTTAAAATGGCTCATTAGCAAATCTGGCAAACATGCATGATGCCATATGTAGACTAAGTCATGTCTGAGACCAGGGGTGCTCTCAGTATTCCTGGTGTCTGGTTGTGAGAAGTTTACATTCGAATATAGTTAAGATCGCCCCTGTAACTGTGTGCAGGGAGCGATAAAACAGTAACCGCATTCAAATAGCCAGATCTGTTCATCCAAACAAAGAGATAGACACCTGACATATCGATAAGCCTGTCTTTCCCGTCGGCGGATGGGACCACTGCATACTTTTTACATGATAAACGAGTAATAACCGACTTTACTAGGGAAATACTTGTCAGCGCTCTAAAACGCATTGAAAGAAAAATCAACTGAATTGAATAAGTACGTTTTATTAGTTGTTCAAGACACCTATAGATCTGCCTGGTGATAAAGTGCTGAAATTTTGCACATCAAAACAAAGCTGGAATACAAATGCATATTACCAGGCATGCATATTAATTTCTCGCCACAACCGCATATTTGGCTGTCTTAGTAACCACATGCAGTCTCGTCTCATGTGATACGGGCAGCTGCCTGTGGGGCATGCGAGATATTACTAACATTTTGGAAATAAAGAATACTTAGTGCAGACAGATGGGAATTTCTTCTTATATCCAGTTTAGAAAGTATTAAATGAATGATTTTGGCATTTGAAAACTTCAATTTCTCGGTAAAACACTAACTTTTTGAGAAAGGGGTGTCTAGCAAAATATACTAGCCCTTTCTGTGTCGGTCATGTGCCGTGTGTCCTCCGTGATTGACAGGTGTGAACCCCATGCTTCGCTTCCGCACCCTAAACTTAAGGAACTGTGTATTCTCCATTCAAACGAAGTTTCGAAAATACTCTCAAATACACTATAAAAAATTTCAAACATAGGAATGGAAAGTTTTTCAACAAAAATTCAGTCACACTAGCAAACTATATTTGAATATATTAGAGTGAAAGGTTAGTGCCTTATCTGTAACAACATCGTACTGCTCTCTCTCTCTCTCTCTCTCTCTCTCTCTCTCTCTCTCTCTCTCTCTCTCTCTCTCTCTGCCTGCCCATCCGTCCGCCCCTCCGTCGGTCCATCCGTTCATCTTTCCGCGTACCTACCTGGACGCCATCTTTCCGCGTACCTACCTGGACGCCACTCTCACGCATACACACAAATATATGTAATACCCGCGCAGTGAGTTACATGTGAATATAAATCAAACATTTGGCTTTCTTGTGACAACATTACCCACATGCAATCTGCACTTAGCTGAGACTAGAGCACAATTTCTTTTGTGTTGAAGTACAGTTTTGAGAGGGGTAAAGGGTTTATTCATCATGGCGTCCTGGATATTTTTATTTACCGTACTTGTGTACTGGAAGCCCATTTATCCTCTGTACTTGGTACCAGCAGTTGTTTCTAACTTTTCTTCTTTTCCCTGGCTTGTCGCGAACATGATTACTTGTACCAACGTAGTGAGACATCCCTCCCCTTTTTAACACTTTTCTGGCCAAACGGTGCCCAAAACAGTTCAGTGATGAAAGACAAAATGCAAGCATATGGACTGAACAAATAGATGCACACCGTATCAAAAATAATTAAGTAGATGAATGAATGAATGTTCAAAGAAATTTGACTCGGGATACCTGATTATCAGAATCAAACCGAGCAGGTACCCACGTAACTGACTCCCCGGGTAACCAACAAATATACAACTTTAGACCATATAGGCAAGTTGGTACTTCAATGAAAGCTGTATCTATGTAAAAGGTCAAACCTGTGCAATCATCTGAAATCTAAGTAAATGTCAGGGAAAATCAGGTTCTCGTTAGTGATGATTTTTGCTTCCAAAACAGACCAAACTCGGTATTTATCTACTACACAAGTGCAGTGGAGAAAACACGGAGATGTATTTGTTTTGCAGGCCAGTAATGAGTTAATAATCAGTTCTGAATCCAAGAGATACCAATAGCACATGCACTTCAGTTTGTTTCATAACGCTTTACACAAAGATACGAAACAAACAAGTAAACTGATATAAAGTGGTCTCTGTGTGTATATGTGTATATGTGCATATATATATATATATATATATATATATATATATATATATATATATACATATATATGTGTGTATTCAAAAATTCTACTTCAACTCGAAATCAAAGGATAATAAAAATTATAAGTATCATTTTACATGCTTGACTGTGGAAGATGCCAAATTTAACTTCAATGTCACCATAACCTATTTTATGTTTAAAATATATAATGCAGTTCTATATATCGATCGATACCGTTTCATGTATATTTCTCTGATATAATACAAATATATATATATATATATATATATATATATATATATATATATATATATATATATATATATATATATATATATATATATATATATCCTCCTTTTAACACCATGAAGTATGGATAAAACTCTTTAAAGTACCAAGGGACTAAACTGTGGAATCTCTTACCGACTGATCTGAAACATGTCACTGATTTCACGAAATTCAAAGGTTTAATAAAGACATGGCTTGGCCCGTCCTGCTTCTGCTCTATGTGTTATATGTGCAAATACAGAACTCCGGCGGCTTAATCACAACCCAGATATATACTGATTTCATTTTACATCATTGTATATTTTTTTTATTTCCATTATTTCATGTACCGGTCGACAAATAGTGCTTCAGCGCTAATGTTCTTAATTTTGTACTCACTCGACTTGAACTATTATTATTATTATTATTATTATTATTATTATTATTATTATTATTATTATTATTATTATTATTATTATTATTATTATTATTATTATTATTATTATTATTACATGTGTGTATATGTATATGTATATGTATATATATATATATGTATGTATATTTGTATCAGACTATATGTAAACCTTCAAAATAATTATGCTTGCTACTCATATCTAAAACGAAAAAAATTCATTTATAGAATATGTAGGCGTTTAAACATTTCATTAAGAAGGCAATCAAATGTGTGCGCAATAGTGTAAGCAAGTACCATAATAACGATATATAGTATATTTTCATACAAGCATACATACATACATACATACATACATACCTACATACATACATACATACATACATACATACATACATACATACATACAAACAAACATACATACACATGCATACATATGATAACAATTACGCATCAGTGTCACTGAGAAATATAAAAATCGTGACTGGGCTGCTTCAGCCAGATCACAACGGACACAAGAAAAACAAAAAGACTAACAGCCCTGACAAAAATTAAGCAGATAAAACTGCAGATCGGACACTGTGATATATTTTGGCAAAATGAATGCTCTGACAAGATCAAAAGTCTTGGACAGAGAAGAAAACCTGGAAGGGTCAACGTCTGGGTGATATAGTTTGATTTGACTTCACCTTTGTACCCTACCGGGCAGCCCTTTAGCCCTGTGGTTCTTGTATATGAGCCGGGCACAATTGTGGTGTCCGAGTTTGAAGGGATTACGGAGGGAAATTATTGACCGGGGGTATGCATGGAGCAGCTTAGACTAGACTAGATATTATGAAAGGAAAATATTTCATGGGATTTTGACAGCACTGATTGTGTGTGTTATGCACCGACTGCGAAGCTTCGTTAATTGGTGCAAAGTGAGGCGGAAACTGTGTTACACTCTTGACGGGTTATTCGCGTAATTACTTTAGTCCCAAAGCTGGCTTATAATCAGGCCTCTCGCCCGCTTGACGTGACCACCTCAACCAGAAAGAGCGCGCAGCCTCCTGGAAACAATCCACATTAATCAGTGCTAGAAGAATTCTTTCTTGAATGATTTGGAAGATATGAGTTTATTCTTTTCCATATCAGTCCGTCTTATTTGCCAGCGCATCGAGTAGCATTATGGAACTCGACAGCACCTCCGTGGCCCGACTCTGGCCGCCGTTCCTCTTTCTTGCGCTTACAATAGTACCCTTAAAAGCTTGGAGCATTTTTCATTCAAATGGGATTTTCATGTACAACTACAATGTATTGGTATTTAATAACTGTCATTTGGACTAGAAAAACCACACAGCTCCGCGTGGAACGAAAGCTTTGTTGTTAAGTTTACTTGGAATATCTTCACATGGACCCGACAGTGTCCGTCTTGTTGCCTGTTGTGCTTGCCGCCGATGCTCGCTCTAAAATGTAGCAATTGTGCTGTTGGCTGCATGAAACCTCCATTTATATCATCACCACTTTCCGCTAAATTACCGTCGTCTTTGTTACAGTTCCATTGCTTATAGGGTGTATTGCAGGCAATTTGATTGTTCCTTAACTTGCAGTTGTGTTACAGTTTGTTTTGTTTATTTTATGTAATCACCCAGTGGTGCATTACAGACGATTTCACTGCTGTTTTTGTTTATTTGCCGTTTATCACATGGCTGTAGTTTATCACTACCTGCTGTATTATAGATACATTGGTTTCCTTTATATTTTATCACTAGTTGCCGCATTACAGATGGTTTTATTGCTTTCTTATCATCACTTACCGCTTTATAGATGTTTTCATGATTATTTTGTCACTACGTGCCACATTACAGACGGTTTGATTATTTTATCACTACTTGCCGTATTACGGATGGTTCCATTGTCATTTTTTCTCACTACTTGCCGCATTACAGATGGTTGCATTATCATTTTATCGCTACTTGCTGCATTCCAGATGTCTTCGTTGTTATTTTATTACTATTTACTTATTACACATGGTTGTGTTATTAGTTTATCAATACTCGTAGTTGTGGAGCAAATCTTCATAGCAACAGTTTATTGGTGCATTGTCAATCTTTTGTTAGTGTGTCAAAATTTGAAGTATTAGTAGTTTAATACTGTTTGTATGTTGCTTGCTGTTTTATCTCCACTCGTAGATGTGCAGACAAAATTAATATTAGCAGGAACGGTATATCTTCTTTGCCTTTACTTATCGTTATGTGCAGTTGTGCAACACATGGTTTGTATGCAGTTTTTTTTTTAAAGATGTTGTTGAGTCACAGACAATTTTGTTGCTTTTAATGCAAACCATAAGTTAGCTGCTCTACGGTGAATGTTTTTGATTACGGTCTCAGTAAGAAATTTGACAACATGCAAGTCTGCCAACCAGTTATTTTCTGAAAGAAATAAAAAGAAAAGAAAAACAGAAACACCAATGAAGACATTCCTGTTATTAAAACCTCTTCAAGATTCCGTTGCATCGTTTTTCTTGGTACTTGATGCTGCATATACATGTATTGCATACGATGATTTTATAGATTTTTTGAAAATCACCACTAACTTCATGATAAAATAAGTATATTTTCAGTATATGAATAACACAAAGCATGGTACATTTGGATCCAAACCCTGCACTATGAGCGTCAAAGTATTTTCCTCCGATAAGCAAAGAACTTTGCATACTGGCATGAATTGTTGTTTTGTGAGTCCCCTGTATATGGCGGAATTCAATACCTTCATGTTCTACTGAACATTTTTTTGCGTAATTGACGGGGAAAGGGGGGGGGGAGTAACAGTAAATACATTAAACAATACATTCACTCCACTGCAATAAAACAAGATGGAAACAGATGAGATGAAGTATACAATGGAAAGGAAGAAAACATAACAGTAGGGAAAATTAGAATAGAATAGAAAAAAGACAAGTTTGAGTATATTTCCCCATAAGTAATTTAGAATATATTATGTAAAACTCGACATAATGTGTCTAAATCTCTAAAACATTCAGGTGTATATTCAATTTAAGTTGAGCTAGTAATCAATATACGGAGCTCTGGTGACAACTCGGTCAACACTTTGCCCACATAAAATCATAAGAGACGGGAATTCTGTTCAAACTCTGTCTGCAAAACTATATGAGCGGATGCTAGGGTACATAAACTTTATGACATGCCGCTTCCTGCTGGCAGTTCCTGACAACAGCTGCCCAATGGGAAGAGCTAGGCTTGTTTATTTTCCAGGTGTCTCCACTCACATGGGTGGCAACCAGGGGATATGTAGCAGAGTCGCCACCTACAGCCATCACAATCAAACGATTTGAAAATATGAGTAGTCGTGCATGTCTTCCTACAGCCAAAATCTTGGTTTGTTTTAGGATGCGCAATATTTTGATGCTTTGAGATGTGTGGAGTCAGCTTATCTAAGATCTCAGATCTTATCTATCAAAATATGTCTTCACCTGGCGCACGTTCCCTTTTGACAGTTTTAACCCTAATCTAGCCAAGACCATGTTTAGTTAGACAGTTTTAACCCTCATCTGGCCAAGACCATGTTTAGTTCGACAGTTTTAACCCTCATCTGGCCAAGACCATGTTTAGTTAGACAGTTTTAACCCTCATCTGGCCAAGACCATGCTCACTTTGACAGGTTTAATTCCTTCCTTGTCAGAATA
Source organism: Hermodice carunculata (assembly GCA_964020975.1). NCBI lineage: Eukaryota > Metazoa > Annelida > Polychaeta > Eunicida > Amphinomidae > Hermodice > Hermodice carunculata. The sequence goes on from OZ026624.1 coordinate 24,996,327, forward strand.
AGAGTGAGTCGATAGCTTTCCTTGGGGTTGGGCTCCCAAACCGCGCGCCAATGAAACCTACTGACCTCAGGCGTGTCATAATGATAGGTCCTATCTGCAATTCTCATGCACCAAAATGTTGTCTATTGATATGAAATGTGAATAAAAATATAAAAGCAGAGGAACATTCATGTACGGGCGCTTCGCGGTGGGTTGAGCGGAAAAGTAGGTTGACAACGCAAATTCACAAAAACGTACAAAGTATCAAAAACAAGTACTCCCGTGCATTTGGCGTAGTTTTTCGCTGTGTATTCCAAAATGGTAAAAAAAAAAAATGCTTTCTGAGAAGGTTTACCAGATAGACCGAGTGAAGGCCGGAAACAAGATGCAGTTTACTAGGTTAAGTGGTACATTTAATAAAGAGCGAGGTCAACTGTATGTCAGACACGCTTAGAATGGATGACTTGTCCCGTAATATTGTAGAAACTACCAAAGAATACGTCGTAAATATGAATATATATGGGGAAAATTATTCCCCCATGGATATGGCTTCTTGTTGAGAGCAGAGACTTCCATTTGATACATGAATTTGCCAATTAATTAGACCCAGGGGGTGGCACAAACTGAACTGCCCTTGGTCCAGGGTATGTAATACATGACAATTTATTTTTGATGAGATGCAAACAAACGTTTCACTGAAGAATTGACTGAAGAAGTTTGAGGTATACGTCAATCCTTTCATGGCTTGATTCGTGTCAAAAGGGTGTATTTTAACCTTTTTTAAAGTAAAACATTCCCGTGGTATATCATATCTCGCCAGTGGACCGTACAAGGACTTCACATTTTTACATTTCAATGCTTCTTTCTAAACGTTTAGGTTAAATCCACACTAGGAGGAAAAACCTTCAAATATCAAGAACATGGCATCTGTGTGATAACTGCAAATCATCTTAAAACAAGGCGCTCGGAACTACCTGACAGAGCAATGTACAATTATTTTTGATCAATCATTCCGCACGAATGGTCTACCAAGCACAGACTTATGATCTTGTGGACGCCTAGGAATGGAATGGGGAAATGTTGTAACGTTCCGCCCGGCACTAGTAGTTTGAATGCGGAGCTGAGTTAGAACGAAAAGCTCAGCAGAGCCTATACACACACACACACACATATATATTGGATTTCGTGAAAAACGTGATAATTGTTTGAATGACGGTTGCGGAGATTATTTAAACAGCCCTCGTAGACAGACAGACAGACAGACAGACAGACATAGATAGATAGATAGATAGATAGACAGACAGACAGACAGACCGACAGACAGACAGACAGACAGACCGACCGATAGACAGACAGGTAGATAGATAGATAGATAGATAGATAGATAGATAGATAGATAGATAGATAGATAGATAGATAGATAGATAGATAGATAGATAGATAGATAGATAGATAGATAGATAGATAGATAGATAGATAAGTACCGTCAGCGAAACTCTGTGCAGGATGATGTCAAACAGCACAGTAGACCAGACAAGCTGATAATGCAATCGAATGCGTGAATATATGGAGTGCATTCATGATAAGCGTAAGCTTTTTGGAATATATTACAATTACTAATTATTCAATTAAAAACAAACAAACAAACAAACAAACAAAAAAAAAAAAAACAAAAAAAACTTCCTTCTCCGTGGAAAAGGACCTGGTCTTTTTTGTACCTATTACCAGAGATACGTTTGTTCCAAATAGATGAATGTTACTGTGTTATGATACAGATTGGTTCAGCTGGCTATGTGACAACAGTTGTGTCACGCACACGAACAGTTAAAGCACAGTTTCTTACCTCAGCGTGAAAACATTATATACATTTAGTGAACAACCTAAAGATATTGACACACGCTACACTGAGTATAACACGTGCTAATTTGTATTCAACTCCAGACACCATGTGACACGCCCTACGATAGCAGGTGTGTTTATACTCGATAACTTTCAAATACTTTAATAAACAACTCGTCTACTAATACCTAGCAACAGAGCCTCCCGCTTTTTCGTACTTTTTCACAGTCTCCTGCTCTCTCGCTTTTTACAAAATGTGTCCCGTTTTTTGTACAATTTAGAAAAAAAAGTAGCATTATTCCATCGGTGGCTGTAAAGTTGTACTGTTTTGCTGTGTTGTTGTGCTATAAAAGCGCCTAATATGTCTAAGATGGTGCCTAAAATGATTCAAAATGCAGGAAATAAAGGTGCAAATTTCAATATTTTTCCTGGGGGAGCATGCCCCCAGACACCCTGGCTATGCTTCGCGCCTGCTACGCTCGTCCTCCCGCTTTTCAGTACCTGCAGGAAAGAGATCTCCCACTTTTAACATAGCTAGCTTTAAGGCTCTGAAATAATGACCTCCACTGAAATCAGTTTCATAATTTTATTAATCACGAGCTTGCCTCCAACTGTTCCACGTGTAAACTCTTGTAAACGGGAATATATGTGAATACAATAAAAGGAGAGGGGCGTAAAAATTCCAAGTAAGTATACAAAGCAATATGCAATGTAACGTCCAAAGTAATGCTTGTGCTGCTCCTATTTAACTGTACACTTAGCAACTGGGCTCCCTGTTGGCCAGTCTGTTTATCTAATCTTATCAAACTGGATACATGTACAAACTCAGACGGACTCGAGGCAGTGTGCACCTTACCTTAGGGCCAGGGCTGCAACAGATGAGTTGGTGCCAACAAAATGTTGGTCGAACAAATGAGCATCCGTTAGGTTTACAGCTTTTTAATAAATTCAACAAAAGAGCAGCAAGATTTGGGCTGCTGATGTGCATAAGCAGACGGTCTGTTGTGCAATGACGACCTGACCTGTTACATCAGGAGGGTCATAGTTCCTCTCCGAGTCCAGGAATTAACTCTAAGGTTCCTGACTTAAACTATATGCTTGCTTTAACTGTAAAAAATGAACATTACCACTTGAAACATAAGGTTCTTTAACAAGAGAAGAGTCCACATTGCAGGAGCGTCTCACCATGTTTGCAGCTGTCCATACTGCTGTTGTCATTTTACTTTACCTATGTCTTCTCGGGCATAACTGACCTTGGACTATTTTTAGTAACAAAAACAGAAGGCCTATGCTCACCCCCAAGGAGTGAAAGTTTGAAACCATTTACTTTGGTTATTATTAAATGAAGTTCATGATCTTCCAAAATGACCTTTTTCATGCATTCACCCTCGAATGAATACGTGCCAACAAACATGACTTATCGGTGTTGAAGCCAGAATTACAGTCATTTACGCACCAAATTGCCTATTATAGAGTAAAATTGGTGTAAATATGTAGGGAATAGGTATCATTTGACATTTTTACAGTCTATTTTGACATTTTAGGTATGTTTTGGACTAACCAATTTCATTTTGCAGTGAAGAGAATGAGAAATTTGCTTTAAAAAGGCATAAACCCAAGATGGCGGCCAGGTCACGTGACCTTGAATGACCTTGGGCTATTTTTCGTAACAAAAACAGAAGGCCTATGCTCACCCCCAAGTAGTGAAAGTTTGAAACCATTTACTTTGGTTATTATTAAATGAAGTTCATGATCTTCCAAAATGACTTTTTTATGAATTTACCCTCAAATGGATACATGGCAACAAACATGACTTATTGGTGTATAAGCCAGTTTTACAATCATTTCGCACCAAATTGCATATTTTAGAGCAAAATATGTGTCAATTTGTAGGAATGGGTATCATTTGATATTTTTACAGTCTATTTTGACATTTTAGGTATGTTTTGGACTAATTAATTACATTTTGCAGTGAAGAAAAAGAGAAATTTGCTTTAAAAAGGCAAAAATCCAAGATGGTGGCCAGGTCACGTGACCTTGAATGACCCTGGGTTATTTTTAGTAACAAAAATCTGAAGGTCTTTGTCCACCCCTGTTCTGGTAAAAGTTGCAGAACATGAACATGTTAAATATACTCACTCATGCCATTTAATCTAAAGTTGCTAATTTACTGTGGCAAAAGGTAAAACATATTGTACTAGTGTTGCTGCTAAATCTTAGACATTATCCAAATTGGTTGCCATGGAAACCACAAAAAGTGGTATGTTATTATAAACTCTGTATTTCTCAAGATCAGAGTCTTAAATGTTTCTGTGAGACAAGCTGTCATGATTTCAGTTCGGAAAACAGTTCAAGAATGTAATATTACTCTCACTAGCACTCCCTTTGTTGTCAAACTTATGTTTTTTTGCCAAGAAATAGAATATGAAACAAAAGTTGGGTTGCTATGGCAACCAAGTGTTACATCCATTATAACCATAGTAACGTACCAAGAGCCTGGGAGTATTTGCCCAACTGAACATTTTGGTATATAGTTTGTATGAGTAGTAATAGAGTAGTTAGCACTTAGCTGGGTTGCAAGTTTGTGAATTTTGCCCAAAATCACCAGACACAGGGTGCATATGCCCTGCAAATTGCCCAGACTGGAAAGTGTTAATGACAGAAACCAAGTTGTATTTCAAACAGACATTTTTTTAAATGATCAGAAAACATTCAGTACGTATGATTGAAGACGAAGCGCTAAGAAAGCTGCTTAGTTAGTTTTATTCTGCCAGAAAAGGGTAGAAAGAAATTAAATAAATTTACTTTTGTATGATATACTTATAATGTGCAGATCTTGTAAAAATTAACCGCTCGGTACCTTTAGTATTTGTGTTGACATATACTTTTTATACACCACAACCTACATGACCACGAGTCTAAAGAGGAACAAGGTCCACAAAATGTGAAATGTCAAATTGACAATTTAGATTTCCTGTACAAATTTATTCAATAATGCGAGAATTTTTGTGACATGAGTCCCATTCTCGCTAACAGCAAATTCAGCAATGGCGATCGTTCCGATGAAAGGTAGGCCTATACGTGGATTTCCAGAACTCGGCCTACACAAATGTGCCATGGTCATAAATACGATTCGGACATCCCTAAAAACGGTAAAATGAGACCTGCACGACTGATTGACGGTACAACACTTGAACTTTTGCAAGATGGACAGTATACAAAAACTTCAATCTAGCGTATGTTTTCAACCATTTATAATTCATTGTCAATTTTCTGTTTACCTTCGCGGCGACTTGTTCCCGCTGAAACGGCACACAGCAAAACATATTCATCTGTATGCTATTATGATACCGGTAAGATTTAGATTTCGTTGCTGCTTTGTCAGACGAACGGCACATGTCGTTGGTGCTCTGTCAGATTATTTCCATGTCCAACTACTTTTCTGTCGGATTACCATCATGTGCTTGTTGCACCATCAGAGTCATTGATATGATGCAATGCGCCATTGTTCCTTGTATTGTGATTGTACCTCTAGTGTTTTTATAAGTTACTCTCATGATTGTACCCTAGGTGTTTTGTTCGGTTAAAATGATGATCACACCTCTGGTGTTTTGTGAAATTAATGACATGATCGTGCCTCTGGTGTTTTGGCAGGTAGGCCGACAGCCCGGGCTCCCATGTAGGATTGTACTGGGTATGTTCCGCGGGAAAGGCCAAGTTTTCATTACTCCCAGGATTAGAACCCCCCCTCCCCCCCCAAAAAAAAATCTGTACACAGCTGGATCAGGATAGGGGTAACAATTATTTGAGTGAACTGGATGTCTTTTTCTTTTTTCAAACAAATATATAGATCTTGGATATAGGCTGGGGATATATCATATAACTAGTAAATTCTTTTGTGGGGAATTTTTGTGGGAAGTAAGAATATGCTAAAACTTGTATAAAATTAGAATGTTGGTCTCCAAAATGTACCAGGATGCACCAATGCAGCACTCCTTTCAACACATTACAGCATTAAGAAAGGATACCTTTTTACATCTGGTGTAAGATTAAGATAGGGTATTGTATAAAATGTTCGAGGCACACTTCCACCCTGGTGTTAAGTAGGTGCCCCCATCCCCACCCCCACCCCCGGGCCTACAGTTAATATCATGATTGTGCCTCTGGTGTTTTGCGAGGTTAATATCATGTAATTGTGTCTCTGGTGTTTTGCGAGGTTAATATCATAATTGTGTCTCTGGTGTTTTGCAAGGTTAATATCATAATTGTGTCTCTGGTGTTTTGTTAGATTATTGTCATGATTGTGCCTCTGGTGTTTTGCGAGGTTAATATCATAATTGTGTCTCTGGTGTTTTGTGAGGTTAATATCATAATTGTGTCTCTGGTGTTTTGTCAGATTATTGTCATGATTGTGCCTCTGGTGTTTTGCGAGGTTTTGTTAGATTATTGTCATGATTGTGCCTCTGGTGTTTTGCGAGGTTTTGTTTGATTATTGTCATGATTGTGCCTCTGGTGTTTTGTGAGGTTTTGTTAGATTATTGTCATGATTGTGCCTCTGGTGTTTTGCAAGGTTTTGTTAGATTATTGTCATGATTGTGCATCTGGTGCAGTCTCGTTTTAGATCATGCTTCAGGTTTACCTATACTGTCGAACTTTCGCCATAAATACTTTTTGATTATTTGTGCCTTTGCCCTTCACCGTACAAAAACAACGTATAATTACTACTGATTTAAGTCTAAAATTTTACATATTGTTTTATTTTGTTCAATATAATAACTTATCAGCCTGTCAAATACTTCTCATGCAATTCTTATTAATTGAGTTGTTGGAAAGGTAAAGTTCATCGAAAAAATGAAGCGATTATATAGATATGAAGTTGACGGGCCAGCTTGAAAATTTGTTCCTCGATCATGCGCAAACGGAGACAATTTAAACAATCTCCCGATGGAACTGGGGAGATGTATTGTTTCAGTGCCCATTTCATTTGCTTCAGGTTGTTGTTGTTCGTCGACATTTTTGGTTTCCTTGCGATAAGTCTTGAACTCAACGAAACTGCATGAAACTTTTGGTAGGAATATGTATTTGGGTATAAGCTATATGTAGGTTGACCTAACTTTCAAGGCCACAGAGTCGCTCATGTGGAATTTATTTCCGTACGATAACTACTGAAGAATATAACAAAACTTTACGAAACTTGGCAGAATTACATGCATACATGTATCTAGGTGAGACAGGTAGGGATTGTATATGGGTCACCTTGACCCAATTCTCTAGGTTACAGGGTCACCTATATCGATTTGGTTTCCATGCAATGATATTATCACTTATCTCTTTTAGATACAAAATGTCCCACTGGGAGACATTTGATTTTCTCTGTCAAAATCGGTTTTAGCCACAGGAAAATATGTAATAAATCCATTTTGTACAATATAGATATGCACAAAAATACCATCACAACATTGGCACAAATATCAATAGGCCCACACTCTTAAGACTTTGCGGTCACGTGTAAACGTACGCTTAGCACGGTGACCAGCGCTCACTTAATGCAGAGTTGAAGATGAAACTTATCCTGCGGTTCAGTATCTGAGATTCATATTTTATTTAGTTCGTATAGGCTATGAAGAGGTTGGCGCGGACAAAACTGAATGTCATAACTAAATAAGTGTAACAACTATACCCTTAATTTATCCTCATTATAATTCCCATCAATCTCCTGTATTTTTTTTTGCGTTTACCCCCACGAAGCGGAGCATATATGTTTTTTCGTACGTTCATCCATTCGAACTGTACATAAATATAGGCTAGCTGTTTTTGTCAGAATACACAATTATATGGATTGAAGTTCAATCCAATTTGAACGCGACATCTGTGCGACCATGGATACTCTCACGGTATCCATGGTGTGATAATGAGGAAGGTGACGTCATTATGTCCATTTAGATTATCACTTGGTCTGAGGGAATTGTAGGATTTCTGTGAGTAACCTCGTCTTGAGGAAAAAGAGAAACAGTTCAGGACCACTCCACCAGGTGGCACAAGTGGACGGCCTGGGGCACAACGATAATGCCACGGTCAACAAACAGTAAGACGCAGAAGAAACATGAAAGGAGTTTCTAGTAATGATGGTGACGAGAAGGAAGATGGGGGAGGGGGAGCAAGGTAATGAAATGGGAGTGGTTCGTGGGTGGGATTCACGTTTCGTTAAAGTTTTTATAAATGTTGCGCCCTTTTCCTCTTTTAATCGAACCCTCCCCCCTTTTCTCCTCATGTTTCCGACATCCTTTCTTGTGCTCTGAAATTAAATGACTATTTCATTTCCTTGTTCCCTTAGCACCTTGGCAACACTCACAAGGGAACAGAATAGAAGGAGGAAGACTGTCAGGAAGGAGGATCGAAGAACCGCGGAGCGTGGAAGATCATTGGAGGACAGGCACGGAGAAGGAAGAGCAGGGGGTTGGGAAACCATGTAGCAAGGCAGAACAATCGAAATACAGGAGTAAAAAGAGGAACGAGGGAGGAGAGGAGAACGCAGGGGAGGGGAAAAGGAGAGAAGGAAGAGTCAGAGAAGATGGATAAAGGGCAAGAGGAGGAGGAGGAGGAGGCATTGGAAGCTAGATGAAGACTAGATTCTGATGAGGAAGTTGACAATCCATGAGTCGGGTATCATGCCGAGAATACATGTAACTTCAAATGCAGAAGAGTAAAATATAGTGGTGATTGATGTTATGGCATTGATGTTATGCGATTCAAAATAATGATAATAACTGCGACTTAAATATTGACGATAGCAACAAAAGAAAGTGTGCTGTTTATTTTCTCCCGAACATGGCAATATTTCAATGTGCACGAATGCCAAGGCAAACAATGACCTTCATTAAGCAGGGGTCAAAATTATCATTGATCAAGGCGCTTTTATGTGGCGGTCCCAGCATCCATGCATACAGCGGCCCTTAGGTTATCTCTGCAATGTCAAGGCGATGTGCCGCAGCGCTGCAGTTTAATTAGAGGCATTATCTGTGCCATATAAAATGCAGCGCCATTCTAGCCCGCACTATTCTGTTCCATTAATATCAAGAGTAATGTGGAGGAACTTTGGACACTGGCAGGAACCCAGAGGAGTGGCGGGTTTTGGTGAAGAGATAATGTCCACCCAATCCTCCCCATTACAGTCAGATCTCCACCAAAGACAACGCTTGATTACTAGTCGCCGTTTTTTCTTGAAATAAATAAATAATGAATTATTATTTGAGGGCCACCCAAGTGTAAGATAAGGAAGACAATATTAGCAGGTCCAAGGGGTGTCGATGCCTTTCAGTGAGGTCCTGGACGGGAGCGCCCCACGTGACCAAGACTAATAGAAATCATAGTTTCTTACAAAGATACCCTGTTTCAAGCACCTCCAAAATTTACCCACAACTCTGCTGTCTAACAACTGTTTTCTGTGATATACAGTAACTTTTAGAGAAACACAGATAACTACTTGCAGCAAGTGGTATGCGGCATGGTGCGCTTTCTAGAAATGTTTGACTGCGTATCATCATCATCATCATCATCATCATCATCATCATCATCATCATCATCATCATCATCATCATCATCATCATCACTTAGGTGATATAAGCAGTGAAGTTCTATGGACCTTATTTGAAGGAAATTTTGTAAGGAGCTGAGAGTGGATCATTTAAAAACCAAATGTCGGATTAGCAGATAAAGATAAAGTTCTGTGGAAGTTTTAAAATTAAAATGGTGACATTCAATATGCCGTTTTATAACCAACGATATAATATGTATACAATTTTTAAAACCTCCCCTTACAAAAACAATAGATTGCAGAGCAATGCTTCATTTAGGCCTATTGTAATCATGCTTTCACCAAGACCATGACTGCACCTATTGCCTTATACTCGATTTAATTATATTTTCTCAATAGTTCCAAAGACATTTTTATGAATATTGTGTAATTTTAATAAACTTAAGTGCTTGATAATCATATTAATTTGGGACGACTTCAAAGATCACATTTACGATCAGGGCTCGACAATATTTTTAAAAATCACTTGTCCGCAGGGCAAGTAAATTTCAAAATCCACTTGCCCGCATACAAAATCCACTTGTCCTGATAAAACTTCTATAAACATCGTTTTTTTCAAACACAATGCTACGGCCTACACAAACCATTTACCCTACAATATATTTGCCGCGAATTGTCGCTTGCAAATTCGCACAAAAATGTCAAATTTTACGATTCAAGCTGCAACTGTTCGACAGTGAAACTGGCAAAACATTAAAAATACAAATTAAAAAAGTAAGCTATTTGCATGGGGTGACTAACGATGAAAAATACATTGTAATTTCTGGGACGATAGGAGTCCATATCCCGGTTAAACTTCAATAACGATTAAAATAGTTGAATTGGTTTCAGGATCCTTTCTCGCTGCCTCTGATGCCGTGATGAGATGCATATCGTTTGCGTACCTACCATGAACGCTATCGGTACATCGTAGTAAATTTGCGTATACAGTATTGGCAAGTTCCTCGCAATAAACGGTGTTCTTAAATCAAATTCAAACGAAAATTTTAATATTTCAAATCAGAAATCGAGCGTGGGCACACCGTCGACATCTTTCATGCAACTGTACACAAACAGCTGCTTTGGCCATGTGGCCTGACGCACAACACATCACCCGATTGGTCAATTGAGTCACATGCAAAAATGAGCCAATTGCGGCTCGTGCTGCAGTGTTTTTTATCATGGCTTCCGCCCAGTGAACATGTGTGAATATGCCGTAATTTACGGAGGGAACACACAAACGGGAAGCCTTTTTTTTAATTGCAGCATGCGAAAATAAAGATTCCAGTGTTTATAGCAACAATTATTTGGAGTCACAGGCAAATACGCAAAGGTAGGGGGATAGAGGAAAATGTCGAATGCGTGACAGATCAGTCAGCATGATGCTCCGTTCACCGTAGATTACTCCACGCAGTCACTTGCGTGTGACTGGCAGATGTGTGTTTTGTTTGGCCGGGAAGTCAACTTGCGGCACCATTACATGATCTCTCCAACACTTTTAGAGCCCACCGATAAATTGTCTTTGATGCTAATTTGCTCAAGAATTCGCCATGCAAGTTTTAAATTTTTTTGATGTTCCTTTGTCATCGTTCGGGCAGATAAGACTGACGGTGAGGTGCTGTGACCTGGCCCCGATACGGGCGAAAGCCAATACGCCGCAATGCATGACTGCTGGTACCTTTGATCTCGTCGTCTCGTAATCATAATGAGCGGGCTGTTTATAAACCAATTATATACGTTCTATTGTTTTACTGTGCCTATCATCGCAATGTTATTACAAGGCAAGGTGTAGCGTCCCTTCAGGGTGTCGCGTGGGTTAGCTTGGCATTGCGAGTGAATGATCGCGAGAGCCGGGAACAAAAAATCCCCAAACTTTAATAAAATGTACATGTGGTAAAAGATTTTTTTCACTAGTCCGTAGGGCTAGTGCTTGAAAATTTCGACTAGTCCGAGCCCAACTTCAGGCCGCCCGGGGCTATCGGACATGCGAATTGCCGAGCCCTGACGATAGAACCTGAATTCTCAGGCAGCGTTATACGTAATCATATTAAACATCAAGTTATACAGTGTCTTCATATGGATGTATTTTTTCCCCAGTTTGCTTAATTTGGAGTCTGGTCGATGGGATGTGCTACGGAATGGCAAGACCGGACCCGTCTCTGAGTCATGTAAGTTGCTGCAAGCAATCTGTTGACAAGACAATATCAAATGAAAGGCAATGAAAATGGCTAACTCGTTAAATGTTAAAATGGATCCGGCGAAATGCCATTAGGTAGTACAACTATAAATTGTTCATACATGGGAATGTTGTGTGACTTCAATTGCAACCCACAGCATCTGATGGAGTTTCTCTTGCCGGCTTGTCTACCTCCTAATTAACGCCTCGATCAAGGTAGTTGATTTGTTAATGAGGCCAGGCCTGTCCTTACACCCAACAAATGAATGCCGACACGCACGCGTCATTTTTTGCAACTTGATAAATGATAAGCGCGGATCGATACAGGCAAGACTGGAAAAATTAGCCAAATATCCACAGCCCAGTCATGTCTTTTGTTTGAAATGCAGCAACTACTAATTAAAAATGACACATTTGACACTAATCAAGTAAAGGTGTTCTTTTCGCTACATCCACACAAATTATTCCCTGCGTGGTACAACACTTTCTTCTGTTTCTGTTGACTTCGAGGCAGGTCCTTGGAGAGATTTCCCCGCGAGGCCTCACCTTCGAGTAATGCCAATGCCTTTAAGACATCCGTAAGAAACAAAAGACAAACATCTCTAAAATGCCCCTATGAAATAAGTGACACAACATTTACATTTTTATTACTAAAACAGGGTTTTTGATTATTTTCAACACTCAAGCAAATCATGTGAAACTTCACGATACATGAACAACAGGCTCCTCTATGCACAATATACGCAGGGTAGAATGTTTGAATGGTGAGGTTGATATTATGTACACAAGCCAAACAATGACCAGTGTAACGAATATTTACTGACGTTAATTCAAAATTATAGCCTTACAGAATATTGCGGAGCGTTTCTCTTCATTTATCGGGGAAAAAAAATCCTAAAACACTTTCATCTCCCCAAACTGATAAGGTTTGAAACAGCACAGGAACAATTTTGGTTCCCCAGATCTTAAGTTATCCAGCAGGTAATGTGGCGGTTTTTACTATGTCTGGGTGCCAACCCAAACATTTTGTTTGTCCGATAATTTCTTTTCTTTCTTTCTTTTTCTTTCTTTCTTTCTTTCTCTTTCTTTCTTTCTTTCTTTCTTTCTTTCTTTCTTTCTTTCTTTCTTTCTTTCTTTCTTTCTTTCTTTCTTTCTTTCTTTCTTTACGACCAGATTTGACCAAACAGTTCTGCTCACTGCTGATTGGCTGAAGATCAGGTTTTAACCATGGGGTCCACTGAATATGCAAGCCTGCCGTTATACAGAGCCCCATGGGGTCTGCCTCAGCACTGGACATGCTTGTATGTTTGCACAGCTGTGTGTATGTAGGAAGATGGGAGGCAGGTTAGTCACAGCAGCAACTTTCCTGCTTGGATAACTGTCAGGCCATTTTTGCATGTGGTTGGTGGCTCAGGGTCCCTGTCCAATTGTCAAGGGCTCTGGGTCTGCTAAACAGGCAACAGTAGCATCACCTTGAACAGGGGATCTACATGTGATGAATTATTCTGCTATAAAAATTTGAAAGAGGTGATGACTGGGGCTCTCTCTCTCTCTCTCTCTCTCTCTCTCTCTCTCTCTCTCTCTCTCTCTCTCTCTCTCATCTCTCTCTCTCTCTCTCTCTCTCTCTCTCTCTCTCTCTCTCTCTCTCTCTCTCTCTCTCTCTCTCTCTCTCTCTCTCTCTCTCTCTCTCTCTCTCTCTCTCTCTCTCTCCCCCTCCTCATCCATATCCCTCCCCCTCTTTATGTCTGGGTGTCATCCCAGACACTGTTTTCAAAATTTCTTTCTGTCATTCTTTCTTCTTATTTCCACCACATAATTTGTCTGGAGCTTTTCTCAGACCACCGTGCAAGCTACAATGTTAAAACTTGGCACGGTGACAGAGCTAGTAAGGAACTTGACTTATATGATTTAGAATAATCGACATGTTTAAAATTATGCAAATTAGGGCCTTTCTAAAATTTTAAAGCTCCATATCTTTCAAACTATTGCAGATAAACACAAAATTTTTTAATCGGCACATCTATGTTTGTGACACCTGCAAATATAATCGACAGTAAATGAAAGTTGTAGAATTTCAATTTGTGCTAATAAGGGGCCTGCGAAAATTTAAAAGCTGAATATCTCCAAAACTCTTATAGATAGAGATGAAATTCCAAGTTCAACATAATGGTTTGTGGCAATGCCACATCTAATGAACCATGAACCAAAGTTATAGGATTTTTAATTTATGCAAATTAGGTGGATATGCAAAATTTTAAATGTTGAATAGCTTCAAAACTATTATAGATAGAGGTGCCATTCCAACCTCAATTTTTGGGTTTGTGACATAATTGCATCCAATGAATCACGATCCAAAATTGAACAATTTTAATTGATGCAAATAAGATGAATACAAAAAAATTAAATCTTGAATAACTTCAAAACTATTATACATAGAGGTGCCATTCCGACCTCAGTTTGTAGGTATGTGACAAAGCCGCATCCCATGAACCATAAACCAAAGGCTTTTAATTTATGCAAATTAGGCAAATACACAAAATTAAAGTCTTTGAATAGCTATAAAAAACTATTACAGATAGTAGTGTCATTCAAACTTTACTTTGTAAGTTTGTGACATGGCCATATCCCAATGAACCAAGAACCAAAGTTGTAGCATTCTAATTTATGTAAATTAGCATAATACACAAAATTTAGACTATGTTGAACAATGCAAAGTGTAGCATTTCAAACTGTTCTCATTTTGAAGGCACCCAGACAGATTTGCTTGAAGCAAATCTTTTCTAGTTATTTTTTGTTTGCGACTTTTCTAAAATCACTGACTGAATTCTATTCAAAGGTGGTGGGTATTACTTTGACTTAGTGTCCATCAAAGTCGCTAGGCGATGCTTCCTGCCGGCCCCGGATTTTTCACAAAAAAAATCGTGATTACCAATGAGAGAACACATTGCCATTGGTACAGTGATAGTCTGCTGTGAATACATGTATACGTACATGTTCCCGAACAGAGGTTACTGGATCCCTTTCAGACTTAGCGCTGCTGCAGATGTACCTTGGATAGATCTCCAGCAAGCTTTGTGCTATAGAACACGCGTCAGGGGCTTTTTTTTATGTCTGGGTTTGCACCCAGACATCTTGTTTTTCAAAGAAGTATTCCTTCTTCTTTCTTTCTTTCTTTCTTTCTTTCTTTCTTTCTTTCTTTCTTTCTTTCTTTCTTTACGACAAGATTTGTCTGGAGTTTTTCCTCGGACACTGTTATTCCGACAATCACCAAACTTGCCATGGTGATTGGACCCTACCGGTGAAATTAAGCACCTGACTTGAATAGTCATGATGTTTACAATTTTGCCCATCAGGGCAATTTGATTTTTTAAAAGCTCCATATCTTCCGAACTATTGCAGACAGACACAAAATTCTACCTTACACATGTAGGTTTGAGACATCTGCCAATGGGCAGTGAACAAAAATTCTAGAAGTGCAACTAAATGTGGCAATTTTGAGGCTTTTTTTGTCATGTTTATTGTCTGAATATTTTCTTGTGGAAGGGGGGAAAGGGTGACACATTGTTTTGAATATAAACTGGTTTGTTACATTGACACAAAATAATTAAGACTGTAACCATTAATCATATATGACATCAAGTCAGATTCACATGTTGCAGTATTTAATGGAACAATCACCACTCAATAATTTTCATGTAAAAAGCTCATAATCACCATGCAAACCCTTTTAAGGGAAATGCATGTTTTGGTTCAGTGTTGCTACAAAATAGTCCTGCTCACTGCTGATTGGCTGAAGATCAGGTTTTAGACAGGGTCCACTGAATATGCAAGCCTGCCTCACAGTGGTGGACTGAGCCCCATGGGGCACTGGACTGGGCCCTCAGCACTGGACATGCATATTTGCACAGCTGTGTGTGTGTAGGTGGGGCAGGTTGGTCACGGCAGCATTTTCCTGCTTACTGTCATGCCATTTTTGTATGAGTATGTGGCTGGTGGCTCAAGGTCCCTGTCCAGCCCTTGGTCTCTTAAACAGGCAACAATAGTATCACCTTGAACAGGGACCTACATGTGATGAATTATTGTGCCATAAAAAATTTAAGTGGGTTATGACTGCTCTCTCTCTTACTCTCTCTCTCTCTCTCACTCTCTCTCTCTCTCTCTCTCTCTCTCTCTCTCTCTCTCTCTCTCTCTCTCTCTCTCTCTCTCTCTCTCTTCCCTCTTTCTTATGATTATATGTACAAGATATCAAGATCTCGACAGTTTTAGCCTGGGGAACAATTTATATTTAGCCAATATCATTATCATTTGTCCTTCAGATAAGGTTCTAGCAAATATTGTATTACTGCATTGGTCCTTAAACCTTGGCTTTCAGCACAAATTTTGACATATTCAGTAAACTGACTTTTTTTTTGGTGTTGTGCTACATGTTTTTTGCTTGTTTCACTCATGAAACAAATCCGTACGATGAAACCCGCTGTGAGAGAAGAATTTTTCTTATGTTTAATGATTTTTTTCCCCAAAATGATAAATTTAAAACTTGAGTGAAATGCCTAAAATATTAAACACCAAAACTGTGAACATGTAGAGGACACAGCTGCTGCCTTATGGCTACAATATTACCACTGGACCCCATGGGGGGGGGTGAATTTTGCTGGATAATATATATTTGTCACAAGTACATATGTTAGAAATCCAATAACAGGTGGCACTACATATGCACTTACAATGTTTCCACAGAATTTTCCACAATATAGCTATACATAAAATGATTTTTTGTCTCACTATGCAGACCCATTTACCCCTCTTTCATTATGGATCGCTCCTAATCATGTGACACACAATATCATTGCAGATCCTTTACATTTGAGGTGTACTTATTGTTGCAGTTGTATGTTTCCGTTTTAATCTAAAACAAAGGTTGTAGCAATTTAAATTATGCTAGTTAGCAGTATTCGAAATTTTCAATCTTGAATATCTTCAACACTATAATGGAGATGTCATTCCAACTGCTACTCCTATGTTATGGACTAGTATGCAGCAATAAGCTTTGAAGTCACACACACTGATTTACTATGCAGCAAATCATCCCTTCTAGTTTACATTTCTTTCTCATTCATTCATACATGCATGCATACAAACATATATACATACTTTTTTTTTTTTAAATGGCTGCTCTGAAAGTGCTGGGTCAATTGCTTTGAAATGACACAGAGACACGCATTAATGGCCCTTATTCTAAATTTGTTGAGATGAGTGACCTTTGACGCATAATCAAGATCACCGGGCAACCATTGGTAGTTTAGTTTTAAGACTCTGACAACTGAAGCTGGGACTTTGAAATTAGGCGTTGTCGTTGTCGTTGCCTTCTGTAAAGGCAAGGGTAAGGTAGCGTATGGGTGACTGTAACTTTATTGTTTACGTCACAAGGTTACTTTTAATTCGCGAAGTTTGTTTCAAGCTGATAACTGCAGCACTGTGTGAGCTATTGTTTTCATATCGCATAGGATCTAGTCCTTTGTACACTGGCTAGATGAAAACTACACATGCATTGGTGACTAATACAATTCGCAATGTAAATGCAGCCACTTCATTTACACCTTAAACTCCACAACACTATGGTCATTTGTAAAGGCTACTGTGCCACTGAATTTGGGTACCATTCCTTCCATATCAAATTTTAAGTTCATAGGCCGATGATTGAATTTTCAAAAAGACTTTGAAAAAATTCATAGAGATATTTTGGACTTTGACGTTGTACTTGATGGTGTGTTCAATACAGGTTAACTTATGGTTGTATAAAAGTAATGTTGACCTTGGCGCAAGGTCACAGAGCATTTTAAGCAAAAAATCTTCCCTCCCATACACTACATAACCTGTATGACATATTGTTTTTATTACAGTGATATTTGAACCAAAAACAATCAAGGTCAATGTTATTTCACCTCATACACACGCACATACAAAATTAACATTTATGCTTGCAATCGCCAGCATTAGTATGCATGGTCAGCTGAGCACATGACATTCATATTCTTTCTTTCTTGGTAAAAAGGAAACAAAGATACGGCTGCAATTATTGAATAAACGTAAATCTGTCGGCGTGGATAATACTGACAAGCAAGACTGGCCCGTATCCTGAACACGTTTGATACCATTTTCCCAGGTGACCAGTTTTACTATTGTATACCGATTCACGCAAGAGATATATGAATCTGGTGTATCCATAACGGTCACCGAAAAAATTGTGTTGAAACACAAGATTAGTATATATAAAAAAACTGATGAAGCAGACAACACTTGAAACTTCCGTTTTGTTTTTGTTGCTTGCACTGGTAAATTAACCAAGTATGATGTCTTTGACATTCCCACTCACGATAGGCATACTTCTGCTAAAATGAATGGACAACAATTTGATAACGTCTGCTTTGTCATGTCTGCCCCCCCCCCCTTTCGATTCTGCGCTCTCGTCAAACAATTTGAATGGGATTTTCAGAGGTGATGAATAGCTACATGTATCCCCGGCGTTGAAGTTAACCGCGAAATGTAATAAAATGACCGGGTTCGAGCATAGTACGATATGAAGGGTAGTGGGACCATCATACAACCCTGCAAGACAGTACTTAATAGAAGATTGTGAATCTCTGTGTGAAATCAAAGACACACGATCTGGGAACACGAAATAAACATCATATCGAAATTAACGCTAGCCCTTTGACAAATTACAAGAGACCTTCATATAGGCTAGTGAGCCTGTTGGCCAATTGGGTTGGGGGGGGGGGGGTGTGTGTGTTTTTTTTGTTTTTTTGTTTTTGTTTTTGTTTGTTTGTTTGTTTGTTTTTTTTGCAATAAAGTATGTTTAAACCAACGCTAGACCTGAAGTCCGGGGCTAGTGGAAAGAAAGGGGAAAGGGAGGCTGGTCTGGTATGAGCTGACAAGGACTAGACCGGCGGGCATTTTTTTTCTTTTCTGAAGTGTGCAGGGTGTTAACACTATTTAGCTGCTACCCTGTCTCATTACAAAGGTTAGCTTTTTATGTTTATTTTAAGGTTCAGTTGTTATGTCTGTCTGCCAACACAGACATACTGTATTTCTTTCTTGCTTTCTTTTTCTTTCTTTTTTTTCTTCTTCCTTTCGTCCTTGCTGCCTTCCTTCCTTCCTTTCTTTCTTTCTTTCTTTCTTTCTTTCTTTTTTCTTTTTTTCTTTCTTTCTTTCTTTCTTTCTTTCTTTCTTTCTTTCTTTCTTTCTATCTATCTATCTATCTATCTATCTATCTTTCTATCTTTCTATCTATCTATCTATCTATCTATCTATCTATCTATCTATCTATCTATCTATCTATCTTTCTATCTATCTATCTATCTATCTATCTATCTATCTATCTATCTATCTATCTATCTATCTTTCCAGGCAAATTGTCCGACATTTCATTTGAAAACTTATACGTAGAAACTCTAAACTTGGCATGATTATACTCCCATACGTGAAGTCTTGAGTTTTTGTAAAGATGTTTAACAGTTGTGAAAATTAAGCAAATTAGGGCTATTTGAAAATTTAAATCTTGAATATCTCCAACATTACTCTTGGTACAGGTAGTCAATCCAACTTCCATTAATATGTCTGTAATACTGCACATTTTTGTAATTCACAAGGTCAAGGTCATTTGGACCTTTGAAATTTTCATCCAGCCATAACTATGTCAATTTCATCCAATTTTAACCATGTTAGAGTCAAATTGTAGCTAATATAACACTGCACATTTTTTGTAATTTACATGTGACCTTTAAAGATCAAAGGTCAAGGTCATTAGGATCTTTGAAATTTTCATCTAGCCATCCACATTTCAATTTTCATCCAATTTTCATCATGTTGCACTCAAATGGTAGGTATTGGAACATTGCACATTTTTGTAATTTACAAGTAGCCTCTACAGGTCAAAGGTCAATGTCATTTTGCCATTTGAAATTTTCGTCTAGCCATAAATTGGCAAATTTTTATCCGATTTTGATCATGTTGGGCGTACATTGTATCTATTATAACACTGCACATTTTTGTAGTTTACATGTGATTTCTAAAGGTAAAAAATCAAGGTCATTTGGACCTTTGAAATTTTCATCTAGCCATCCACTTGGTCAATTTTTATCCAATTTAATCATGTTGGACTCAAATTGTAGGCATTGGAACACTGCACATTTTTCTAATTTACATGTGACCTCTAGAGGTCAAAGTTCAGTGCCGTTTTGACATTTAGAATTTTCTTCATGCCATAACTCGGTGAATTTTCATCTTATTTGGTTCATGTTAGGCTTTAGAAGGAATACTATAACTCAGTACATTTTTGTAATTTACATTGGGCCTTTAAAGGTCAAAGGTCAAGGTTATTTGGACCTTTGAAATTTCATCTAGCCATCCACTTGGTCAATTTTTATCCAATTTGAATCATGTTGGACTCAAATTTTGGCATTGGAACACTGCACATTTTTTTAATTTACATGTGACCTCTAAAGGTCAAAGGTCAAGGTCATTTGGATTTTTAAAGTTTTCATCTCTACATTACTCGGCCAATTTTCATGGAATTCTAGTCATGTTGGACTCAAATTGTAGGTATTGCAACACAGCACGTTTTTAATGGCATGTAATTTGTAAAGCTCAAAGGTCAAGGTTATTCAGCCCTTTCAAAATTTTTATTTAGCCATAACTTTGTTAATTTACTTCTGCTTGGTTCATTTTGGACTTGAATTTTAGATATTGTAACGCTGTATATTTTTGTATTTTACGTGTGGCCTCAAAAGCCAAGGTCATTTGCGCCTTTGAATTTTTATCTAGGCATAAATTGGGCAATTTGATCCAATTTCAGTCAGTCGGGCTCAAATTGTAGATGTTGCAACACTGCACATTTTTGTAATTTATATGTGACCTGTAAAGGTCAAAGGTCAAGGTCATCTGGACTTTAATTTTCATCTAAGCATGAGCTTAATGGAATGTGAAGTACCAAAGGACAAAAGTTATAGCATTTAATACTTACAACTTTTGACAGGCACACAGATATGCTTTGACGCAAATCTTCTTTTCTAGTTTACATTTTTGTTTTGAGGATGAATATTAGGTTATATGTGCTGTTAGTACTGACTGGTACTTGTCCCTAGATAACACTGTAAATTCATTTTATAGCGGCACTAAAGCATATATTTTTAGAAAGCATACAAACTGGAGAGTTGTGCTTTATGTGACACCGTGGTAATAATATTGGAAGCAATGTTTTCACAGCAATTATAAAGTAAAGAGATGATCGCCATTCTTTGATATATATTTTCAATTCAGCTTGTACATTTTCACACATTTCGCCATCAAATTTATGGCAAATTTTTGTCAAATTGCTACAAACAGAATTTCCAGTTTTTTTACCTTTCAAAAAATGTATACTTATTCCACACTAAAAATCTAAATCTATAACTTTACATAAACTAAGGTATATCGTGAAAAAACGTAATGTAATGTGTCAAAGCGGGCCAGTTAATCCAGAAATATTTTTTATGTTCCTTGGATTATACGTTTATGTTGTTTATCTGTTATCTATTACATCCATTACGACACCTTCTTTATTTGAAACTTTTAATCTAGGTTAATTAGGCCTATATTATTAGTACTTGCAGTGACGGAAGTGCTGGAACTGGGTAAAGGGATTACTCACTCAGACATTGCCCTTTTTTATTTTGACAATGTGTGGATTCAGGTTGCACAATGTTAAACATTTAGCATCCCATGTTTTGTTTTAACGGAAAATTCAGAAGAGAAATACATCCCGGTTTACAGGATTATTTCTTCAATTGTATAAATAACGGCTTTTTTCGAGATGAGCGAAAGACCTCAAGATGATCGCTGAGACACATCCTGGATTCCTCTCTTTCTTTCTTTCTTTCTTTCTTTCTCTCTCTCTCTCTCTCTCTCTCTCTTTCTTCCTCCCTCCCTCGTTCCTTCCTTCCTTCTTCCTCCCTCCCTCCCTCCCTCTTTCTTCCTTCTTTCTTTCTTTCTCTCTTTTTTTCTTTCTTTCTTCCTCCCTCCCTCGTTCCTTCCTTCCTTCCTTCTCCCTCCCTCCCTCTTCTTTCTTTCTTTCTTTCTTTCTTTCTTTCTTTCTTTCTTTCTTTCTTTCCTTCCTTCCTTTTAAATCAGACAGGTCGAGGGTAAAGTGAAAATATGACCTGTTGGTTTGGGCCAGTAGTAGAACTAGCACAAGTTCAGAGGCACCAATCCAAAGGGTTACTTCCCACCCCTGTAAACCCATGGAAGGAAACATTAAATATGTATCAAACGCCTTGGAAAAATAAACGTTGACACAAATAGTTCTGAGTCCGCAAATCGCATTTGCATTGACTACTTTTTTCACAAGATGTAGAACAAAGCGGTTGAATGGTGAATATTTCCAGGAAGTCTAATCTTATACAGCGTCAGTTGTAAAAAAACGTAACATTTTAAAACCTGCCACACGTATAGCCAGCATAACTCAGAAAACTACATAAAATTTGTATCATTAAACGATGTCTTTTTCTTCTAATTTTGGCAAGGCTATTATTACATTGTATACAGCAATATTCAGACCAGGACTGCAACATGTTTGTCCAGTCTGGACTCTACATTTGTTAAATCAGAGAAATCTTAATAGCAGGTCCCTGGTTAAAGATACCGAAAAATCGCACAATGTTCAGAGAAGGTCCTTAGACTTACCACGACAGAAACTGATTTGGAGCCTCAAGCCTCAGCCTTAGACAGGATTTGGTTGAAATTCTTAAAATCTTGGTTGGGAATGGTAAAACCCTTCTTTTCCACCCATCTTAGAAAACCCAGGGGATATATCCTGAAGATATGCAAGCAACAAGCCTTTACGAACCCCGGTTACGTACACCAGAAATTATTTATTCTTCCACCAACTTGTCAACAGACGGAACTCCGTGTCTCAGTGCACCATGAAGGTCTTCAAGGCACAACTGACGGGCACCTCAACAGAGGCCTAACATTCCTAAGTCAGTCAGTCAGTCAGTCAGTCAGTAACCAGTCTCCTGTGAGATACACTCGTTTATCATTGTTGTTTTAATGACTTAATGTTCTCATTGGTCCCATCTTTACGCAGGTTACAATGACTCCCATCTATAAGATTACTGGAAAAAATGACACGTGTAATTTGTAAACCAATTTCTTAAAATTGCCAAAGTAATTCCACTCCACAAAAAGATGATAAAACTAATTTTATTAATTACCGTCCAATAGCTTTGCCGGCTGCTCTCCAGCCAAACATTTGAAGCAGCAACTTTAACCAAGTGTATAAGTACTTTGATAGATCACAATTTTTCTATGAAAGTCTCTACGGATTTACAAAAAAAGAAAAAAGAAAAAAAAAGAAAGAGAGAGAAAGAAAGAAAAAGAAAGAAAGAGAGAAAGAAAGAAAGAAAGAAAGAAAGAAAGAAAGAAAGAAAGAAAGAAAGAAAGAAAGAAAGAAAGAAAGAAAGAAAGAAAGAAAAAACTCTACTGAAATGGTCACAGTTGAACTAAGAAATAAAAGTATTGAAGAAATCGATAAAGGTGCGTTTCTACTGTGCATATTTATTTATCTGTCGAAAGACTGACACTTTAAACCACAAAGTTCTACTAGAAAAAATAAATTATGATGTTCCAGACACTTCAACAAAACGGATGCAGGACTATTTTACTCATCGTAAAAACTATGGAGAATAGGATGAAAGTAAATCTGATTTACTTGAAATAACAGGGTGCTTCAACGGTTTATCGTGGCCCCCTGCTCTTTATTACACATACGAATGATATCACAAAGGCCACTGAAATGTCTGAGTTATTTTGTATGAAGACGATACAACACTGTCTACAGCCCTAAAAGCATCAAACTCTGGAACATGGAACTGTGAACTTGTAGAAATAAACTCTTGGCTTTAAGTTAATGAACTGTTATTGAATGGTAACGAATCAAACTTTTTGGCTTTTCATCCTACCCAAAAGTAATGCGGAGCATGTGGATAGTTTTAAGTTTCCAGATATAATACTAAAGGAGCATATGACATGGAATAACCATGTAGCAAAAGTATCATGTAAAATATCCCGCACTTTGCATGAGAGTTTTAAATAGACTTATATATTTCCTTCGTCTGCATATAAAAGTACCATGTATAACTCACTTATTCTACCTCATATAAATTACAGACTTACTTGAATCAGGTGTTAAATGTGATTAAAAAACACTAAATTACAGAACAAGTCAACTGTTGCAAAATGTGTAGTAAGTAGAATGCTCATACAGAGCCATTATTAAAATAATTAAAGCTTCTCAAAGCTACATGTATATAATAACATAATTTGTATCGTGTCAGGCAACAGGTATTTCATGCTAGAAAAAACAGTAATGATATCTTTATCACAGAAGACCTAACCAAAAAGAGATCTCATATCATGTATTTGGCTCGTGTTCTAAAGCGTCAGAAGAAGATTGAATCTTGTTGGTCCAGAGACGGTCGTCTGTTTATAAGAGAACTAAACAGCTGGGGAGTCAACCACAGAGTGGGTCGTGTTGTCCAGATTCATGACAAAGAGGATCTGGACGTGTATACTTAATCCGTCATTATAGTTCAATGACTCTCTGTGTCAATGTGACGTTTCACAAGCAGTCCTTGATTTGTGACTTCCATTTATATTATTGTTTCAGGTACAAGTTTGTTGAAATGACAGTGTGAACATGGGCCTACTTTCAGATAGTAGATCCGTGGTGACGTTTAGATTGGACTTTGTTTTTTCAACGTGCATAGATTTACATACACTACATGTTTTCGTTTTATTGCATTTGTGTACGCTACCCTGCAAGGTCATGGCGGCTCAAGCAGTATCAAAAGGCTGCCCAAGAATTGTAAGAAAGACGCCAAGTGTGTATCGTATATATTTTTGAGCTGTTGCGCCAATACGCGGAGCAGACTGTTTTGTGTCGGACCTCCAGTGAGAGTTGTTTTTATTTTTTTTTTTTTTATTTTAATTTTTAATTTACCCGTCCTTGCCACCCAAGCTCACACGTCCCCTGTGGGATGCAGGACAGTGTACTGGTCACGAAATGTGACATGCTGGTAACATGTGTGATGAAACCGTTTTATTTAGCAAAACGGTGGTACAAAATGTGTTAAGATCTTACAGTGTTTCATAACATGCATAAAGTATTAAGCTGATACTTAAGAGCCTAAATGGGTCACGGTGCAATTATTATGAATTGTGTGTTACATATATAATCATAATTGAAGATTTTTTTTTTTTTTTTTTTTTTTTTTTAACGGTTTTCCGGTGCAGTTGTTATGAAACGCATGTTTACCGTATGTATAGTACTTCGGATAATGCATTGTTGCTTATTATTTATAGTTATAGATTGTTATGTAAATTTTCGGGGGGGGGGTGAGCGTACAGATAATATCAAGCAAGGCACGCTTAAATGTCACACTAAAAATATCTCCTTTTCTGAAAAAGTCATACTTTCTGTTATTGTTACAGAGTTTCCTATTTTTGAGTTAAATCCAGATACAGCTCTTTTCTCTCATAAACATTGCGCCAACCCTTTTTTCAGTTACTTTTGCATCTTTGTCTCTCTTTTTTATGTGCATTTTCTTGTTACATGTCATGTTACCATGTTACCCTCAACGACATTCATAAAACGCCTGACTCTTGTCAGTCCATGCAAAGCTTACATGCAAATGACACATTGGAAACAATTATTTGGTGTTGTGTGCTTCTATACACCATCCGTTGACTTCGTTGGCATTCTACGAAATATTACACTGATAAGTGCCTGCATCCTTGCCGTATTTACATTTCCTTGGTTTATAAACAATGGGCATTAGTATTGATCAATACCGAGTGGCCATAGGTCTCTTCTCTTATAATTATACCCGTTTTACGGTACACTTCCATCCAGGTCCACGTGTCGAAAACCAAATAATATGCTCATACTCCTCATTGGCTTTTCTACACTTACACACACTTCTCCACGTTTTTTCCTGTGTAAAGCACCTTATATTATTCCTTTGCACGTTCTTCCTGTCTTCAATCGACGTTCACGCGAACCCCGGTCCCACACTTAACTCAAACAACCACCTGAAGTTCTTTCATTCTAACGTCCGCAGCATACGAAGTACCGGTAAACTTGACGAAATTCATCTCTTGGCCCAATCAGGTAACTTTAACATTATTGCTCTATCTGAAACCTGGCTGGATGAACATTACCCCGATCACCTCCTCCTCCTCGAGGACTTCCAACCTCCGTATCGTTCAGACCGCACAACGGGAAGAGGCGGTGGGGTCCTGACGTTTATTCACTCTTCTCTACCGTGTGTAAGACGCCCGGATCTTGAAAGTATAGATTGTGAATGCGTCTGGGTTGAAATTTCGACCCAGCGCGGGAAAGTATTATTTGGTAACTATTATCGTCCACCTGGCCAGTCTGCAGAAATCCGTGACGCGTTTCTCGCGTCTCTGGCATCTTCTATTTCCTCTGCCATTGAATACAACCCTCACCTTTTAATTGTAACTGGCGATTTCAACGACAGGTGCGCCAATTGGAACTCTCAACATGAGGACAGCGATTTAGGTTTATCTCTGGTCAACCTTGTGAATCAATACAATCTCTTTCAACTTATAGATGAACCCACTAGGATAAGTGAATACTCGAATAATTTATTAGACCTTATCATTACTGATTCCCCAGGTCTTGTTCTGGACTCTGGAACCCTTGCTCCAATCTCAAATTCTGACCACTGTGTAATCTTTTGTTCTTTCTCCCTTTCCCTTCACAAGGACAAACCCTTCAAAAGATCAGTATGGGACTTCAATAAAGCAAATTTTTGTGACCTCAATGCTGCCCTTTCTACAGCCCCTTGGAACATTGCTCATGATGTCTTCGATTCTATTGATGATGCCGTATCCTACTGGTCTAATCTCTTCCTATCTACTGCAAAGGACTTTATTCCCTATAAGGAAGTCACCATTCGCCCTAAGGACAAACCTTGGATAACTACAGACATTAAGAAACATATTAGACGTCGAAATCGTGCATGGAAACGCTTCAAGAGAGCATCCAACCAACCACGCCCCCATAATTACGACCTTCACCTCAAGATTGACAGGTTATACCAATTTTACAAAAAATATAGGCAACAAGGTTGTGACCATAATAAGGAAATCTGTCTCTTCTTACTTTTCCAATCTCCAGCTTCGACTTGATGAGAAAGACATTAATCCTAAACAATGGTGGAGCCTGTCCAAGTCTGTTCTGGGATGCAAAATTCACCAACATATACCCCCAATCATTGACGATAACAAAATCGTATCATGCATCACGGAAAAATGTGAAATATTTAACTCTTACTTTGCCAGCCAGTGCAAAACACACCCTGACGCTGATGCCCCACCCCTGCCCGATTTCACGTTCCGAACTGAGGCACGTCTACGCAATATTACCATTAATGAAGACAGTGTCAAGAAAGTACTATCTTCCCTGAGGCTATCCTCAGCATCAGGCCCAGATAGCATAGGGAACATCCTACTTAAGAACACAGCAGATTCGATATGTAAACCACTTCGGAAAAATCTTCCAACTTTCTCTCAGTCTTTCTTTCTTTCCCAATGCTTGGAAGAGATCCAACATATGTCCTGTTTTCAAAAAGGCCAACAGGCAGATTAAAAATAATTATCGTCCTATTTCTTTGCTCTGTAATGTTTCAAAGGTGTTTGAACGACTGGTCTTTAATGCACTCTATGAATACCTGGCACAAAATAACCTACTCACTTCCAAAAATGCTGGCTTTAAGGCCAATGACTCTACTATCAATCAGCTTGTGTACATCCTTCACAATATCTATAACGGTCTAGAACAGTCCAAAGAAGCCAGAATGGTGTTTCTAGACGTATCCAAGGCGTTTGACAAGGTTTGGCATCCCGGTCTCCTTTTTAAACTTCGACAACTCGGCATCTCCGATAATCTTGTAGCATGGATTGATAGTTATCTCTCAAACCGATCCCAACGAGTGATTATTCATGGCCAATCTTCATCATGGCTACCTATTGAAGCTGGTGTGCCCCAGGGTTCCATCTTGGGTCCACTTCTCTTTCTTGTCTATGTTAATGACCTAGTTGACAATATTACATGTGATGTCAGACTTTTTGCTGACGACACCAGTCTACTTGAAGTTGTTAATGACCCAATTGAAACTTCTAATCACTTGCATATTAATCTCTCTGTTAACTGGGGAAAGTTGTGGCGTGTTACCTTTAACGCTTTAAAGTCTCTTTCTGTCATATTTTCAACCAAACTTGTTAAACCACACCATCCACCCGTTCGTCTCGGAGACTCTGAAATACCTGCGGCAGACTCACACATTCATCTTGGTATTACTCTCAGTAGCAATTTATCCTGGCATGCTCACATTACTCGTATTACTACCAAAGCGAGCCAGCGAATTGCCCTTCTGCGTAGATTCAAATATAAACTTTCCCGCAAAGCTCTGATTAAACTTTATTTAACTATGGTTCGACCAATTCTTGAATATGGTTGTGTGCTCTTTGACAACTGCGGTCAGGGACTTTCCGATCTTATTGAATCCATACAGTTTGAAGCTGCCAAAATATGCACAGGTGCATTAAGGCACACATCACGCGCCAATCTCTTACGTGAACTTGGTTGGACAACTCTCGCCAGCAGGAGGAAGTATTCTAAGTTACTTCTTCTTTACAAAATGTATCACAACTTAACACCCTCCTATCTCTCTCAATTAACTCCTCCTACTTTTAATGCTCGAAACCTCCGCCACACTAGCTCCATACGTCCCATCAATTGCAAAACTAACCGCTTAGACAAATCCTTCCTACCTGACACTATCAAACTGTGGAACAATCTTCCCTCCGATATAAGAGACTCAATTTCCCTCCAAATATTCAAATCAAAGCTGAAAGCAACACTACTAGCAGTGGATCATGTTCCTG
This sequence comes from Hermodice carunculata, assembly GCA_964020975.1. Taxonomy (NCBI): domain Eukaryota; kingdom Metazoa; phylum Annelida; class Polychaeta; order Eunicida; family Amphinomidae; genus Hermodice; species Hermodice carunculata. Next base: position 25,024,904 of record OZ026624.1, read on the forward strand.
TTTACAATACCCAAGGACACAGATTTGCCAACATTTGTCATACCCAGCTTCGTCTTGGATTCTCGAGACTTAACTTTGATCTCTTTAAAGTCAACATCATCCCACAACCTACATGTTCGTGTTCCTACCCCACTGAAGATCTGCAACATTACCTGTTCTTTTGTCCAAAGTATTCAACTTATAGAATTAGACTACTCAACTCCATCATCCCTATTATTGCTCCCAGGGTCCACCCAAATCTGATTATACACGCAGCGAGTGACAGACTAGCTCATATTCTTCTCTTTGGTAGCGACCAATTGTCCATTCCCTTCAACATACAAATTTGTGATGCTTTCCACAGATACATCGTAGATACTAGACGCTTCATATCTTAGTTCTGTTATGCATAAGCAGTAATTTTCAATTGGGTTAGTCGCTGATAATTCTTACTTCCCAAATGTCCTTTATGAAATTTCCTACCGCTAGTCCGTATTATTGTGAACAGGGACGTATATGTGTACATTCTACCTGCAGTTAACTATTTTGCTTTGTTTTGCATTTTGATGACTACCACTACTGTGATTTTTGTATGCAGGGTACAAATCTGAAGCATGTGTACAGCTTCTCTGTTAATTGGGTAACTTTGTTCTTGTTTTGTCCTGTGTGTTTTGTAATATACATTTTGTGTGTCACTCTATGTTCTGGAGAACCCCTCGATTAGTGACATCTCGATGTACTATAGGGCGATCCAGTTGAAATAAATATGTTTAAATTAAATTTCTCGTAATCACGAGACATTATCTCGTAATAACAAAACAGTAACTCGTAATTACGAGATAAAAAAATTACATTAGGTTGGCACCAAAGAGCCACCATACATCATAAGCAACACTCATATCAAAGGATGTTAATCTGAACCCAAGGAGATCGGTATTTGGCATGTCACAGGGTTTCATTTTAAGTCATATTTTATTTTTCAAGTTTTTATTTACTTGATGTGGTACAGGAGGCCACAACCCATACTTGTGCCGACGATATCTCCGTTATTGCCTCAGACTGTGATGGGACGTCACAAACTTAACTAACAATGCAGAGTGACTGAAGGTCACAAGCTTGTCATCAATTACTTCAAAATCACACATGATTGTCTTTACCACGGTTAAGCGTATGACTATGACTGACCTCCACTCTTAAGGTTCACATCAATAAAACTGAGTTCAGACGGGTTCAGACAAATAAAATACTTAACGTTAACATCGTCTATGACAAAAATATGATCATTCAACAAACACATTAATTAACGCATTCTATCAAAAGTGTCCGGGCAAATTGGCGTGATGAGGACACTCACAGCCGTGACAACATTTCAAGCCTTGCATTCCTGATGCGAGGCAACTGTTACAGGCAACAGGGTTTTCAAAATTACTTACAAAACCCAAGTGAACACGATCTTGACTTTAAACCGGTGACCATGGAAACTATAATCAAGACAATAGACTCCTTAAAAACAAAAACAAGTTGCGGTCATGAGAGAATTTCGGTCAAACTAATGAAAGTCATTAAAAAGGAAATCAGGGGGGCTCTGACACTTCTTTTTTAATCAATCGATGACTACTGGAATTTATCCTGGAAATGTAAAAACAGCTTAAGTTATTCCTCTCTTCAAAAATGACGATGAAGGATTATTTGATAATTGCAGACCAATCTCCCTGTTATCAAGATTCTCAAAAATCTTTGAAAAAAATATGTTTAACCAATTAAATGAACACTTCACAGTACATCATTTATTTTACAATCACCCGTGTGGATTTCGTGATTCACATTTCCACAGAGCTGCCATTGAACTAATGGATACAATATTAAGTAGTATGGACAAAAATGATATTCCTATCAGTATTTTCATGGACCTTTCCAAAGCGTTCGACACTTTAGCCCATCACATTCTAATTCAGAAACTAGAATATTATGGTCTTAGTGATATGGCACTTAAACTGCTCAAAAACTATTTAACTGACCGCAAGCAGTATGTGGAATTAAATGATACCAAATCAACACTCTTAAATATAACCACTGGTGTCCCACAGGGCTCCATTTTAGGTCCTTTATTATATATAATTCACTTAAATGACCTACCTTCAGCCTCCAGCCACTTTAAACTTCTTATGTAAGCTGATGATACAACACTATACAGTACTTTACAAATATTGCCAAAATCTGACACCACACAGGAATTATCACACAATATACATGTTGAACTATGTAATATTAGCAAATGGCTGAAATTAAATAAATCGTCACTTATTGAAAAGAAAACAAAATTTAAGTTAGCTCATGATCCACACACAAAGGTGACAATTCCTGAAATAGAAATAAATAACACAAAAATTTAATGTGTAAATGACTTATTTTTCTTAGGCATACAAATTGACAAACAGTTATATTGGAATAGTCACATTGATAAAATTTCTTCTAAGATATCCAAAACTATTGATGTAAAAGAATACCTACCACATAATATTATACTGACATTACATTACACTCTAGTATTCCCTCATCTTAATTATGGATGTCTTCTCTGTGGTCATAAAAGTATTACAATTGCTTTGCTCCAGAAAAAATGTGTGAGAATTATTAGCCTGAGCAGATTTAATGCACGTACAGATCCAATTTATAAAACTTTAGAGTTATTGAAGATTAGTGATATATTTCTCCAACAACAACTGAAATTCTACTTTAAGTATATAAAAAATCAGTTACTTGAATACTTTGAAACCTTTAAAATAAATACAACTTCTGTATTTCATAAATGCAATATTAGAAATAGAAACCGTATATTTATAGAAAGAAGCAATCTTGTAAGGACAGAAAGTCGTCTAAGACATGATATCATAAAAACATTGAACTCAACCCCTGACTTCATTATAAACAAGGTTCATACATGTAGCAAAACTGGTTTTGCGCTCTATGCAAAAAAAAATTATGTATAGGCTCCTAAACATGTTCTGAGTAGTTACCCGCTGAAGACCCTTAAATTTATTTGGGCTATTGCAGCCTATGTCAAAATTCTACAGAGGAACGTGTGCAATAAGGACAATAATACTTCCATATGTATATAGGTTATATAGTGCCAGGTTAGCATATGGAGAGTAAAGAGTTCGGACTGCGGAATAGGGTAATGACTACCGGGAAGTGGTTATGAACAAAAAGACACAAAAACAATATTGACAAATATAATATCATTTGTTCTATCCCAAACTGTTATGTTAGCAACACTCCATAGGCAGCCCCCATTTGCTCTGCCAATATATAAGACACATTTTTTCATGCTTACTGGGTAAGGTACTTACATCTCTAAACCTTGTATTCTAAGTATAATGTTGGTAATCTATAGTATTTGTAGGTGGCCCTCATGAAAGCGGCTAATGTGGCCTTAATGAGGGTCTCCTGACTATCTATGTTACTGCAACAATATATATATATATATTATATATATATATATATATATATATATATATATATATATATATATATATATATATATATATAATATATATATATATATATATATATATATATATATATATATATATTCAGTCAAGTAAAAGAGTGTGAGTCTGAGTCTGCGTCTGTTACACTTCCACCAGAAATTATTCTGACTTGATATGGGGCTTCTTTGGACAAACTGAAATGGATAGAGAATTTCGCCTCCAAAAACTCACACCCCACGTGTCATTACAAATAGTCAATACCTTCGTACTCATGGCCTTTTACAATACATTAAATGACTGCCATGACGCATTACATCCCTAGATACAATTTGGTGTATAAAGGAACACGTTGTTTAGCTTTTAATCCATTTGTAACTATATAGTTAAAGTACATTAGCCATGGGAGCCAAAGGACCGCTGGGTCCACGACATTTAAAAACGCAAACAAGTTATTCTGTGTTCTCATGGATCGTGATTCTTTAAGCAAGTAGTGCGGCAATATCTCGGCCTCTTCTCCAACATTGTATTCGGTCTGCAGGACGCCGTCGTTACGGAATCTATTATATGTGAATAGTTTGCTTTAGTTACAGTCAAATAAACTGCCAATTCATATTCATCAAGCCAAATCCCTGCTTCTTTTACACATGCAGGTTTAGAATATAAATTATAAGCTAGGCTTTTAATCCACTGTGTGATTGAATCAATCAACAATGTGATTTTAACTCATTCCACCCTGATGACGCTTTTTCCCGCTAATATCTAAATGTCGTCTGCTAATTGTGTTTTACTAATTTAGGGATTATTTTTCAATATTTTGGATGAAACTTGCATGGAAGATCATTCCAAATTATATGCCCATGGTCAACAGCTTTCCTTGGCGCGCTCTGGGCGCAATGCGCCCAGAGCGCGCCAAGGAAAGCTGTTGACTCAGTCTTCTATCAGGGTGGAATGAGTTAAACAATCATAACAGACTTTCCTTACTATTTATGTCTGGGTGCCTACTCAGACATTTTGTTTTTCCAAGAATTCTTTCTTTCTTTCTTTCTTTCTGTCTGGAGTTTTTCTCAGACCCTACAATTCTGAAAACCACCAAACTTGCCATGGTGAATGACCTATCAGTCAAATTAGGCATCTGACTTGGAATAGTCAGGATAATTAAAATTATGCAAATGAAGGGCAATTAAAATTTTAAAAGCTCCATTTCTTCTAAACTATTGGAGATAGACACAAAGTTTTAACTTACACATATAGCCTAAGTTTAAGACAACTGGCAAATCCAAGAGCATACAGACAAAACTTGGGGAATTTTAATGTACCCTAAATTCACCAAATTTCTCCCCAATCCACACACAGGCCTTGAACTGTTGCTGTATGACCTATTGCTTGACCTCCATGGTGCCAGGCAACCATTTTTCATTCATAATTTACTAGCTTGAACCTGTCTCACAGCTTTCTGTCCATGCATCTGCATGCTGAGTGTATGCTTTGGAAGGTTTGGGCTTGTAGCAAATTGTGGTGGTGGTGGGGGGGGGGGGGGGGGGGCTCCCAACAACTGTGTAATGAGGCTCTCAATAAAATACAGAGTATCTCTCTCTGTTCATGCAGGAACAGATTGACTCCATGCTGCCTATGTACCAGCTTTCTACCGCCATGGTACCAGGCAGGCTATAGTTTCCACTAGTGCAGAACAGACTTGTCAATGCACCCTGACCGAAATTGGTGTAAAATACAGAGTATCTCTGTTCATGCAGGAACAGATTGACTCCATGCTGCCTATGTACCAGCTTTCTACCGCCATGGTACCAGGCAGGCTATAGTTTCCACTAGTGCAGAACAGACCTGTCAATGCACCCTGACCGAAATTGGTGTCCCAGCTGGCGTGTTTTTGCCTGAGGCAATGTCAGTTTGGTGAGCTTATCAGTCCCAAGGGATCAGAGGAACTGGACTTCTAGGCAGAACAAGCCTGAGTGTTGCCTCCTAAGCCGACTTTCTTGGGGCGATACACTATGTTGGCCCCCAGCGCTCAGAGTTCATTTTATCAGTTTGTGACATGGCCACATCCAATGAACCAAGAACCAAAGTTGTAGCATTTTACTTTATAAAAATTAGGCTAATACACGGAATTTAGATTATGTTGAACAATGCAAAAGTGTAGTAGTTCAAACTGGTCTCATTTTGAAGGCACCCAGACAGATTTGCAGTGAAGCAAATCTTCTTTTTTAGTTGCTTGTGGATTTTAACTATATCATGTATTTTCCTTATTTCATCTCTCACGACTACTGGGCCATAACATGAACAAATTTCGCTTGTGTTTTTACCCAGGGTAAGTGAAGTATCATTATCATCATCATCATCGTCGTCAACCTCCTCCTCATTGTTGTTTTACGTGCCTTAATATGCTCCCACCCCCACCCCGTCTGGTGAACATACATACCCTGTTAAACTCTAGAGGATTATGATAACAACATAATAAAAGGTTCCCTCCCCCTTCCTTTTTTTTTTAATTTTTTTTATTTTTTATTTTTTTATTAGATTTCCACGTTAGACCGCCAAATTCAAAACAACAGCAGTTTTACAATAATGCTTTATTAAGTTCTGCGTGATATCTCATTACTCTGTCGACTTATTGTGTTTATCCCCACATTAATATAGGCCTAGACATATACTGCGCTCTCCGAGGGCCATCTATTTATAAAGCATCCTGAGGATGGACCACAGAAAGTAAAACTAGCTGGTATATTAAACCACGGGATAGGAGAATAAGGATAACATACACAAGGTTGTAATTTAGCTGGCAGGAAGCATCAAGTTTGGGGAAGTTGTTTGTTTTGTTAATGATAGTCATGCAATACGTGTTTCACCTGCGGGATAGTACCATGTAGACACTTCCTGCAAAAGTGGAAGTGAAAGTTGATATGGTTCCACTGCTGCACTCAAGACCAACGCCAGATGCAAAATTAACTATTTTTTATATCTAGTTCCAAGTTTGTGTCACGATATTGAAGGATGGCAAGTTAATTAACAACAATTCGTGACGGATCTGGAGACCTTACATAGCAGCATGAATCTTGTGTTTCTTTTGAAATCAATGATTACTGCCGCACAGTTTTAATCAGCAGATCTCATTCTCCTAAAAAAAAAAATTAATAAATAAAAATAAAATGAAAAAATACAAAGGAACACCAGACCCAAAGTAACCCGTTTTAGTTATCATTATTACTATTTCACTTTAGCGCCTAATTTTATACCATCTTGCACCTTTCCTTATAAAGTAACCTGTTATTATTATTATCATCATCATCATCATGATCATCATCATCATCATCATTATTATTATTATTATTATTATTATTATTATTATTATTATTATTATTATTATTATTATTATACTTTAGCGCATAAATTTATAGCATCTTGTACATTTCCATCTTATGGTTTTCCTTTCACGGTGATTCCTTGTGGAACGTGATGAGGGAAGGAAATTAAAGCAATGTAAGTCATGTTGATTGCCTGTGCTGATAATTAGGCAACCAAGAATCGATTGATCGATGTCTAGTCAACGATTTGCCCTGTAATATGCCGGCTTGCAGCACACCATAATATCATCCGTAACAGACCAATCAATTACATGTAACTATGACCTGATCACCAACAACTAAGACTGTCTCGCGCAACACATCGTGTGCTGTCTCATAAGATTGATTTTATGATTATTATCATTATTATGATCCGTTTTTCATGTACATAGTTCAACAGTGAACTCCAACATGGCAACATAAAAATTCCTAAATGTAAAATAAGACCAGGTAAGTAGCGTGCGCCTAAGGACAATACAGGATGATCACTGTATTTGGAGTGAACTATGCACAGAAACGAGAGCAAAGCGTGGGCCATGGGCAATGGATCGCTGATGACAGAATTGTATCATATGATATGGGTGAGGTAGTGAAAGTAGATGACACCATCATGAGGCAAAAGCAAAATACTTGAAGAATAACTTTGAAACAATCTTTTTAGGTTGTCAGCCTGACTCCACGGTGACTGGAGAGAGTTTTAAATGCATTGCAGAGAGTTGTTTATTCTCTGCAGAGATTTAATTATCTGCAGTGTATTTATTTAAGTGCTCTCCAGTCTATTTCATTTTTAAATACACTGCAGTCTGATTAAAATTACCTGCAGTATATTTCATTAATTACACTGTGGTCTGATTAAAATTCCCTGAAGTCTGTCTAAAACTCTCTGCATTGAATTAAAAACTCGAACTCCTATTTAGAACTTTCCGCAGAGAATTAAAAACTCTCTGCACAGAATCAAAAATTCTGTAGTGTGTTTAAAACTCTCTGCAGTCTATTTCATTCATAAATACACTGCAGTCTATTTACAACTTCTTGAAGTATATTTAAAAATGTCTACAATGAATTAAAAACTCTGCACAATATTTAAAACTATCTGTCGAGAATTTAAAACTCTCCGCACAAAATTAAAAACTCTCTACAGTGTATTTAAAACTATGTGCAGTCTATTTCATTCATAGAAAAGCTGTTTTTTTTCACATAAAGAGTATACCGACCTTTGAGAACTGCCAGACACCAATAACTCGAGCTTGAAGTCCATGGGCCTATCGTAAATAGCATGCATGTAATGTCATACAAACCTAGATCCCATTTCCTAAATATTCAGATCCAACTCGATACCAAAGCCAGGGAATTGCACAGAATTTTCATACTGAAACCAAGATCCTTTCTTTTATGTAAACGATACAGCCAGGAAATTATGTAGAATTTTGGTGCAAAGTTTGTGGAAATAAAACAACATATCCAGGATTTTCTTCAATCTGTTTTCAATTTCAGGTTACAAAACGGACATCTGAAATTAAATGCACACAACTAAAATGTGGCTGCTGTTTCAAAGGGTCATTGTCGATATTGCCCTGCGCCCTGGTATTTTAGCCCTGGGTTGTGGTGCCAACGTACCACTGGACCTATTTTGCGATCAAAACAGGAAGGTGGATTGAGATAAATTTAAATGTAAATTTCCGAGTGGGAAATACATTGAATATTGTGGGTGTGGTCCTGGTTTCCTGAGTACAAATGCGCTAGGTGGCGCTGTCATTTCCCATGATGCCATTTGCAGTTCGTCTGCACCGTGACATGTGCGTGCAGTGCCAGTGTGTTTTGACAGGTTTTGTTTGTGTTGCAAAACTGAAGTGAAGCCTTTTCCTGACTCATGTTACACCTAGAAATACGGCTATAAAATATTGTGTGGCAAACATGTCTGAAGACAAGGATATCTCCACCAAAGAAGTCAAAAGGAGATGCGGACCTATATCGGCACAACTTCATCATTTCTTCACACGGTATCTGAGCCGCGAGGGAAGAGCAAAACCAACACCTTCGGTGTCCGAGTTGACGGCGGCTGAGTTCTTTCCAGCAAAACTACCGGAATACCAACACAGGTCACACAGAGTAGTGAGGGCCTTCAAGTCCTGGGCTTCCAAAATGAAACTACGCCCGGCAGACGGTGTACTGGTTCACCGCGCCAGTGACAAGATTATCGTACCCAAAGAACAACACCAGTCACTGGTGAAGAACATTCACAGCTGTGGGGGCGTGGACGGCTCTGGTCACCGGTCGTTTGCCACCACTTTGGCCAAGGTACATTCCCCAACTTCGCAATAACCATGAATCCATGATACAAATTCAAACAGGAAAATTTTACTGTGGCACAGTGTTCCAACGGCCACATTCTATCCCTGACTGAACTTGAATCACTAAAGATTCTTGTGTGTGTGTGTGGGGGGGGGGGGGGGGGGGAGGGGAGGGGGGGGGAGTTTTTCTTGGATATTGACATTTTCAGTTTTCATGAACTGTGCAACCAGAAACCTGGTATAAGACGTTACCACGTTCCTGGTGCAACTGAAACATAAATTTAGCTATAATAGTTATTTCATGTTCGGAACGAGCGGGACTCGAACCTGCAACCTTTGGCACCAGTCGCCTAGCTGAAATGGGAAACGCATAGGTTAATTATAGAGGAACTCCTCATTCCCAGAAAATGATGCTGGGCTGGGTAATGCCAATGGGACCTTAGGCCCGCCAGTACTGGTGTCCTACGCCATAAATTTTGGATAAAATCACCTTTATTTGATTGGTTGGGGGATGTCTCAATATGTTGACGCTTAGTTGGTCCGACATTATTGTATCTTAAATCAAGCAACTAAGTTGGCACACTACTAATAAATGTATAGACCTATAAGCCTATAATATAGACTTTAATACTCCCCATTGGGTCATTTTTGGGGATTCTATGTCCGACGTTGGCGCCATGACCGAGGCGTGCAGCGCCAAGGCCATGGCACCCGGCGGAGGTCATAAAACTCCAACGACTCGATTGGGACTATAAAGGTCTTTTCTTTTAGGCATGTCCCAGTGAAGTTCGGTCTCAAATTTACCCATTCACAGCCTCCACACTGTCGATTGTGGCAGGCAATAAGTTTTTATAGGTGACACTACTTTCAAAATTTCTTTAAAAAGTGCCAGAATCTAAGTGGTTTTATTTTTGTTTAGCAGGGGCCTATTATAAATTGCGAAGGAAAGTAGCATAAATAGCTAAAATAACAACAAAAACAACACTTTGCAAAAAATAATCTTCATTAAACTAATTTCTATCACCTGGTTGTTGTGCATTTTTCCCAGGTCATGATTGTCTCGGGTAACAACATATAAATATAAAGTAGCATTCACATTGGCTAATAAGCCTTGACAACCATGTTTACAAACATAAAATAAAACTACAATTCGTGTCTATCTGTATTAGTTTTAAAATATTATAAATTCAGTTTTTTTAATGTCCAGTATTTTCGTTTTTTCAATCACAAATAGAGATCATCAGAAGATCAACTTAATTGGTAGGGCTATGTCCATCCGAGAAAAACACAAAATAAGAAGTTAGCAGAAAGGTATAGGCTAGGCTTATAAGGACTGGGCTGGGAGAGGTAAAGAGTATTTCTGTAAGGTGTAAAAAGCCTTTTTAATTATATGTGAATTTAACTATCTGAAAAACTGTAAAATAGGCCCACTGATTGCTGTAAGGTGTAAATTGGCTTTTTAGTGTAAAATAGGAGCTTGGTTATCTGTAAAATATGAAAAAAAAAGTTTTAGTTTATGGTAAAAGTGTAAACAGGACCCCTGCCACCTTCAAAATTCAATTTAATTATCTGCAGAGGGGCTCGAAGGGGTATTTGCATGATATGTTATCATCTATATTTATTTCTCGTGAACTGTGAAATCAAAGATTATTTTAGCCTGATTCGTGATTATCTGATTATAAGTATTGCGTGATTCGTTATTCTATATTTATTTCTTGTGCACTCACTGTGAAGTCAAAGATTGTTTAACATGATTCGTGACTATAAGTATTTATTCACATAATTGTAATTTTTATGATTTGGATTTAGCAGTGAAAGTACATTTAAATTTTCTGTGAATCGTGATCACACCCCCTCAGGGGGCCCTCTCTGCAAAAAGTTTTACTTTCTTGTGAAACTGTAAAAATGACTCCCATTGCCCCCCCTCCCCCGCCCCCATATGGAAACAATAGTGAAGAACAATGAAAGACAGCAAGAACGTTTTGAGAAGCAATGGCAAGAAAAAGAGAGAGGGGGAACGAGTCAGTGTGTGTGTTATGCACCTGTGAACATGTGTGAAAATCCATGCAAACTCTTAAAGTAGAGTCAAGTCCGAAGCTTGAAAAATAATCATCTTTTGGTTAGGTGATTAGGACTTAAATGTGCATGAATGTCCAAAGTTCCATGCACCATTCATTAGAGTACATTATTAAGTTTCTTTGGCTTTGCATGAACTTTTTCACTGCATGTACATTGGCTGCCCGGTATTGATCAAGATCTCTGTGCCCGTGAATGCATTAGTTCCATAGTCATGTAATTCTGGCTTCCGTCCTGCGCCACTGTGTCATCTGCATGGTGGTCTTCACCATGGTCTCTGGCTGCTGCAAAAATTTCCAGCCTCGCCTACTCATTTGTGCGCTTTCTTAAGAAAGTCCAAATTGATGGATGAACGACCCCAACTGCTGTGTTCCATCTTTGGTGGAAACCTTTCATTAATGTTGTTGAGATTATAGGCCTGTCTTGCCATTGTATCCTAGGCAGACCAAGCGCCGTTGCTCTGCTTCAGAAGCAACTGTTAATAAAATAGGAGGCAATTGTTTCTGAAAAATTCAAATTCCTTGCCTTGGAAACCAATCAAAATTCATACTACACCATCCTTATTAAAAAATCGAGGCTATTATTTTTTTAATTGATACCATTTTTTATAGAGAGACCGAAATTCTAAGAAAGGGCTTCCTCAGTGAAATGTTTTCAAAGTTAAAACCAACTCCAATACATAGCAAAAAGTGGCATAAATGTGGTAGGATTGACCAGTGGGTCGGCATTAACTAGTGTTCTACGGTTAGCCAGCAGCCCTGGATTGACTAGTGGGGTAGGATTGACTATTGGGGTGAAATTAACCAGTGGGTCTAGGATTGAGCCCTGTCCGGAGTAGAAGTGACAATGATATGATTGTCTTATTAGGCAGCATTGACCAGTGGATTGACGACTGGGTATAAGCTTGACCCCTGGCGTAGGATTGACCAGTGCCACTGTGGGGTGGATTGACTAGTGGGGTAGGATCCAAATCTTGACATGTGGACAGACAAGGTGATTACTATGGGGCATCCACATCTCTGATGCGAGGCCCTAAATAGTTCATGTTTTTCTTACTTTCTGCATGATAATTAGTTCAGGAGTCTGTGCTCTTGTCCCACACATTCCACGTCTTTGGTGGCAATTGACTGTCCATTTTGATCCATGTAATTTGTGCGGAAATACATATACGTGATGAAATCTCCCAGGCTTCGATACCTTTGTATCAATCTTCTGGTCTCATTTGATCTGGTGTGAAGCAAAAAGTTTTGTCTTACTAATGTCAGTGGCAGACAAACATTGGCCATGCACTTGCGAAACCAATTCTGCATATGCTGTCTTCGACTGTAGTGTTGGGCCAGCTAGGCCAAGATCTTGGATTTTGCATCACATTGATTGACAAAAATGAAAAAAAAACACCCAGAGACATGTACATGCATGTAGCAATTCTGTTTCAATTGCAATCAGGATGTTATGTTCAAAGTCACTTACAACCTGTCTTGGACTAAACCTTTACCCTGTTAGTCTCCTCACCTTTTGTTTCATGCACTAGTTGCCTGTACTGTGCGACTTGTTTCCCAGTCATATAACACGACTAGAGGTAGAGCCCTTCCTCTATACTTTTCATGTGTGTGTATAGTAACAAATTGTGCATATGGTGTTGGGCAGGTTTGGAAGGTCCCATCAATGTACACAATATCGCATTTTTAAAGTCTCCAATAGTTTTGAAAAGTAGGGCCTGTGGCCCAGCTCTTAGGCCTGGAATATGGACACCAGAAAGCACATGCTAAACTAGGGCAGATCTGGATATGTAGGGCAGTCTTCGATCAGCTCTGTTGGCATCAATAGCAGATAGGCAACAGAAAGATGAAGTGTCCCCGTAAAATCATATTTTATAAGCTTGATGTTGAAAACTTTGACCCAGGCCCACATGACCATAGTGTGGGAAATGATTGGGGACATTTTTATAGTAAATAACTAAAATATAAAGTCTTTCGTATCACATTGCAGATAGAGATACCATTCCAATGTTAGTAATAGGCTATAGCGGTGCCTTGGTTTGGTTTATGCCTAACCCTTTTACTGCAGCTGGTCCCGACATTTTTGGCTTCAAGTGGATCAATATTAAAATAATTTCATGTTTTTGGTGTATTGCGTTTGAAATAAAAAATGTTACAACTGCTATTTTTCAAAAAATTTTGTGAAAGAATAAGCTGACATGAAAATGGACAACACTTTTCATTCTTTCTCTCATGATATATCGCTTGAATATATTGGTTGATTAGTTGCAAAGATAAAGTTTCGTTTTGGGTATATAGTGATGAAATAAAAAATGGCAAAACTGCGATTTTTCAGAAAGTTTTACAGATATGAATAAACTGACACCACAAAGTGGACAAAGCTTTTTCATTCTCACGACATATCATCAGAATATTGGTTGAGAAGTTGCAAAGATAGAAGTTTTGTTTTGGTATATTGCATCTGAAATTTAAAAAAAAAAAAAGCAAAAACAAAAACAAAAAAACCCTGCAATTTTTCAAAAAGGTTTCACACGTATGAATAAACGGGCACCACAAATGGACAGTGCTTTTCATTCTCTCTCATATGGTGTATCATTTGAATATATTGGTTGAGAAGTTGCGAAGATGAACTTTTCATTTTTATTGTTGCAATTTGCATGATTTCAAAGCAGCATCTGAAATACAGAATACAGGACTGCGGTTCATCAGCATAGGGCCTACAGGCTTGTTGATGGGAGTTGCCTCTGTCATTAATTTATTATGAATGAACTACTAACCTTCCTGATGACAAAACATTAAAATATGATTTACTTTTCAGAACAAGATTGCAGTTAGATAGTCAAAATGTACAACATACTACAAGATACAAACTCGTCAAAATGCATGCTGGAACATTACAGTGACACGTTTCAAAACCGAAAGAGTGGCTTGATCTAATATGATATAACTAGGTCAAGCCAAGGGATCAATCATTGTCTGGTAACTCAGGTTGAGACAAGGCTGAATACAAATAAGAAGACAATGCAGTTGAAATTTTGATAACTTGACTTGTTCATTACCAGTTCATCTTAGGCCTGTATGAAATAACAAGACTTAAATGCATTGTAATGTTTTATTGGGGGAAAAAAAAGAAAGAGAAATTGGGCCTACCCAGACTTCGATGACAAAAGGCCCTAATAGTCCGATTTTATTTTATCCTTATTTTGTTAACGACATTTTTCGGGCAACATGGAAATTCCCCTAGATACGCTACTGTTAGGCCAACTGTTATCATTCATTTGCCCACTAATTTTTTTTTCTGTGCAATTCTCAAACCCTAGGTGCACTTGACCCACTGCAGTCTATAGTAGTTTGCTGACATGCAAGGCATTTACTTACAAATAAGGGGCCCAAATAATCTGGAACCAAAGGGCCCCCTAGCCATTAATATCCACTTCAAGACACATACAAAAGGCGGGGGGCAAATATTCTTGAACCAAAAGGCCCCTCCCTCTTTATATCCACTGCAAGGCATTTACTAACAAATAGGGGGCCCAAATATTCTGGAACCAAAAGACCCCCTCCCCATATATATCCACTTTCAGACACATACAAATGGGGGGGGGGGGGGCAAATATTCTGAAGCCAAAGGGAACTCCCTTCCCATTTAAATCTACTTCAAGAGACAAACAAATAGGGGGCCCAAATATACTGGAACCAAAGGGCCCCCTCCCCATTTATATCCACTGCAAGGCACTTACATACAAATAGGGGACCAAATATTCTGGAACCAAAGGGCCCCCTCCCCATTTATATCCACTGCATGACATGTACTTACAAATAGGGGGCCCAAATAATCTGGAACCAAAAGGCCCCCATTCCCATTTATATCTACTTCAAGACACATACAAATAGTGGGCCCAAATATTCTGGAACCAGAGGGCTCCCTCCCCATATATATCCACTTCAAGACACATACAAATGGGGGCCCAAATATTCTGGAACCAAAGGGCCCCCTCCCCATTTATACCCACTGCAAGGCATTTACTTACAAATAGGGGGCCCAAATACTCTGAAACCAAAGGGCCCCCTCCCCATATATATCCACTTCAAGACATACAAATGGGGGGGGGGGGCAAATATTCTGAAGCCAAAGGGAACCCCCTCCCCCATTTAAATCTACTTCAAGACACAAACAAATAGGGGGCCCAAATATTCTGGAACCAAAGGGAACCCCCTCCCCATTTAAATCTACTTCAAGACACAAACAAATAGGGGGCCCAAATAGACTGGAACCAAAGGGCCCCCTTACCCATTTATATCCACTGCAAGGCACTTACATACAGATAGGGGGCCAAAATATTCAAGATTCACTTCAATGCATTTAGATACCAAAAGGGGGCCCAATAATCTGGAATCGAAGGGCCCCTTTCCCATTTATAGCCACCTCAAAGCACTTAGATACTGTTCAGGGGTCAAGTGGCCCAAACATTTGGGAATCAAAAGCCTGTGCCCCCCCAGCCGCTATCTACATAACTGGAAATTAAAAGTCATTAATAGTTATTTTACAGAAGTACATGTACATGTAGTTTGGGTTAGCTCAGCTATTCATGTAAATTACTGGTCCAATCATAACTGTTGTACTGAGATCCAAACATACTTGTATCAAAGTTAAATTTCCCATTTTCTATGAGAAAGTAAACTTCGGATCGAGTCATCTGGTCATAATTCCGCATCGATTATAATGCCATTCACATGATTCAGGACTACGTTTTTATATTTTGCACTGAATCTACTCTCATGCTGAGCTGACAAAACACTGTGACCAGCACCTTTTACCTTTAGTCTACTATAACATGACCAATTTTGGTATTTTGCACTATTAACATCATCAATGTTACAACAATAGTTAAGATGTCTCATGAAGTATACATGTAACAAAAATCAAATATGAAAGGGGGCCCAAATATTTGGAAGGGGCCCAAATATTCTAGAACATTTGGGCCCCCAGGACCCATCTGTTCGGCGAATGGATTGGCCCGGGGGCCCAAATATTCATTGACACCGGAACAAGGACTCCCTTGTTCATCACAATTTTCCTTGGCTTCTTTGGCCCTCCCAAACCTTCCTTGCACTTTTGTTATTCTTGTCTGATATCATCTATGGTGAGCATAAGATATGTTTTACATTAAATATACATGGGTAACTACACATCAATCTATTGTCACAATGAAAGTTCCATCATTTTGGATGTTGAAATGCAGCTCTGGCTTGACACATGACAAAACAAAACTGCAAGGTAGGTGTGGGAGGGCCAAAGGAGCCCAGAAAAAGGGTGAGGGACACGGGCAAACATGTTCTGGCATATACCAAAAGTGCCGAAACCAGTGGTTCTGTTACACATTTTACCAGGACCCGAGCCATACTACCTGCCTATCAAACAGAGCAGTGTCCACAGAGTGTAGCAGATTTGCTGTTGTTAGATGAATGTGTCCACTAGAAAATTTTCAAGGTCCTCCAGGGTTGAATATGGAGCATTTTAGCATAATGCTAAAATGTAAGATATTTAGCAAGAAGTTTTTTTTTCTGAGCCAGGTGACAGGTACTGATGAGGGATAATACAGTCATTATGCATATGTGTTCTTAATATTGTCCCTTTTTTCTCATGGAAGTTGTAACTACTGCATGATATACCTTATCAGATCATTTTTACTCATAATTCTGAGTAACAATGCTGCTATTTTAATTTAATTTTCTATTTCATTGTTAAATTTTATCCAAAATTTTAATAAAACAAATAGTGACTTTTATCTGAGCAACAGTCCAAATTCCAATACAATGTACCCTCGAGTTGGTTGAGTGTCCCAGCTGAACTAATGCCCTCAGCTGATGGCCTTGGGCAATAGTTCAGCTGGGACACTCAACCAACTCTTGGGTATTGGGATTTGGACTATTGTCCAGTAAAACAGTCAGTATTTGTATATTACACTTCCTCTACAATCCCACTGAATTTTATGAGGATCTGGAAAAAAATAAAATAAAATAAATAAAGATCCTAGCAAAGTGTTTACAAGATTTGCACAGTTTTACACATTCATATATATATACTGTAGTCGGTGCCATCAATATTGCTTAGGTTTGTGTGCGTTTGATAAATCTTTAAAATTATGCGAGGCTAACATGAAAAGATCTCAGAACTGGACATCATTTACGAGTCACCACTTTCAACTTATAGCACCAGTGATTTGGAAATACAGGTCATCTACATTACAGAGTATATTAATGCCTGACATCACCATTAAATTATGTCTCCCGGTGGAAGCCGGGGGACATATTGTTTTAGTGCCCGTTTCTTCCGCTTCTTGTTGTTGTTGTTGTTGTTGTTGTTGTTGTTCAGGTTCTTCAACACTTGGTTTCCGTGCGATAAGTATTGAAGGACTTGACAGAATTTGATGAAACTTGGTAGGATTATGTATCTAGGCAAGACCTAGGTTGGGATTGTATTTGGGTGACCTTGACATAATTTTGAAGGTCACAGGGTCACTTATGTGAAATTGGTTTCCGTTCGATAAGTCATGAAGAACTTGATGGAATTTGATGAAACTTGGTAGGATTATGTATCTTGGCAAGACCTAGGTTGGGAGCGTATTTGGATGACCTTGAGCGAATTCTCAAGGTCACAGGGTCACTTATGTGAAATTGGTTTCCGTGCGATAAGTCATGAAGAACAGAATGGAATTTGATGAAACTTGGTAGGATTATGTATCTAGGCAAGACCTAGGTTGGGATTGTATTTGGGTGACGTTGACCTAATTCTCAAGGTCACAGGGTCACTTATGTGAAATTGGTTTCCGTTCGATAAGTCATGGAGAACAGGATGGAATTTGATGAAACTTGGTAGGATTGTGTATCTTGGCAAGACCTAGGTTGAGATTGTATTTGGGTGACCTTGATTGAGTTCTCAAGGTCACAGGGTCACTTATGTGAAATTGGTTTCCGTGTGGTAAGTCATGAAAAACTTGATGGAATTTGATGAAACTTGGTAGGATTATGTATCTTGGCAAGACCTAGGTTGAGATTGTATTTGGATGACCTTGAGCGAATTCTCAAGGTCACAGGGTCACTTATGTGAAATTAGTTTTTGTGGGATAAGTCTTGAAGAACTTGATGGAATTTGATGAAACTTGGTAGGATTATGTATCTTGGCAAGACCTAGGTTGGGATTGTATTTGGATGACCTTGAGCGAATTCTCAAGGTCACAGGGTCACTTATGTGAAATTGGTTTCCGTGCGATAAGTCATGGAGAACAGGATGGAATTTGATGAAACTTGGTAGGATTATGTATCTTGGCAAGACCTAGGTTGGGATTGTATTTGGATGACCTTGAGTGAATTTTCAAGGTCACAGGGTCACTTATGTGAAATTGGTTTCCGTTCGATAAGTCATGAAGAACAGGATGGAATTTGATGAAACTTGGTAGGATTATGTATCAAGGTAAGAGCAAGGTTGGAATTGTATTTGGATGACCTTGACCTAATTTTCAAGGTCACAGGGTCATTTATGTGAAATTGGTTTCTCTGCAATAAGTCTTGAAGAACTTGATGAAAATTGCTAGAGTAATGTATCGAGGTGAGAGCTAAAATAGGATTGTAATTTTCAAGCAAATTTGGTCATTTGTAATTTGTTATCACCTGTAGCTTATTCAGAGACGCAAGTGTTCCACCGGGAGACATTTGATTTTCTGTTGGAAAATCAGTCTGTTCTAGTTTTAGATGTCTTGGGGAATTATTTGGTGAGATACGGATTTTCAGATCTTTCCATATATTTTGGCTCTTAGTTTCTCTCAAAATATAGGTGGCATCACTGAATGCAATCAATCAAGATTTGACCTCCACAATCCAACAAAATTTTACAGGTGCTGGAGCATTCACAGGAATTTCACACTGACCCATATATTGTATGTGGCCACCTGACCTTAACACTCAGAGTAGAAATTTGTTCAAATTTTGCTCCCAGAGGTCCACTTTCAATAAATGTTCTGTGTGTCCAAATTGGACAAGTACCAAGTTCCATAAATAATTGGGTCATGGTGACCTTAAAAAGTTACTAAGTAGTAGTTTATATTACAATGCACTCCGATGAAATTATGTCTCCCGGTGGAAGCCGGGGGACATATTGTTTTAGTGCCCGTTTCTTCCGCTTCTTCTTAATCTTGTTGTTGTTGTTGTTCAGGTTCTTCAACACTTGGTTTCTGTGCGATAAGTCTTGAAGGATTTGACAGAATTTGATGAATTTGGATGACCTTGAGCGAATTCTCAAGGTCACAGGGTCACTTATGTGAAATTGGTTTCCGTTGGATAAGTCATGAAGAACAGGATGGAATTTGATGAAAATTGCTAGGATTATACATCTTGGTTAGACCTAGGTTGGTGAAATTGGTTTCTCTGCAATAAGTCTTGAAGAACTTGATGAAAATAGGATTGTAATTTTCAAGCAAACTTGGTCATTTGTAGTTTGTTATCACCTGTAGCTTATTCAGAGACGTAAGTGTTCCACCGGGAGACATTTGATTTTCTGTTGGAAAATTAGTCTGTTCTAGTTTTGATCTGGGGGTATAATTGTCATCTCCATTTATGTCCAGGCTATGCCCTACCTTTACCACGTCATTTTCAACTTTAAAAGACATTGTGATCTGGAAAAAAAATGGTGAAGGTCATCCATATTGTATAGTACAGGACCATTGAACACTACACACATATACATGTATATACATACAGACATACATACATACATACACATCCATCCATCCATCCATCCATCCATCCATCCATCCATCCATCCATACATACACACACACACACATACATACATACATACATACATACATACATACATACATACATACATACATACATATATACATACATACACACACACACATCCATCCACCCATCCAACCATCCATCTATCCATCCATACACACACACACACACACACACACACACACACATATTATAGCATGGTTTGCTGTTGTTACTCAGAATATCAGTGAGCACTGGGTGCCATAATTATGCAGAACGAGTTCACTGCCCTCATTCTGCGTTGCTATATGGTATCTAGTGTGAGTTGATATTCTTTGTATCGACAACAAACCATGCTATGATCTGTTTATCTCATGTTTGCCTTCTTCAATAACTTGTGCTGCAGCAGATACCCAATGTTTCAGCAGTCTCGCTGACAGCAGACAGTGCCATTGTTACCCAGGAAGTAGCTTAGCCCATAATAGTACAAAATATATATTGTATATCAGTACAGTAAAACCTGTGTTAAGTGGGCGCCCTTCAAGGACCGGGCAAAAGTGCCCACTTAAGACAGGTGCTCACTTAGCATAGGTCCATTAACATGAGAAGTATGGGGAACTGGGCCAGGCAACAGTGCCCACTAAACACAGTTGACCACTTGGCAGAGGTGCCCACTCGGACAGGTTTTGCTGTACTTCCAGTTTAATAGGTACTCTGCCAAACAGTAAACCTATTATAGCACTTTCTAATGACTACTAAAGGCCCTATAAGTAGTAGACTGGCCTGTATGATATTTATACACATGCTTTCTAGCACTAAAATCGACCCAAACGTGATATATATATACATACACATAAATAAATTTGGCATGCTTAACTTCATTATTTTCTCAGATGTGGAATTTTATAAATTTACAACACTTTCTTGCCCATAATTTCTGTCAAACAGTAGATGGCACCACTAGTATCAGGAGCAATCAAGACCAGTGCATTGACTTCGGGGAAAAAGCTGGGTCCCGCGACCTGCAAATAAACTATGTTGAATACCCGGGACCTGTAACGGGTCGGGTACCCACGGCAAAAAACCTTACTGAAATGATACACAGAAACATATTTTAACTTGCTTTTATTCAGGTACAGTATAAGAATTTCATTCGACATGTTACCTATTCCTGAGAGGAAAAAAAGAAGAAAAAAAACACAAAGAACATTACATGTATGTATGCTTTCCATGTAGCTGATTGAATACTACAAAAGTTCATGTTGCATTAACTTTCTTATTTGCACAAAATACCCATCAGTAGGGATAATGTAATTTTTAGCTGTACTTCTAGCTCTTGGAATTTTTTTTTATTTAGATTCAAGAAAACTAGCATTTCTGCTGTTTCTGCACCCGGAGAACTGTGCTTTTGTTATTATGTTCCCACATGCTGAGAACATGCACTCCCAGGGCGCACTAGTTGCAGGCACTCGCAATTTGCAAGTTGTGCATCCATCTCTTTTTTTTTTTTTTTCAAAATGTTTCCACAGTATTTAAGGGACAAAAAAGTGAAAAACAGATTTTAACCAATCAATTAAAACAAACTGCTATTTGAAACGGCAACATAACAAACTGAGGTGCGCTAAAAGTAGGAACGAAGATCGGCAGTGAAAAAGGCAGAAATACACATAGATCTGTAATTTGTTTATTTATATCGAAAGTATTCAGATTTTGAAAATTGAATTTGGGACCCAACTTTGGCACTTTGATGAGGGGGTCCCGGTTACCCGGGTCTCAAGTCGATGCACTAATCAAGACACCACTAGCATCAAGAGCAATCAAGATTTTGACATTCTCCACAATTCCACTAATCCCCCCCCCCCCCCCAAAAAAAAAGGAAGTAATAATAGAATTAAAAAATTCAGATGCTAGAATGTTCACAAGATATTCATACAATGTATTTTGATATTTTGACACATAGCGACATAATATGTAGGTTGCACCACCAACATGAAATGAACTAGATTTTTATAGGCCTGCACTTGTCAAGTCCTGAAAGTTATCAGCCAAACTTGAAAACTGAACTGTATGGTGTTCACAAGCAAAAGGTTTAAAACATAGCTAAATACACATCTAACTACGTGGTGTTGGTAAAATATAGTCCCTCAAACCACTTTGTGATTCACAAATACCATGAATATTATGGCAGGCAAATTCAATGTATGTAGTGTAAATAATACCTGGGGTACGAAGTCATATACTTAAACATCATTAACCCACAATATGCAGTCTTAAAAACGTTTTGTCACTGCAATGCGTTTCTGTCAATGCTGAAGCACTGAAGTAAAAGCATGAATATGTTTAAAAATTGCAATGGGTTTCCCTTCAACAAACTGCCCCTTTTTGGTGGTGTTGTCAATGCAGATTGCGCTTCAGTAACACTAAGTAGTGTCTTCCTGAATTGACATAACGATACTACTGGGATTCGGGTTTGTGGCAAGTTCTATCAGTTTTTTGCTCAGCTGAGCTCTGAAGAGGCTTGTAGTCCGTCTGTTTGTCGTCCATCTGTCCGTTGTCCATCCACAATTCACATTTTTGACTTCTCCAAAACAGGTAGCTGGATTTGTTCACCAGGTGGTGCTGCAATTCTTTTTTTCTATTTTAAGCTCAGCTGACTTGTCTTTCAGCTGAGCTTTAAGGAAGCCCCATGCACAATTCACACTTTCGATTTCTTCTCCAGAACGGGTGTCTGGATACTCTTCAAATTGAATGGGGGATCTACCTCGGGTGGGTCTATACCAATACAGTGAAACCTGTTTTCAGAGACCACTGTGTTGAAAGACCACCTGCCTTTTCAGACCAGGTTTTCTATGTCCCTTTTGCTATCTTTCCCATGTTATTATACCTCCATTGAGAGACCACCTGCCTTATGTGACCACTTTTTGGCGTGCTGTAGGGGTGGTCTCTCAAAACAGGTTTCACTCTATGTCCAAATGGTCATGCTCCACTGGTTTGTGGATTTTCTATGAACTTTTTTGTCCTTCTTTGGGCCAAATCTTAAAAAATCTCAAAAACTGCTCACCCAATTGCTTTGATATCACACAGGAACACTCCTACGGACTCTTAGTTCTTACTTTGTTCAGAAGGTGGTGCTGCAATTATTTTCAATTTTTTAATAGTTTTTGTTTGTTTTTGCTATTTTCCAACTTCTTCTCCAGAACTGTCCCTGAGATTAAGCTGAAAGTGGATTTGTTCCTTGTGAAAAGGTCAAACAAAGTTGTTCATGAGGTGGCACTGCTGTGGATTTTTCAATTTTATTTATTTATTTTTTTGTTGTTGTTTAAATTGGGGTATTTATCTGTAAATGCACCTTTACTATTGATCACTGTGTCAAACTCAGTAGAGATGTACCTTTGATAAGTGTCTACCTATTTTGTCCTATCCCAAATTTACAGAAGCACACGTGATGAATCTGTAAGTCAGTTGAGCATGGGCTGTTCACACAGCTTTCTTGTTTCTCACTCATTTTCACCAAACCCTTCTGTTTTCTGTGCTGTGATACTTGGAGCCTTTGCCATATGTAGATAAATCTATGCATTGTTATCTACTGGCAGGGGTGGGCGAATGGTAATAATTTTTAACACTGACTACAGTGTGCAAAAAAAAAAAAAAAAAATCATCCACTTTGGCACCAAGACCATATGAGGCAAAGATGAAATGACCAGCTTTCAGTGTTTGTGTGACCAGGTCAGTTGTGACTTGGCAGAAGCATACATAATACTATCCTACACATTACAGCAGTCTGTGCAATAACTGTATATATTTACATTTGTTATTTTTGTTAGCATTGAAAGAATAGGAACGGTAGTGTAGTTCATGAGGCAATGGTTACACTAGAGCATCTCGTGCAACTAACGTGCTGCGCATTAATATCCTCATGCTTGGCCTGGGACTATTTTCACTTCCCAATGGTTAGCGCCTCCGAAGCGTTTGATTCATAGGCCTAAGCATAATGGGAAGACGGTATCAGATGATCAAGAATTGCATATCTACTCGTCAAAACTTACCTAAATGTTTTCTTTTACCGGTTTTGCAAGCTTTATTGAAATAAAGTTGTTGTGTTATTCGGAACTATTTTTTTCCTAGTTTTGTGTTCCAGGAGTTGCCTTGACAACTGATGGCTGATGTAGTAGCCCCGCCTACTTGGCTCCTCCCACTAGTAAACAAAAAGGCGATTTTTTGTAAATTAACAAGCTAAAAACGATTTTAAATCAACTATCAATGATAATACTTACTCTTATGTCAATAGAAATTGTTAAATGTAAATATAAGAATTAAACTTCCTCTCTAGTATAATTACGGGCGCATGGTTGCAGTTTGTGTGACAGGCATTTCTTTGTTGACGCGCTACCGCGCGTCATCAGAAATGCCTGTCACACAAACTGCAACCATGCGCCCGTAATTACACTAGAGAGGAAGTTTAATTCTTAAATACCTGCAAATGGTGCATCTGTACACCAAGAACCATGATCGATTTTCCAACTTGCTATAGGTGGAAGAAACCCACGCCGTCGGACGACGCCGGTTTGGTATCAGTAAGAAGTTGATACATGCTGTTGTCGCACAGTGTTCCGACCCTCACTGCAGATGTAAGCTACGCATGGGAACCACACTCAAGAAAAGAAAGAAGCATTCCAGAGGCCATGGTATGTATGGTAACACAACGATTTGGAAAAAAAAAAAAGCTGCTTGTGTAAATAACACAAACTTATATTGGAGATCAAGAGTTTGAAGTATTCTATTGGTTCAAAGGGTTTCTGCCAGAGGATAAAATAGGTAAAATTTTATACCCTAAAATATTCAGAGGGTATGCATTTGTACCCTAAAATCATTGCTTCAGATCCCATAAGTGTAAAAACGTGCTTTGCAACAGGGTCCATGATCCCCCTCTCAACAAGTTTTATTTCATAGGAATTTTATTTCTCAACTGTTTCGTACTCTAAAATTTATGTGTGGCAGGAACCCTAGCTAAACTTATAAACATAATTCTCATAAAGCCTACCAAAAAGTGACCTCTTAAAACTGGTAGTATCCCAGGGAAAATGGAGAATTCAAGAGATGGAACTGTTAATTGTTAAAACTTCTTCCTAAATTCAGGCCATGTAACTGCTAAAAGGAGTAGCCACGTCCTGTAAAGAGCTGTCATGACAAGTTATGATAAATCTTGCTGGGTGCTGAGCTAGCCTGACAACTGTCTTTGCTGCCTCATGGGTTGGGGTTATTCTGGGGCAGATGGTTTGAAAGAAAGGATTTTTAGCTTTTATGGCTCCCTTCCCAGAAGGCGGGGCACATACGTTTGCTCATGTTGGTCAGTCTGTCTGCATGTTGGTAGGCTGTGGTTTCCATACAATAACTGCAGAAGTGTTTGAGCTACAACTATTGTACTGGTCAGGTACATATATTCCTCTATCAGAGCTATGTTAAGTCTCAAGATGGGTGACTGTGACAATTGAATCCCAAGATCACAGTGCCAGCTTACCTGAATTTGGTTTCCACCAGCTAATTTCAGTCATTTTTTCACATTTATGGTTCTATATGCACTAGGATAAGGTGGAAGGTGGATGACCTTGACTCAGTTGCCAAGGTCACAGATCCACTTTGGCAATTTAGCTTTTGCATTATGCATATTTTTAACCTACAACTTCCATATTGCACAGGCTTGTGGTTCTGTATGAGGGCTAAGTTAGGTTTGAAGTATGGTGACCTGCACCCAATTCCTAAGGTCACAGAGCTGACCCCTTGCACTGTGGTTTCTGTACAATAACTCCAGAAATTTTTGAGCTATGACTTTTATACTTCACAGGTATACATTTCTCTATAAGGGCTATGTTAACTTTCAAGATGAGTGACCTCGGTCAAATTCCTAAGGCTGCAGGGTCAACTTTCATGAATTTGGTTTCCAGATGCTAACTTCAGTCATTTTTGCACCACAGTGTTCATAGTGCACAGCTTTATGGGCCTCTATAGGGGCTAGATTAAGTTGAAGAATGACCTTAACCCAATACCCAAGGCCACAGAGCAACTTTGCTTAATTTAGTTTTGGCATGATGTGCATTTTTTCACCTGCAACTTTCACATTGCACAAGTGTGTGGTGCTACATAAGGGCCAAGCTAAGCTTGAAAGAATGGTGACCTTCACCTACTTCCCAAGGTCACAGAGCCACTTAGCTGCTCAATCAATGCATTGCAGTTGCCACACAACAATTCAGGACATTTTTGAGCTGGGCCTTTAACACTGCACAGATACATAGTCCTCTATAGGGACTAGGTTGAGTTTAAAGACAGATAACCTTAACCCAATTTCTAAGGTCACAGAGCTACCTTAGCCAAATGTGTTGTGCTCAGGAACAGATGGCTTGAACTATGTTGAAAACTGAGAGTATAACATTCTCGCACAGCACAGGACCATTTTGGCCCTCATTTCAGATGGATGACCTTGATAAAATTATGCCACCTTAAAAAACACAGGCAGGGGTCATCTATGTTTTAGAAATTTATTGTTTTCAGCTCAGCTGATTTGTTGGTCAGGTGAGCTTATGTGATGGTAAGGCATCTGTCGTCCATCTGGCTGTCTGTTGTCCACAATTTTTTATTTCTCCAAAACCACTGGCCAGATTCACTTCAGAATTGTTGGAGATGTACCTTGGGTGGTGCTCTACTTTAAATTTT
This sequence comes from Hermodice carunculata, assembly GCA_964020975.1. Lineage (NCBI taxonomy): Eukaryota > Metazoa > Annelida > Polychaeta > Eunicida > Amphinomidae > Hermodice > Hermodice carunculata. Next base: position 25,051,585 of record OZ026624.1, read on the forward strand.
TTGCAAATGGTCATGTTCCAGTGATTTTTGGATTGTTTTGACATTATTATGTCTCCCCGTGCAACGGGGGGACATATAGTTTTTGCATCCGTTTCTGCCGCTTCATCATCATCATCTTCTTCTTCTTCTTCTTCTTCTTCTTCTTCTTCTTCTTCTTCTTCTCCTTCTCCTTCTTCTTCTCCTTCTTCTCCTCCTCCTCCTCCTCCTCCTCCTCCTCCTCCTCCTCCTCCTCCTCCTCCTCCTCCTCCTCCTCCTCCTCCTCCTCTGCCTCCTCCTCCTCCTCCTCCTCCTCCTCCTCCTCCTCCTCCTCTTCTTCAGCAACACGTTGTGTGCGTTGCGGACGCGATAACTCAAGAAAGATTTGACTTGGGAAGTTGAAATTTTTTGTGAATATGTTCCTATATAAAACCTTGCTTGTGATTGCAGATGGATGACCTTGACCTATTTTTCAAGGTCGCACGGGCATGTCCTGTAAAATTGACACGGACGCAATAACTCCACAAGGATTTGACTTAAGAGGTTGAAATTTTGCATGATTATGAACCATAATATGAACTAGGTTGGGATTGTAGATGGGTGACCTTGACTTATTTTCAAGGTTACAGGGCCACTTTTTAAAAATCATTACAGATGCACTCTTAAAAGATTCGACTTTAAGAGGTTGAAATTGTGTGTGATTATGTTTCTATGTAAGACCTTGCTTGTAACTGCAGATGTATGACCTTGACCTATTTTTCAAGGTCACGTGGGCATTTCGTCTAAAATCAATATGGACGTGATAACTCAAGGAAGGTTTGACTTGGGAAGTTGAAATTTTGAATCCCTGATTTTTAACATTTTTAAAAAAAGAGGGCACTTATTGGGTAATGCATGCATGCGTTCCTAATCCTTTTGATCACTATGTAAGTCTATGGGGATTGCAATGGGTTTTTTTCTTTTTTTTTTTTGCTCAGCTGACTTGTCAGTCAGCTGAGCTTTTAGAGGGTCTGTTGTCTGTCTGTCTGCCCATCCGCCCGTCTGTCCGTAATTCACATTTTTGACTTCTTCTCCAAAACCGTTGGCCAGATCCACTTCAAACTTGGTGGGGATGTGCCTTGGGTGGGTCTCTACCAAGTTTGTTCAAGTGGTCACAGTCCAATGATTTTTGGATTTTTTATGAATTTTTTTGTTCATTTTTGGAGGAAATCTGAAAAAATCTTCTCTGAAACCACTCACCCAATTGATATCCCACAGGGACACTCCCAGGACTCCTAGTACTGAATTTGTTCACCAGAGGGCGCTGCGATTTTTTTCTATTTTTTAATGATTTCTTGTGTGTTTTTGCTATTTTTGACTTCTTCTCCAGAACCATCATTCAAATTAAGCTGAAACTTGGTGGATATGTTCATTGTAGAAGGGTCAAACAAAGTTATTTGCCAGGTGGCACTGCTGTGGATTCCTGTTTTTTAACGATTTTTTCAATTTGGGTGCTTGTCGGTCAATGCAGCTTTCTTGTTGATCACTATGTAAGTCAATGGACATTCCAATGCTAATTCACATTTTTGACTTCTTCTCCAAAACTGTCATCCAGATTGACTTCAAACTTGGTGGCAATGTACCTTAGGTGGGTTCTACCAGGTTTGTTCCAATGGTCATGTTCCAATGATTTTTGGATTTTTTTAAAAAAAATCTTTACAAAAGTTTTAATAGGAAAGTTCAACATGGGAATTTCTTCTAATGGTTATAACTTAAATAATTTTGGCCACATTTACTTAAAACTTGATGGGGATGTGCCTTGGGTGGATCTCTACCAATTTCTTCAAATGGTTGTGCTCTATTGATTTTTGAAATTTTTATGATTTTTTTGTTCTTTTTTGGGGGCAAACCTTAAAAACTCATCGCCTCTGAAACCGCTCACCCAATTGCTTTGATATCGTACATAGACACTCCCAGGGACACTTTGTTCCCAAATTGTTCACCAGGGGGCGCTGCATTTTTTTTCTAATTTTTTAAGGATTGTTTTGTATGATTTTGCTATTTTTCACTTGTTCTCAGAACCGTCACTCAGATTAAGCTGAAATGTGATGGATATGTTGTTGTGGAAGGGTCAAACAAAGTTGTTTACTAGGTGGCACTGCTTTGGATTCCTGGTTATTAAGGATTTTCAATTCGGGTACTTATCGGTCAATGCAGCTTTAGTATTTATTACTATGTAAGTCAATGGGCATTCTAATGCTAATTCACAGGACAACTGAGACGAAATTTACTGTTTACTTGATAACTTGAGATCTGTTTTGACTTAGTACCGTGATGCTGCACATGTTAATGTTTCTGTATGAAGGTCATGCTTAGACAGTACATGAATGACCTTGACCTCATTTCTGGGGTCACAGTGCAACATACATGAATTTTACTCTTCATTATAGTTTGAGAACTACTTGAACCTTGATGTTGCACATGTTAGTGTTCTTCTATATAAGTCGGACTTACTCAGAACATGGGTGACCTTGATCCTTTCCCAAGTTCACAGAGCTGCAAGTGTGATGAATGTCTAGGTCAGCTGAGCATGGGCTGTTCACACAGCCGTCTTGTTTCTCTTTTGACTTCTCCAAAACCAGAGGCTGGATTTACTTCAAACTGGGTGGGGATATACCTTGGGTGGGTCTGTACCAAATTTATTAAGGACACATTAAAACACCATAGGTCACTTTCGTTGGTCTGCAAGCACTTTAGATGCCTTGCCAGAGCTCCCAAAAAATTTCTGTGTGTCCAGTGCTGATCCATGCTGCTGCAATGGCTGTCCTAGATGTCCTGTGGCATGTCACACTCCTTGTGGCAGTAATGCATACTAGCGAGCATGCTCAACAAGTTTCCTACTGTGACGCCCATTATTGATGGACGCATTTTTATGCCCCCACCAGGGGTGGCATATAGATTTGCCCTTGTCTGTCTGTCCGACATTAAAATTGTCACATTTGTGTCGCGCATATCTCCAAAAGCATTTGAGGTACAACCATGAAACTTGGTGGAAACATCTATCACTATGTGAAGGCGTGCAGCTGGGGTTTTGTTTGTCTCTTGGGTTAATTATACAGTCTTAATTAATCAGTAATTAACTTAGGGAAAATGTTGATTGGACATTAGACTTGTCACATTTGTGTCACATATATCTCAAAAAGTATGTGAAGTTCAACCACGAAACTTTGTGGAAACATCTATCAATATATGAAAGTGTGCATCTGGGGTTTTGTTAGTCTCTTGAATTAATTATAGAGTGTTAATAAATCATTAATTAACTTAGAGAAAATGTTGATTTGATGTTAGGCTTGTCAGATTTGTGTCACATGTATCTTAAAAAGTACTAGAGGTAAACCTATGAAACTATGTGGGAACATAAATCAACATACAAAGATGTGCACTTGGGGTTTTGTTTGCCTCTTGGATTCATTATCCCACGTTAATTTATCATTAATTAATGAAAATGTTGATTCAAGGTTGGGCTTGTCAGATTTCTGTCATGCATATCTCAAGAAGTTTTTTATATACAGCTATGAAACTTGATAGAATAATTAATCAATATATGCCATGTGTGGCTTATAATGTATTTCAGGTATAGCCATGAAATTTGATAGGAATATCATTCAGTTAGTGTAAGTGGGTGTATTAATTTGATTTTGTAGTTATTTGGTATATTTTATGTTTCAGTTTTCTTGGTGTGTCTTTTATTGTATATTTTTTAATTTCCTGGATTAATGCCAATTAATGATGCCATATAATGACTACTGCAGACATATCCAGACTTTGAACATCCAACCGTACAGTGTTCTGCAAGTCCTCCTTGACTGGTGTACCTCCTACAGACAAAGTGTGTACAACAAAAATGTGCCTTAACCAAAGCCCAGCCACCTCTTTGTAACAGGTGGAGCTGGCACTGGGAAATCTCAATTAATAACTGCACTTTATCAAACTATACAATTACTTTAACGCAGAGAAGGTGACAATCCAGAATGTCCCAAAGTGTTGCTGTTAGCTGTGACCGGCACAGCTGCATTCAACATTGATGGTGTAACCATCATACATGTAGGACTTTTCTTAATGTTGGAAACAGCATGAATACCAAGCTCAGAAAAGTCTCTGATGAGAAGAGAAATACATCGAGAATGAAATTAAGCCAGCTCCAATTCATCATTATTGATGAAATATCAATGGTAGGCAGTGACTTCTTTGTGTAGATACACAATAGACTCACAGAAATATTTGGAACTCTTGACGTATTTGGTGGTATTTCCATCATTGCAGTAGGGGGCATGTATCAGATTCCAGCTGCTTCTCAAAAATGTATATTTCAACCTCCTAGGGATCCAATGGCAGCATTAGCACCATCATTATGGTGTACATACTTGTCTTTTATGGAACTAACAGAAATTATGAGGCAAGCAGATGATGTGCCATTTTCAGAATTGTTGAACTGGTTAAGAACAGGATCACATACCCAACAGGACATTGAGACACTGAAATCTTGTATTGTCAACGAGGATGACCCTGCTGTTGACAGTTATCCACATGTTTTTGCAGCAAATCAAAAGGTCAACACGATTACAAGTTGCAAAAGCTCTTAATAAGCTACCAGGCAACAAAGTGACCCTTATTGCTGTTGATAGAAAGCCATCTTAAGCCATTATTAAAAATACTACTGATATTTGAACATATATGACACTTGACAACAATTAGATCTTTGTGATTTTAGGGCCCGGACAGAACTGTTTTTTTGATAAATAATTTTTTCCATCAACTATTTGATTTTGGAATCGACTGTCTCTGGATATTCGAAACTTGGCATCTATCTAGATTTTTAAATTGAAGATAGCTGAATAAATAATATGTCCCACTAAGTTTCCAGAATTGTATAACATTGGAAATAGAGCTTTAGCTGTCCAACACACGTGCCTGCGCTTAGATGCTAGTCCTTTAAATTCGCATCTTTTTACGATTTGAGTAAAGGACACTCCTGAATGCTCCTGTGGTTCACCACGAGAGGATACTTGGCAATTCTTCTTCTCATGTCCAAAGCTTACAGTACCACATTCCCAGTTACATACCAAAATTACCCCTTTTGCTTCTGTCACTTTACATACTTTGCTATACGGCTCGCCGCAATGTTCATTTTCGGAAAACACTATCATTTTTTGGGCTGTACACATGCCACCGGGTGCTTCAGTACTTTGGGTATTGGCTGATTTTGTTCAGTGTACCTAGCCTGTGCATGATGGCGGCAGCGCTGCATTTCCATGATGTGACGGGGGATCCAAGGGTTCTTTATTCCTTTGCTGCAGTTGGGTGCGCTCAGCTCTGTAGCCTGCCCTTCAGCACTCAGGAGTTGACTTATGTTACTGCATTGTCAGTGAAGAGTTCACATGAACATACTGTCAAGTTAAAGACCTTAGTATGAATAAACCGTCAATGTAAGGACGGAGATATATGTACAACTTGTCATTTGAGCAAAGTCATAGCAGTCACTTGTACAGGTTACATGGGTTAAATCATATTACTGGCGCAGCCCCGCTGTCTGTCTTGTCTGGGTGTTGTCATCTGCAGCATGTTCCCGACTTTACGTACGTCTCGTGCTGTCCTGTCCATACTTTTCTTTTTCTCTCTCGAGGGATTAGTATAGGGCTGAGCCGTCTTTTCCCAATCGTTAAATTTTTGTTTGTAACAAGAACAATGTGCTTTAGTTGAATAAAATATGTTTAAACTAAAGCCATCTTCATTGAAAGACTTTACACTATCTCACAATGAACGTTATACTGGGGGATTACTTCAAAGTGTGACAATACCAATTGGTGCACGAGTTGTACTGATACCTGATGTGGATGTTTCAGATCCCCTTGCCAATGGATCACAAGGAATAGTTACTGACATAGGTATATACTCCTATATCAGGGGTAGGAGAAGTATGAAGGTAGTTGACCTTGACCTTATTTCCAAGGTCACAGGGGTACTATAGTAAGTTTTGGTTTCCACACAATAACTAGGAAAGTTTTTATGATTGAAAAGACCTGTATATTGCACAGGATTATGGTCCTTATCCAGGGCTAGATCAAGTTTGTAGATGGGTGACCGTGGCTAAAATTCAGAAGTCACAAGGTCATTTAGTGAACTTGGTTTCTGCATTATAACTCACAATCTAAGTTATGACTTCAATATTGCACATGGTAATGGTCCTCAATTAGGGCTTGGTTAGGGTATATGGTAAAAGCCGGAACGAAACTGCTGGAACCATTCGTTCTTACTTCGGAACGGGCTCATCCTTATAGTATACGCATTTCTCCAGCTTCTTTCACCTTCCTAAATCTAGTTGACACTTTTATCTTTCTTGACTGGAAATATTATCAGCTGGGAATAAGTATTGTATGAATTATTGCGGTAAACACACCCGGGACTGATCGTCGGGAATCATGTCGCACACCATAATTTTTTTTTTCATTAAATTCCTTTTACTGTATTACCAAATTAAGAATTATGCTCATGATTTGCAAAAATAAATTAAAAAAAAAAAACTAAAAAAAAAAAAAAAAATTAATGCCAGTGATTAAATAGATAAATAAATTGGATGAGGAGATGAGATGTACGGAAATTAACTCAAACATTAACAAGTGAAAATAGTAACATGTCAGCATGGTATACTATTTCAATACCATTTGAACCACATGGCTTCTTAATTCACTGAAAATATTAAGTTAAAGTCATATTCATTCAATACATTATTAATTTTCAATGTACTCCTAATTATCTCATTACAATGTTTGATTCATGTATAAAAGCATATCCAACATTAGCAACTGATGAGGAGATGAGATGTACAGAAATTAACTCAAACATTAACAAGTGAAAAAAGTAACATGTCAGTATGGTATACTATTTCAATACCATTTGAACCGCATGGCTTCTTAATTCACTAAAAATATTAAGTTAAAGTCATTTTTATTTTCAATACATCATTAATTTTCTATGTACTCCTAATTATCTCATTACAATGTTTGATTCATGTATAAAAGCATATCCAACATTAGCAACTGAAACAAACCATATATATATATATATATATATATATATATATATATATATATATATATATATATATATATATATATATATATATATATATATATATATGTATATATATAGATGTTTCAATTGCGTGTAATAAAATTGATTGTTGTAAATTGGCAATTTAGTAATGGAATACTTTTGAAACACACATCCACTGTTGAATTCTTATTGTGTATAACTTGCAAAATTAAAATTCAGTCAAAAATGTTTGTGTTTGTGCAGTCATTTTCAAGATGGCAATAGTTTCCTGTTGACATTGAATCATTGTTATTGATGAAATGCAAAGGATCTTGCTAACACACACACACACACACACACACACACACACACACACACACACACACACACACACACACACACACACACACTTAGTTGAAATTACATTCTATTTTTAAGTTCTTTTCACTACTGCACAAATATTAATGTTTTGCTTGGAGGCAAGCGATAATTAGGATAATATTTTAGGTGCAGTTGTGTGGGTGGCAAGCAACAACCCTAACACTGGATATACTAGCCACTCCCCCTTGACAGCAAACCATTACGTCTGCCATGTTGTTTGGCCTCACGTTCCGACAATCGGTTCCGGGTGTGTTTACCTCAATAATTCCTACAATACTTATTTATTTCCAGGCAAAAAAGATAAAAGTGTCAATTAGGTCTAGGAAGGTGAAAGAGGCCGGAGAAATGTGTATACTATAAGGTTGAGCCCGTTCCAACCTTGACCCCCCGGAACGAGGTCGGAACGAGTGGTTCTGGCAGTTCCATTCTGGCTTTTACCATATACCCTTGGTTAGCTTAGAAGAAGGATGACATTGACTAAATTCCCATGGTCACCACCTTGAATCCCATGAGTGAACTTGGTTTCCACACCATAATTGAAGATGTTTTTGACCTAGGGCTTTCATATTGCACAGGAATATAGCCTTGTATAAGAGCTAGGTGAAGTTTTTAAATGGGTGACCTAGAGTCAATTCCCAAGGTCACAGAGCCACATTACTGTATTGCAATCTGCTTAAAAACAGCAGAATTTTTTAAGCCAGAGCTTTTATTTTGCAGATGTTTGTAGTCTTCTATTAGGGCTAGATCAGCTTCAAAGAAGGGTGACCTTGACATAATTTCCGAAGTAACGAGGCCCCTTTAGTGAATTTGGTTTCTGCATCCACTTCCCAAGGTCATGAGTGCCCCCTTTAGTATTGTCAGCATGGTAATGAGGGCAAACATAATGACTGCAGGTGGGCATTTATGTTTTACAAACATATCATGTTTTACAAATGTTTCGAACAATGGACAATTTAAATTTCCCTTGGTCAGTGGTTCCTGTACTTGATAATTTAGCTTTCTGCGTTAATTTTATTAATGGTAGAAAGATTGTGATCAGTCCCAGTAGAGCACCTGGATTTTAAGTGCATGGCACATATATTATCCATAAAGATTTTTGAACCAGGATAAATAAAGATGTAGAATATAATTTAATGTTTATATATTGATACATAATGCTCTGTGCAGTCACACTTTTGAAGTATACAGCCTGGTTGCATCTAGCAAGCTGCTCGGAATGGCTCAGGAGCTGTACATGTTTTTTGTTAAAACAACTTGTTGCTAACACATTCTCACTGATTTCTCATCTTACCTAGATTTACTTATAATCAACCTGATAATGAAAATTCCCTTCAACAGGCTTTCGTTATCAGCTGCAAGTGAATATGGACGTGTTATTCTAACTAAGAACACACACAATCAATAAATTTGAGGACTTCAAGTTAAGAGTGAATAGTAGTATTTGAGTTCCATAGCCTAAAACTGAATGTGTGCTGCTGTCCAAAATTTGAATCATTTATTTTCAAACTAGGGAAATACATTAAATATAATGTTAGATACTGTCAGAAAGAAACTGCGGAACTTTGAAGCGTCACTTACGCAAGCATTTCCTCACCACTTTGCCCTGTCTAATGATTCAGTGCTGGAGTGTGAAACACATCTTATCAACCCCTATTCAAATGCATGACGTGTGAAATACGGCTAGCGTGCTCCATTACTTGTTGTGAGTAGCCCAAGCCTATCACCTGAGCATGAGAAATGCCTCTTTTCTGCTGAAGTACTTGATGCGAGTTGCTTAACTCATTCCATACCAGTCTCTGATATTTATGTATATTTACCAAGATTTAATACGACAATTGCATATTTAAATTCTTCATGAAAAGAGCTTTCGTTCAAGTACCAACATGCCTATCATCTCTTAAGTCAGTGGTTCTGGCACTGCCTGGCAAGTCATGCTGCAGCTGCCACAACTGACCACTGCTTCACCTTATTTTTGTCAAAGATGCATCTTATGATGGACCAGGCTCCTTTTTAAAACCAACTTCCTCTTTGTATTCATAAACTTTTTATGAAACTTTAAAGTATTTATGTTGAAGGCTGTCTGAGTGGTGCAGAAAGGGACGTTACCATAGTATCTCAACAGGGATCAAAAGCAGCGTCACCAAATTTTTGCCAGAGATGCACATTATAGTGGACCACATTCCTATCGAAAACCAGCTTCCTCTTGTTAATTTTAAAGTTGTTACGAAACTTTTCAAGTATTTATTTGATAGTCATCAGAGTGACGCACAGTACAGTGGTCTCTGTCACCAGAACTTGCCCCAAGAACACATCCAAAAATTGCTCTTTCAGTTATATATATAGAGAGAGAGCTTTATTTTTAGAGGGCAACTCAGTTAGTATAGCAGAATACTAATCTTCCCTGAGGCCCTCTTAAAGACAAATACAGTACAGTACACATGATACATTTTGTTATACAATAAAATATGGGCTTTGAGAGTATTTAAGATATAATGACAGTGCATGTACTCATTATCACATAATGAAATAATGTATCTTGTACAGTTCCTTTTAAATGACAACAACGTAGCAGATTTTGTTACTTCGTTAGGTAGCCTATTCCAAGCTGTGGCTCCATCATAACTGAAAGTCATTTTTTGATACCCAGTTTTGGGATGAGAAATGCAGAGTTTATCACAATTAGTTGATCTTAAATTCACAGAGTGTACATCTTTAACATAATGGAACATCTTTGAGAGATAGTCTGGTGCCATACCATTCAAAGCCTTGAACACAAGTAGAGATTTCCTATAAAAAATTCTTTCCCCAATTGTCATCCAATGGAGCTTTTTAACTATCTTTGCATAACTCTGAAATTCATTGTTATTCACTACTAAATAGGCAGCCTGTTTGTGGAGACACTGAACTTTTCTTAGCAAAGACTTTTTGCAATTACCCCAAATGCTACAGCAGTTGTCTATATGTGGCAAAAGTAGGCACTTACAAACATTTTTCTTACATAGAACGGTATGAAATGTCGTATTTTCCTCAGGATATTTAGACTAATTGCAACCTTCTTACAAATATTACAAACTTGTGCATCCCAAGTCAAAAAAAAAATGTTTATACATAGACCAAGAATTTTTTGCTTGCTCACATTTTCCAGCAAGGCGTCTTCTAAATAAATTTAATAAAATATCATCATCCAATGCTGCAGCTCTTCTTTTTGAAGATAATAACATAGTTTTTGTTTTATTTTGATTTGCAAGTAATCTCTTGTTTTGACACCACATTCCAGCTGTATTTGCTTTGGCATTTAACCTTTCTTCAATATCTTTTATACAAGAACCAACTACATGAAAAGTTGTATCATCCGCATACATATTAATCTCTCCCTCACCTAGGTACAATGGGAGGTCATTGATGAATATAAGAAAGAAAAGGGGCCCTAGTATTGAGCTCTGAGGAACTCCATATACCACCTTTTTGGGCTTAGACATCACTTTCTTAATACACATTGCTTGATATCTATCAGTAAGATAAGACTTAAACCATAAATTTATATGCCATATCAGAACATACATAAACCTTTAGTTTTTCCAGAAGAAGATGATGATCAACTAAATCAAAAGCTTTTTGTAAATCAAGTAGAACTGTCCCCACCATCTGACCATCATCTAAAGCTTTGTATCACAAATCTAGTAATTTGTTTAAACTCATCTCATAGACAACAATATGGAAATTATATGTAAAGTATCCTACTGTGAAGTATCAAAAAAAGAAAAAAAATGCTGAATTGAGGAAAAAACGAGTGCAGGTGCCGAGGGTGATCTATTCTCTGAAGGCTATTTTTATAATGAGCCTGGGTTATGTTGATCTGAGGCAGTGATGACAGACATCATTATGGAGAGTTTCAGTTATTTTTCCAGTCACAAGTAAGAATATAAAGGTTAACTTAATTTGAAAATATTATATTTCAGGGAAATACTGCTTTTCCAGCAGGAAATGATATAGGTCTTGTCTTTAGATAGAAGAAATACTTCGGTCAGTGCTTTGAAAAAAAAGTGTTAGTGCTTATTGCTCGGTTGAAAATCTATGAAATGAATATACTTTGTCCCAGGCAGTATTATGAAAACACCCTGGCACATAACACATAAATCTTGGCATTTTACAGGGTATTTTAGCCTAAGTCACATTGTGCCATATAGTTTTACAGTGCTGCCTCTTTATAACACTGATGTTGGGGACCACAGGGTATACTGTGTTATAGCAAAACCACCTTATGACAGAAGCACTTTAATCATAGAAGTACAGTAAAACCTCCCTAAAGTGGGCACCCTTGGGACTGGAGCAAAATGCCCACTTTAGGGAGGTGCCCATTTTACAGAGGGTCAGCCATTTTGGGTTCTCTGGATGAGCAACAAAGATAAGGGAGAGGGTATACATATGCATGCATACACACATATACTGATACATGTATCTTCATCCCACATGAAATAAATGAGAAAAGCAGTTTTTTCAACAGTTTGCCTTTATTTCTTGACATAAAAATTAATTAAATATCAACTACATGTACTATGTAGAAAAATAAAGTCCTGAACAGGTCCCAACTCAATGATTACCAGCAGGCACATCAAAGTGTCAAACTGCAAGGTTGAGCAAATCACTGAGCTGACACTCATCCATACACCAACTTGCTTTCCAGTGAAGTCAATTGTTCTCTCCACTTTGATATCTAAATCCTATGGTTAATCCGCAAAGCTGTCAAAAGTCATTGTGCACTAAAACAACTGTTATGCTTTGATGCTTTGTTGATGCTGGCCTATACATGTACTCTACTGTGTTATAAATAAGAAGGGATCACATTAGGTGATGAGCAATGATAGAAAATGACACTTGAAAAATTGAAAGTTAACGGTGGCAAGTCCTGATGCAAAATATAACACTTTTACAAAGTAAAATGTTTGCTGAACAAAATAATAGTGCCCACTTTAACAGATTTTGGTACATGTTTAGGGTGCCCAATGCCCAGATTAGGGAGTTGCCCACTTTAGACAGGTGGCTTTATAATGTAGTCAATAGGAAAAATGAAACAGACCGAAGAAAAGTGACCACTGTAAGGAGGGGCCCACTTTGGAGAGGTGCCCACATACAGAGGTTTTACTGTAATGGGAAAACTGTTTCAGTGGGAGCCATGGTACCCACCATGTTATATCAGAAACCTACTTGTAATGAGGGTGTTATAAAGAGGGTGCACTGTACATGCACTGACTGGAAATATGGCAGTCAAGTGCTCCCTCTTTATAATGCTGGTGTTGGGGTCCACAGGGTATACCGTGTTATAGCCAAACCACCTTATAACAAGCAGGGACTTTTAACATAGAAGTAATGGGAAAACTATTTCAGTGGGAGCCATAGTACCCACCATGTCATATGAGAAACTGCCTTGCAATGAGGGGTGTTTTAAAGAGGGAGCGCTCATAATCCCATATGTGAGGGCTTGTGAGAACCCGCTATCAAGGTATTTATCACTTAATGCTTGTACAGGTATTTCAATTGATTGCTATGCAACTCAAAAGTATAGAAAAAGTATAGACCCATATCTTTTACATGGATTGCGAAGCAGGCCAAGCCTATATTAATCACTCTCCATGGCTCAGATCGTGGCGTATACTTCCTACCTACATGCTATGCAACTCAATGGGGGTTGCAATCATATGTTACATTTTTTACCTTCAAACCATTGGCTGGATTCACTTCAAACTTGGTGGGCATATGCCATAGGTGGGTCTGTACCGAATTTGTTGAAATGGTCACACTCCAGTGATTTTTTTTTTTTAGCAAAATCGTAAAATATCATCTTCTCCAAAAGTGGGTAGCCAATACTTTAAAATCACATAGGGACACTTCTGGGCAGGAGGGTTTTCTTCTGTGAAGTTCAGACACACACCACATAGATGAACTTGACCCAAGCCCAAGGTTTCAGAGCCACTAGTAATACACATTTCTAGGTTAGCTGAGTGTGAACAGCCCTCTGTTTGGTTTTTCTTTTTTTTTTCTTTGAAATGGATATTATTAATGAATGATCTAAAACTTGATAACTTTTGCAACATTCATCATATTTGCATTTTAATGCCAATAATAATTAAAGGCAACAACAGCCACAATTATGTTGTTATTAAAGTCACAGTGCTGATGTGAAATGGAATCAAACAGAAAGTTACATAACACAAACTAAACAATGTTCAATTGTGATAAAAACCTATGGGTCTGTGTTTGTTAAAAGTTAACCCTTAAAGTGCTAACCACAGCTATAGTCATTTTTTGATTACCATTTAATATATACGGTAATGCTTAAAAGATTCAAATTCCTCATGAAGATAGCTTTCATTCAAATACCAGAAAGCATAGTCCAAAGCAAAAAGTAGTCTTAGTCAACAGCTTTCCTCTGGACACAATGGGTGCAAAGTGTCCTGAGGAAAGCTGTTGACTCAATCTTATATCAGCACTTTAAGGTTTAAGGATAACAGTTGTCTCTTTTCAGGGCAATTGTCAATGCACAGGCACCTGAAGCCAGCTCTGCAACATGCTAACAAACCCCGTGGCATTCCAGTCCAAGGCAAACTAAAACAGGCGGAAAGTAGTAAACTTTGCAGTATCCTGAAACCTACAAGCCAGGGAAATGTCTGTGGGCTCCCAGTCAGTGGTACAATTACCAGTGTCAAGTTGTGTGCTGATGAAACTGCTGGTTTTATCTCTAAGGACAATAGGCCAACCACAACTTCCTGCATCACCCACCCAATACCAATGCTAGTATCAGTCTCATCCCAGGATCCTTATGGTCAGGTGAATCCCGATGGAAACCTACATCATTATGTCATTTCTTCTGGAGGCATAGAGTATCGAGGACAGCTGAAAGAAGATGCTAAGTCCAAAGGGGATGAAACAAGACCTCTTGGTATACATGCAGCAGAAACCAAAGGAACAAATGTGTGCACACTCTCCTTCAATGTCAAGGAACTAATAGCAACAGCCAAAATGCATGCTCCAACTCTGCCAGTTGTCAGTGAGCCCCATGAGCAGTGTGTTGATGCTGGCACCGCTGTGAAGTTTTTCCCGAAAATTTCTTCCAGCGAGTGCCAAAATCCAGGGCTGCAAGGCAGGGTCCCAGAGACAGAGAGTTCTAATGTGGCCAGATATTGCTCCTTGATGAACAACACAGGGCTGGACATTTCTACCATGCTTGAGGGTGAGGCCAGTACTCTGCCTATTACTAATGCAGCAACTCTCCTTAACTTGAACTGCAGTCCTATTGTCTCTGCTGGCACGAAAGTCCTCTCTGGTGCAGCATCTCTAGAGCCCTCAGGTAAAGGTACTCACTTGCAGATTTAGGAAACAGCAGAAATGCCAGTTATTTCTAACATAAATGGAGTTCTTTTATTTCGAGCTTAAGCAATATCAGTTGTGAATTGATTTTAACAGACAGCGCTGTCCAGCTGAAAATCTCTGTAGCAAAGTTTTCTTTACTTGTAGCATTTTTTCCACTTCTTCACATAAGAAACATTTATTTTAAAGAAAAATTCTGTAGTAATTGTGAAGAGCATTGTAGCAAAATTTTGCTACAGTGCTCCAGTTAGACAGCCCGGTCAGAGCATGGCTAGTGACAGCAGCTGTCACATTGTTTTGTGGTACTCTGGACCTGCAACATGTCTTCTGTTAGTGCTATGAGGGGCAAGTCAGATGTACCTAACTGCATGGTGGCAGCACCTACTTCCTCTTTCAAGTTGTATGTTCTGATCAGTGAATGAAGGTGGATTTTGTTTATGGCCTGGGAGATAGTTACATGCAGTGCCACCTACATGTGACCTGCTCCAATGTTGGAACAAAGTTTGTCTTATATAAATATGTGTTTATAATTTTGCTTTTTTAAAGTCCTGAAACTGTTTTTTTTTTTAATTAGATTTTGGGATAAGTCTTTAGGTGAAAAAGTAAAACAGATGTGCTGATTTTAATTCTACCACTTCTTATTTGCATGACCTCTTGCAAGACAAATTCAATAGCAAAAAATGAGTTTAGAAGTAAAATATTAGATGTAGACCGTTGAAGCTAAACAGAACAGCACCTCTTTAACTACTGTATTCCTTCCAGTGAATGTCCTGTGTGCTTACCAAATTACAGTAAAGTGATTAATTTATTGGAAATCAACAAGATAAACCAAACGCCAGTCACAAATTGGAAATTCTTTGCCTATAGACCCCTAAACACTTTATTTAAGCATTTATAAATGTAGTAAGTATGTTGCTTTACTTACAGTATCCAGCCCTTGCAACCACTATGGCCAGTTGCTAGACATCATCCACTCCATGGCTATGGATGTTAGGCCACTACTGTGTGCCTCCAGCAAAACACTTGGGGAGAGACTACGCCGAAGTAAGCAATGAAATCGGGTGGGGACTTCTCTTGGAGGGAAAGGTCCAAAATACAAATTGTTGCCAAAGTTGAAGTGTTACTGTGCTAATTGCAGCAAAAGCTATGCTTATCGCAATGATTTTCCAGGAGTAGAAAAATATTGTTCTGGTCAACAGCTTTCATTGGTATGCTTTGGGCATATTGTACCCGAGGAAAGCTGTTGACTATGCTTATCTCAATGATTTTAATGATTCCAGATATACCTTCCTTGTGAAAGCCCCTGTCATTTAACTACCAGCGTGCCTGCAGTTCCAGGAGCAGATAAATATTGTTCTGGTCAACAGCTTTCATTGGTATGCTGTCGGCACATTGTACCCAAGGAAAGCTGTTGACTTGGTCACTATGCTAGCATTGAAAGGGTCAATATATCGTCAAACAGTATATACATTGTATCTGTTTTGTTGGACCAGGATTATCATGTTGTGAGCAGATGAAGCTCCTTGTTTGTTCCAGGCTATCACGTAGTAGAGAATACATGGAGCCCACTCTGTTCAATGGGAAACTGAACATAGAGGCTTGATGATTGCTCAGTAGGCACAGAGGTTAATACTCACCAAAGTTGGGAAAAAAATATATTTGTGCTTTGATTTTTGATCCTGTACTTCATTACAAGCATTAGCACTTTTAGCATTTGGTTTCGGAATCAATCGTGTAGTGACCCCTTTCTTCAATGGATCACACAGGTCAGCAATGTCTTAAGCTCAGCAGAGCTTATTGGATGGGTTTGTGTCCATTATCTGCCTGTCCATCATCTGTTGTTGGCAAACAGTTGTAAACATTTTTGCTGGACGTCGGTCAGATCTTCTTCAAACTTGGCGGGATCAACCTCAGTGAGTGTCTACCAAGTTGGCTCAAGTGATCACACTCCAGTGATTTTTTTTTTTTTTGAAAAAACGTTTGAAAAATATGTTCCAAAACAGCTTGGCTAATTTCTTTGAAATTGCAACGGGAGACTTCCGGGTAAAAGGGCAAGAGTTACGCAGTATATGGGTGCCCTTAACCCCATTCTCAAAGTCACAGGATCAGTTACTGAATTTTACTGTTTACTTCATCACTTGAGAATTATTTGAATGAAGAATTTGATGCTGCTGGTCCTCGATGTGGACCTGATTTGGACAGTGCATGAGTGACCTTGACTTCATTCCCAAGGTCACAGAATTTTACTGTTCACTTGACAACTTGAAAACTATTTGATCTAGGACTGGTTTGAGCTAGGATTTTAACCATTGAGTCAGTACTTTGATATTTGTGCCTGACAGTCTTCAAGAAAAGTGACCTTGACCAAACCAAAGGTGGTCACAGGACCACTTCATTTTGTGCATGCAAGGTCAGCAGAGCACATGACTGTCACAGTCCTGCTCTTTATATAAATATGTTGATTTGTTTTAGTGATGGCCATCCAGTTTGACTTTTCAGGTCACGTTTGGTCTGCATCATGCATATAGCAGTCAAATGTATTGTGCCAAACATGATACAAAAATTGGCAATAAAAATTGGCGAGGTTAGAGCGTAAGGGCAAGTGGAAAAAAGTCGAATAACCTGCAAATTGACCTACATAGGAATTAGTACTCAAAACATAGACATTGAAAATTCTTGCAACCCTCGTGAATGTCTCAGCACAACTGAGGTTAAGACCATCAAGCTTTCAAAAGTGGAGTAAATTCCGTGAACTCCTGCAAAGTGCTGATGAGCACTTTGCAGGACTTCACCCTTTGCTGGCTTTGACCTCTTTTTCAAGGTCACAGGTATCAATGCAGTAAGTCCCTGTATTATATTTACATACATCACACAATCTTTGTACTTCTCCAAAACAGGACATTAAAATTTTAAGTAAATTTAACATTTGATACATACTTCATGCAGGTGTTTAACGCCAGGGGGCCCAAATAGACAATCTTATCTGTCACACCAGAGAAGTTACAACTTGGGTTTACAGGAAGTACATCATAATACTGCACCATTAATAGCACCACTTTGGATCAAAATTTCTATACTTTTGATAACCCAATTTTGAGGAGAAGTACAATGGTTCAAACAGCCGTAAAACAACTGTTTGTTTCTTTTTACAGAGATCTGCCTGGCAGAAGAAAAAGTGTCTGCATGCAAGAGACAGGTGTTCCATCTGGGGCGGGCTGTACCCGTCACTATGCCTCCACAACCAGCTGACCTCAACCTCCAAACCTCCACATCAGCGTCGAACATCTCGTCAGAATTGGCTTACCATTTACTGTCCCCTCTTCCACCACCCAGCTCCCCTGCCCCTGTATTTTCCCCCTAGAATTATATGTAGTTTCCATTCCTGGTTTAACACAGGGATCTGTCGACATCATCAGGCCTACATACATGTAGAAGGATATGTGGCTTTGAAAGTTGAAAATGACTGAGCAATTAGAGTTTTCACTTTGTTTGCAACACTATACAGGGAAAATGAAAACTTAGTTTATTTTTGGATGTCCTTTTGATTTTGTTTTTGTATAAGTATGTGTATTCAGAGAGAATCACTGTTATATTTCTACATGTATATTGAAAATTGGTTATATTTATACATGTGTATAGAGAATCGCTGTTCCGTTAATCTGGGGGAAAAATAGAGTAGTTTAGGACCCCAGATGGCAGCACCTGATGGCGTTCCTTTGCATAAATTTGCCTATATGACAGGCCAAAACTTCAAAAGATTTGTTTTTATGCAAATCAGTAAAACTATGCAAATGATCACCGTCAAGTGCTGCCCTCTGGGGTCCTAAATGGGTCTATTGCCTGTTGAGCAGACCAAAGTCTGTGCCTCTATGTTTAGTACCTCACACAAGGTTGAGGGGTTAAAACGTAATAGTTTTGTCTCTTTAAAATGATGATGAAGTTGTAGTTTTGGTCAGTTCAACTAACTGACTGTCATAATAGGTAAAAGGTTACCTTTGACAGGTACAAATATGTTAAGGCTACATGTTTAAGTTCAAAGACAAGATACAAGGTCTCTAACCTCAGGACTTCTGTATAAAGATTTCTTAAACATATCTATACAGCTGTACCACATGTTAACGATGCTAAAATGCAAACTTCTATGCATTTCTATCAGAAGTGTGACAAATATGCAGATATGTAAACTTGGGGTTATAAAGTCAATTAAATATAAAATAGTGAAAACAGCTTTTAAATTTTTGCTCTTTTCCTTACTTCCTGTCAAACTCAGTGGTCTTGCCTATACCACTTGATTACCATGACATCTTTGTCTTTTTTTTTTTTTTTTTCCAAACATTAGCATCCCAAAATATAATGTGCAGAATAATCCATGAAAAACAAGACATAGAATGTGAAGAAGTTACCCCATGTTTCTTCTGATCTCTTGTCAAATTTTGACAGTTTAGATTTAACCCTTTCAGTGCCAAATGTTTGAATGTGTCATGGTGCTCGATGCGCGTGGAGAAAAGCTGATGACCTGGAATATTTTCTCTGGAACTAGAGGCATGGTGGTACTTGAATGAAAGGTCCTTTTATGAGGAATACGAATCCGAATCCGAGAGCCTCATGATAATTCAGATTAGTTTGACTGCAGTAGCTCGACTTTAGACATGATTGGCACTGAAACAGTTAATATACATCTCGTGTCAGGCTTTTAAACTCAATGAGGAGAGTAAAACTAAGGAGAACTAGATGTGGACTCCATGAAGTTTGACTTTTTCATTGTTGACATGATGACTAAATTAAGAATACAACTTCAGTTGTAACTAACTGTTGCGCTCTTAAGTGATTACATTGATACATTCTAATGTAATCCCTTGTATATGTTGAACATACTAAGTATTGTTGCTCAGTTAAAGTGAATTTGAATAAATTCTTTCATTTTTGTTAATGTGACATTGTTAAGACCTTTTTCCCTTTATTTAACTATGAATCTTACATGCATACAAATACCACAATTAGTTTAATTTTTGTTTAACATTGATGCACTGTATAACTAAAAACAAAGAGTTCCCTCATAGTATAGATGGAAAATACTGTAAGTGCATAGTGACGTTTCTACAGGACCAGTAGTACAAGTCTAATTTATGGAGACAATGAAAACTAGTTGCTCTTAAGTGAAATGGCCAATATGATAGGTGCATGTTGGCTCACACAAAAATACTTTTAAGTTTCCAGTGCAGTAGTCTCTCCTATGAGAGATCACTTACCTTTTCAGACCATGCTTACTAGATTCCCTAGAGCTATCTTTTCCATAGTACATGTATATTACTTCTTGTGAGAGATCATTTGCTTTACGTGACAGCTCTGAACCTTGGTCCAGGGGTGGGGTCACAAAGGAGGGACCAATGTATTGGCTAAATGTTTTTACTGTACAAAGGTACAGGTAAAAACCCCTATGATGGCATTAAAACATGTCCAGATGGTTGTGCTGTTGTTGTTACACAAACTACATTCTGAAATCTTATGATTGTGGAAGTTTTGGACTGCATCGTGGGAAGCTGTATTGAAAATGAACAGCCAGTGCAAAATATATACTGTTAAGATGTTTATATGAGTATCTCAAATATCTGGGACCAAAAAAAAGGAAAAAAAAAAAAAAAAAAAATCAACACAACTTTAAAAAATGCAATTTCTTTATTGATAACCATGATTATAAAGTACCTGAGACAAGACGCATACTGGCTTTCATTTTAAATTCAGTTTGCAGGGAAATTTAATCCATTCAGGGGTTAAGAAGTAACAGCCACTCATATACTGTTAGAATAATGAAAACTGCCAATGCAGGCAGAATGACCATAACAGTGAACAGTTTATTCACTAGATGGCACCACCTATTGGACAAGTACCTGGAGCCATTTGGTGGGGGTGGGCAAGGTCAGTGAAGGGAGGCTAGTCAAAATTCTATATATTAAAAATGTTTAAGACACCAAAATCTCCCCTGTCATGTCTTAATCACCAGAAAAAAAAAAAAAAAAGTTAAAATTGGATAACAATACCTTTTTACTATGTTGAAATAAAAATGGATGGTTGTTCAATTTGCATATCTAATGCGATTGTCTTTTTGCATGGAAAGCAAATGCTGTTCCATCACTATTCAGTGTTAACATTCTGCCAGTGGCTACGATATGTTTTCATTTGTATTTGTCATTTCATACAATGTCTTTATCTGACATCATGCCAGTTAGGTGGTTAACATTTTGAAATTTGAATCAATAAAATATATTTGTAACAATAATATATTTGGCAGTTCTGTTAACTATAGTTGGGGTCAATCTTACAAAGATCTCATGAAATATTGTGCTTTATGTCTCAAAAAATGACCTGAACAATCAGTATTCTGCTGTTTCAATAATTGCTTGAAATATGTGTATAGGTGTCCACCATTCACCAGAGGGCAGCACCTTTTGGTAACCCAGACATATGGCCATACAGCCGGTTCAGCAGGTGTTGAACTCGGAGAAATGAATAGGGATCATTTTGTTTTGAAACAAAAATAAAAAACTCATTTATGTAGAAGAGCCAAAATTCAAAGCCCAGGAAGTCTGATGAAAAAGATAAATAAAAAATAATATGGAAGTGTCCCTCTAAAGTGTAAACTGGCATCAGGGTAAGGTCTTGGAAATAGAATGGTTATTTACAAAATATCAGTAAATCCAGAATCTTACATGGCTGAAAGTGAGTTACTATTTTCCACACCAACAGTGAGAGAAAAATAGTTAGTCACTCTCCAGCCTTGCAAGATTTTATTTTTGTTTAATTAGGTTTTCGTTGCAAAAAAAATGCCCTGGGCCCACTTTCAATGCCGACCTGGTGTGCCATGTTTACATTCATCGTAGTTACTCAATATCACGCGTGACATATTATCAAACATCCCTCTTGTACATTTGATTTTGTCTCTCTGTTTGTGCACTAGGTCAATGATGCAGGCACATCACAATTTAGTTCTTAAGATTGTTTAGGCCATGTGATCAACAGCCAGTTACTACTTTTGAAATTCACCTGAGAAAATGATCTCGGACAGAATGAAATATAGAAACCTTTGAAAATAATATAAGAACAAGCAGAACTCCCAATTTAACTTTACAAAGCTTGTTACAAGCAGAAAATTCTGCACATTGTTAACTTTTGACAAAAATGGGTGGCTTGCTGTCTGGCCACACTGTAGGCCTATTAGTTTTGCTGCAGGAAAGGGTTTCCAGGTTAAAGGCCAATTTTCTTTGTAACACGGTAACATGCAGATGTGTAATGCTGCTTAGTTTTTCTGATCTTTCAGTGTACTGCGGTAGTCCCCGTCTCCCCTTTTTATACAACAGAAATTCATAGGACTGCCATAATATTAAAT
This sequence comes from Hermodice carunculata, assembly GCA_964020975.1. Lineage (NCBI taxonomy): Eukaryota > Metazoa > Annelida > Polychaeta > Eunicida > Amphinomidae > Hermodice > Hermodice carunculata. The sequence continues at coordinate 25,073,762 of OZ026624.1, forward strand.
AGAAAAGAAACGTTTCTAAACGAAATGAAACGTCTTACCCTATGGGATCCGTAAAGCCATACGTCCAAGACACCATGAATGCTGTACATTTACCATGGATGGACGGCCGTACATTGTGGAATTTTCAACAGCAGTTCAGCAAATTTTGAACGCTATGGGCAATCGGCAGTTTTCTGCCTTACTTGGGAGTTTTTGACTTAAATTTTGGCGTATTTCAAACTTTCTTCCAATAAAAATTTTAAAATTTATTTGTGAAGTATAAAATCCCCCACATTGCAGAGTAAATTATCCCAGTGCTTTTGCTCAACATTGCAGTCTCAAAAAAATGCCAGGACTTGCAATGATTAAAAAAATGAAAAATTTCAGTATTAACTCATTCCACACTATGGTCCCAGGCCTTGGTCTGTGGTTCTGGCATTGCCTGGCAAGTCATGCTGCAGCTGCCCTTGTGGCAGCTGCAGCATGACTTGCCAGGCAGTTCCAGATCGACGGACTTAAGACTATAGGCATGTTGGTACTTGAACGAAAGCTCTTTTCATGAATTTAAATATGCAGTTGTCATCTTAAATCTAGGTAAATATACGTAAATATCAGGGACTGGTATGGAATGAGTTAATGTTAGAAACACGCAGTGACCGGAGTGCACAGGCCCACTACGGATGGCTATTGAATTTATTGGTATAATGACAGCATGGGTTTTTGGGACTGACCAACAAAAAATAGAAAAAATATTTTTAATAGAGATAAACAAGATATATTGTTATATTGAGACGCCTCAACATTTCACTCTTTTTCCAATAACCACTTCCCTAACCCAGAAAGAGTACACTGTTGCATTGATTGTATCAGGGGTGTCCATGTGGCTATTTGAGGCTGCAAAACATAGTATAAAGCTATGTACGGAGATGTGTTTTATCTTTTTGGCTTGCACCGCCCATCCAAAAAAAATTTAAAGAATAAATAAAATACCTGTTACACTTGCTGTGGTGATTTTCTTTTTAAAATTTCAGTATATTTACAAAACAGACAGCAACAGGAATGCACAGGGAGACTAGAACTTTGCCTAATGGATTTCTGGTAGTGAAGACATGGACAAATTGCAGAGAAATAATTTTGTAAGATAAATTTTAAAATGAAACCTCCAAGCTGATGTGAAAGTGAGAGAATAAAATTAATCAAAAAGCTGGTCTCCTTTTGACACCCCCCCCCCTTATTGGGCCCTTAACTTCAGTGGAATTGCATTGAAAAAGCAACACTTCTTTGAGCATTGTAAATAACATTTTATTCATGAAGATAATTTCAAATAAATATACCGATACAACATGAATGACATTTATGATACAGATCTCTAGAAATGATGATAATTTTTACTTTGTGTGGCAGAAAGGTTCACACACACACACACACATAATTGTCTGTATAGTTCAGCTTTAAAGACGACTTTCAACATTGGGTCAGACGGATGCTGTCAGTATTATAGCTGCATAACTTCACGTTCATTACTTAGGTACCTTTACTGGACTGACCCCTTGCCATACTACATGTACTTCATAAACTAGCTATCCCTGTTTTGAAAAAAGCTGCCCCCCACCCCCCATTACCTTACGCAAAAAAAAAACAAAACAAAAAAAAACAAAAAAACATAGGATTTAAGATTCTGTCAGTCTGAAGGGAATGAATAACAGATTACAAAATGGTACATATAAATTTTCATCCCTTTCAAATTTCATATTTAATGAGATGCATGTACAGCATTCACATTTGTAATTTCTTGCCGCTGTTCTTGTCAATTCCCACCATGCTTTAACCCTTTCACCCTCAAACTGGCCAAAACCAGCTGGTGGCCAAATGTCTTCTGCTTCAGTGTTTTCAACTAACTTCAACAATAAAGAAAAACACTTTGACAATTGTAGATGACACCTAACTAGATCACGTGCCCCAGGTCAACAGCTTTCCTTGCCACTGGTTGAGTGCCCACCCACACCAAGGAAAGCTGTTGACTAAGTCTTAATTCAAGGGAAGTTTCCCAGGAAAGGGTTAAAAACCATATTAATTCTGTCCCAGGTGCCATGTTTGCATGTTATGTGAACTACATTGATTGCAGTTGATACCTGATTTATATGACCACTTTTGGACCTGCCCTAGGAGTGCTCCCTCAAAGGAGAGGGCACTGTGGTCCTACTTTGATAGAGCTTCCAATGACAGACAGCCTGGTTTGGAGTGTCACAACTTTCCTTTTTATAGACCACTTTGGATCTTCACTATGGGTGGTCTCTCTGAGTAGGTGACAGGGTCCCTGAACCCCAAAGAACTTCCCAAATCAGGGACTTCTGATGGCTGTTTCATACAACTTTTCATGATATTTTACTGACAAAGTAAGGTGGGAAAAAGCCATCGGTGTTGGATGCACAACAGTTTACTTCCAAGTGTACAGTCTTCAGTTTCCAGCCTTCCCTCATGTTATATGCTTGGTATTGATCAGTGACCACAACAGTGGAGTGCGTACATCAAAGAGAGCGCCTCAGCACGTGACAATGATACTAAACACACGTTTGAGGTGACACAGGTACAAATATTTGACCTAGCCACTCCAAAACCAATTATTGACTTTTAACGATACCTGTTTGAAATCCATTGTCTTTTCAGGGCTTGAGGCAAAGGAACTCTGGGTAACTACTGAACCTCATTCGGTGCTGAATGTTTGAAGTGCAAGAATGTCTTGTTATTTGGGCTTCTGTCACCACTTATTAATGACTTTTAGTGATACTTGTTTGTAATTCATATGTCTTTTCAGGGCTTTCAATGAGGCACAAGGACTCTGGGTAACCAATCAAGCTCATTCAGTGCTGAATTTTTGAAGTACAAAGAATGCTCATTGTTTCACCTTCTGTTCCCCCTTGATGTTAATTTCACTTGAAAAAGTGTTGTAAGTCTTGGTGTTTACTGTACAGATGCTTGCTGGCAAAAGTTCTAAACTGAAAACGTTTGCAGAGAATCTTGAAAAACAGAGAATAAAGTGGCCCCTCTTTTCAGATACTACCCTGATAAGAGACCAACTAGGCAGGTCACGGGGACTCTTTTTTTTTATAATTTTTTTTTTATAATGTTGCTGTAACTCTATTATGAGACTACCTAGTTTAACTGGCCATCTCTGGAACAGCCCTAATGATGGCCTTTTGCAGGAGAAGCCGTCATGTAAGGGAATCAACAAAAAGGTAGCGAGTCCCATCAGAATTAGCTCACATTCACAGGGACTGGTAACTCCACTGTCACGGCAGTACAGGTGACAGAAATGACTGATTTTGAAGTAAACAGATTGGACCCAGGATCAGACTGGCTCTGGTTCACAAGTTCACATGAACACATGGTAAGTTTGTGGTTTTCATGATTAACACTTTTAGCCTAATTCTATCAGCCCTTTGTTCACATTCTGAGTTCTGAATACACCCTCTCCAGCTGAATTACCCAGGTGCAGCAGTTTCACATACATGGATGCAAAATTTGTCTTTTTGATCCTTTCAAATACCAGGGTGTTACTAAATTGTATCTCGGTCAGATTTTGGTGAACAGCCCCTTGTCATATTCACACTACTAGGAAGATCACAATAACTTCCTGTATGTAACTTGAATCTGCATTTCTACATTCCTATATCTTCTACACTCTACAAGGGAACTTGGCTTTCAAACAAGGACCAAAGTTGTTTAATGGGCCCCAAGTTCAGGTTAACAACGTTCTCACGACTCAAGAATGTCGGTTACATTTGATTTAAAGCTGGGTAAGCTTCTGGAGCAGTGTATCACGCAATAAGGTTTGAATTTTCCACTGAGTTTGTTAGCCCTAGGATGCTGCACTTTCATTGGATGTGTTATTTTGTTCAGAAGGCTGGGGGAAAAGGTCATGGAAGTCCTCAGCAGCTGATTGGTCAATATCAGCCAATCCCGTGTCTTGTGACTGACTCTGTTGGTTGGTGTTTTCTAATATCTCTTGTGATTGGTCATCCAGGACTTCCTGCTTGATTTCTGTCATGGTGACTCCCATGGCTGATCTGATTGGCTGTACTGAGCTGATGTCTGATGGTGTGACCTGAAGCAAACACAATACAAATTCATGAGCTATCACATGTAACTACTTGGGGGTTGAAAAGCAGCAGATATTCATATGATCAGTAAAATGACACTCACAACCATAATGAGCAAAAATCTGATTAGACTTACAACAACGATCTAAGTAAAAAGAAAAAAAAAAACAACTTCCAAACACACACACACACACACACACACACACACAAAACAAATTTATATATGATTTTTGTTGTGAAAATGAAATGTGTGCCCTTTAATTTTTCTTTTTTTTTATGTAGTTTGACCCCTATTATGTTGGCCTTTTTTTTTTTTTTACCAAATATCACTAAGTATATAAAATATGAATAAAGACTGTAACAATGCTGTACTCAGCTGAGCTTGCATGGATAGGCTGATCCTTTCTGGCATACAGGACAGTCCTGTATATGTTTAACCCTTTCCCCCTTGAATTAAGACTGAGTCAACAGCTTTCCTCGGCATGGATTGGGCACTAAGTGCCCAACCCATGCTGAGGAAAGCTGTTGTTGCAATCGTTTCAACCATTTGAAACCCTCTGTTAACCTTTTACAAAATTGTTTTGATAACTTAGACAAGGAGCCGCTACTCAGAGAGACATGTACGGGTGAAAGGCTCCAAAACATGTTGAGTAGTTACCCGCTGAAGACCCTTTAATTTATTTGGGCTGATACAGCCTATGTCAAAATTTTACAGAGGAACATGTGCAATATGGACAATAGTAATTCCATATGTATATAGGTTAGACAGGGACAGGATAGCTTATGGAGAGTAAAGAGTTCGGACTGCGGAATAGGGTATTGACTACTAGGAAGTGGTTCTGGGCAAAAAGACACAAATACAAAACCCTTTGTCAACCTTTTGCAAACCTTTTACAACTTTTACAAACACACAGTACAACACTTTGCAACACAAAAAATGCATTTGGCTGTTAAGTTTTAGACGGGCTTAACTGTATTATTATATGGAACAAATTTCCCAGACTCATAGACTATCTGTACCAAATTACGAGGCAATAGGTCAAGAGGGGACAGAAATATAAAAAAAATAAGATACGTGGCAGCGGACGACAGGACTAAAAACTATGCATCCCCCCTACGGGGGATGCATAATCAAAGTCAAATCTCAGAAGCATGAATCTCCCTTTGCATGATATGTAGTGGAAATGTAGATATTTACTTAAAATTTGCTTAAATTGCCGTGAGATGCAGGAAATAAGGTCACAGTCATTTGTACATGGTAATCACCTTTACAAAGGCCATCATAAAGAACAAGATCCAAGTCCTATGGCAAATAGTCCTTCGCATATAATGTGGAAAAAAAAAGTCAAAAGAGTTATCCCATGGCCTTAAGAATCAGGTCATGGCTATTAAAATGTGATTCCCAATGCAGCCTTTTTGGACGGCCATTCTCATGTGCATTATCCAAGTCTTCACTGACACAATTTGAATTATCAGGTGAAAACTAATTATACAAACTGTCATGAGCAGTATTTCTGATTGGGATGCCATGATTCTGGCCAGAAAACCATCAGCCCCAAAGCGGCAAGTGGTGTCTTTACAGAGAGTCATTGAATCCCAACCAGAAACACATAGGAATGATGGTTTGTATTTATCCCATGATGTTTCTATGGAATATTCTGTTTAAGTAGACAACATACAATAGTTTTTAAGAAAAAAAAAGGGGCCAGAAATACATAGAAAAGCAATACCACCCAACACTGCCATGCGCCAATGAGTCGGTGGATTTTTCTTGAAATGTAATGTGGAGCCACAGACATCATAGCCATAACAGATACCTTTATTACCCTCCCAAGGGCCCCATTATGGGATAAATTTACTAAATGGCCCTGTGACCTTGGCAATTGTGTCAAGGTCAGCCATGTGCAGTCTCACTCTAGCCCTCAGGAAAGACTCTTATAACGCCAGATGTAAATACTACTTTGTACCGTTGTGAAGCTGGTAAATGAACACTCAAATTCAGAAAAGTGTACAGTGGCCTGTGACCCAGTGAGTCATGGAAATACAATCTACTAATATAGCACCTTGTCTCATCAGGTTTCACAGTGGCCCTTAACATGATAACATGTTCATGAGGCACTACAACCAACAGTGACAAACTCCTGTGGTATCATCAAGCATGAAATCGGTATATGACAGAAAAATATGCTCTGAGGATCAGGTTTGTGGTTCAAACTTCATGAGGACCTCCTGAGAGTAAAACTACAGATATCAATGTGATTGAGCTGGAAGTTATGCCTGTATATATTATCGTATAAAGTCCTCGGGTGTTACCAATCACAAAAGGAGGCATAGATTTTCCCAAAAAGATAATGCCAATGAAGTTCCGCTATGTTATCCCAAACCAAAACACAAGGTGCAGTGAATAAATGAGCAACATAAAACATGCTTGTAAGGGATAGACAGACAACCACTGTGCACACAGAGGTCTCTATATAATCCACCAATATGGACTTTTCAAAATCCAGTTACCGACTCTGGCCACTTAAGCATGACAATCATGCACATGACTGGTTTCATATTTACAATGTGCCTTTGTTACTAAGGTAGGTCAAGCTATCTTTACCCATATTGTGTAGTTCAATATGTATGGAAAGTTAAGGAAGGTAGCCCCCAACATCCATGGATGTTATTCCAAATACATGAATTTTCATGTATTGGAAGAACAATCTGGAACCTTACAATTATACACATACATGCCAACCTCTAGGCATGGCTACAATATAGTAGTTTTGAACATAAATCCTTGCGGTGTCATATTCCCATTCACAGTCTATGTCTACATGATGACCCACTTGCTTTATGCCCTACTTCTTGCAAAGTATTGTTCTGTGATCCTGGTGATCAGAATTGATAGCTGCATATGGAGAGGTCTGCATTCAAATGCACTGTATCCAAGATGGATGTGCAGACAACAGATGACCACCCATGCTACAATCTCTGCTGAATGACAAGGCAACTGGGTCTTAAAAACAAAACCTGCCTTCATTAATTTGGGTTCAAAATATTCATGCAAAATTTGCCAATTTTTATTTTTGAAATTTTAGATAAAATTACTGTTATTTGATTGGTTGCTGAATGACAAGGCAACTGGGTCTTAAAAACAAAGCCTGCCTTCATTAATTTGGGTTCAAAATATTCATGCAAAATTTGACAATTTTTATTTTTGAAATTTTAGATAAAATTACTGTTATTTGATTGGTTGAACGGTACCACCTTTGTCATTCAGAAATGAACTATTGCCTGCTTTAATAAAGGAGCCGGGCAATAGTTTTTGAGGCTGAAAAGACTATTGCCTGCATTCTGGTTCCCTGTATGATGCAATATTTGGACTAGAAACCATACTACATGCCTATCAAACACAGCAATGGCAGTGGTAGCAGAGTGCAGTAGATTTGTTGTTCTTAGCAACAAAGATTTTGAGAGCGTGTTGTCAGATAGACTTTTGAAGTAAACCAAGTATGGCGGCATGGCGGCAGATGCGATATCAAGTTTACACATAATTCTGTGTATCAATGCTGCTTTTTGAATTCAATTTTCTATTTCCTTGTTACATTTTACCCCAAATTTAATAAAACCAATAATGACTGTTTTATCTGGTCAATAGTCTAAATTCCAATACCCTCGAGTTGATCAAGTTTCCCAGTTGAACTATTTCCCTGGCTGATGGCCTCGGGCAATAGTTCAGCTGGGACACACGACCAACTCTTGGGTATTGAGATTTAGACTATTGTCCAGTAAAACAGTCGGTATTTGCACATTGTACAACCTCAACCTCCAGATAAATACTGTGACCACATAATGATATATAATGGCAAAAAATGTGCATAAATTATTGCCCATATTACCTGTTTGGCCAGTTCAGTGATTCCACTTGTCACCTTCTCGGCTGAAAGAATACAATTAAAAACTTCAGTTGGTCTGTTTGGTAGAGAGTGCACATTAATTTTGAGGCACTTTTCATTATACATGTATCCAGCAATAAATTACACAACTTAGGATCGATGCACCTTTGTAACACTTGTGTCCATTTACTGCAAAGTTATAGGTGACTGATATTCTGTTAATCCTCGTTTATTGCAGTCTGCAGAAAATTTATATATCAACAGATTCTTGTCATCACCTTCTTTTTCCTTTATAACTCAAGTTATGAGAGGAAAAAGAAGTTTCATAATGAATCATGAAAAACTCGTCGTAAAAAACATTCAAAATTTTTACATCGTGCCCCATACACTAAAGATGTCAGCACCAAGGCCTCCCCCCCCAAAAAAAAATAACTGTTTGTTTCCCCTAACCCAACTGACCTTTCTCTAAATCCCCTACTGACCCTGTTAGCTCACTTCTGACCAAAGAACAAAAAGACAAAAAAAAAAAACAAAAACAAAAAACAAAAAAACAAAAAAAACAAAAACAAAACAAAACAAAACACCCCCCCCCCACCCAAACCCATCTACCTACCCAAAATTGTGGAATATTTAACAAAGAAAACAAACTAACCCACCCAAATTGTCGGACTTAAAAAAAATTATGCCTACCCACCTACCTACCTACCTACCTACCCACCCACCAAAATGTTGGTCTGTTAGGGGAAACACACCAATTTTTTTTTGGGGGGGGGGGGATTATCAAACTTCACACATTTTCATACACTTGTTAAGTCCTGAAAGTTAAATACCACTATTTTGAAAACTGTGGACTGTATCATGTCCACAAGCAAAATTTAACAGACCGACAGATGTACAGACAGAAAGGCAGACATGAGAGATCATGTAAGGTCTGCGACTCATGGTCAGCAGAGCTATAAAAAAAAAAAAAAATGAAATGATAATAATAAAAACAAGCAAACAAAAAAATATTTTTTCCTTAAGAAAGCATTGACACAATAGCCAGAGGGTCATATTTACTTCCTCAAATATTTACATATTTTAATCAACAAATGGCATAGCAGAGTAAACAATGCTATTAAGAAAAACATACACACTGTACATTAGAACATAAACACCAGAGGCCCTCAGGCCTGATGCTCTACTAACCACCATCGCCTGAAAATAATTTTCTGAAATATTTTTAATCCGTGACCTTGAAAAATTAATCACGGTTAGCCATTTTATGTAATATCAAACTTCCCCATGATACACATTTGTGATACATTTGGTATCATTTGCCTGATTATTTATCAAGAATTGAATTAAATGTCCTTTTCTTCAGTGCTTAATGACCTTGAAAAATAGGTAAAGGACACTATCAGTTGAGCATGGTGACCCAAAAAGTAGGTCACGAAGTAGAGTTTTATATGCAATGAACTCAAGTGCAATTTTGATCTAGAGGCTCAATTCTCTTTGCCATTAATGTCCAAACTACACCCTACCATTAAAAAAATTACTTCTTCTAATTTAACAGGTTTGATGACCTTACAAAAATAAGTGAAGGTCACTGATCTTATATATCATATTAGCACTGGAAATGATCTATATATCCTGTAAATTTGGCATGTCTAATTCAATTATTTTTCAATAGATAGAGTTTTGTATCTCTCAAGACATTTAAGCTCTTAATTGCCAAAAAATTATAGGTGGCACCACTAGTATCAAAGGCAATCAAGATTTTGACCTCTTCTACAATACCACTACATTCCATGAAGATCCATGAAAAATTAAAGATGCTGGACTAGTCATAAGATTTTCACATTTTGACCTGTATATTACATAATGCTACAGGTGGTGCCACAACATTGATTTCAACATAGATTTTCATACCCTTGATAAGTTCTAAAAAGTTATATGGGCTGAACTGAAAAACTGTGGGGTGCAGAGCATTCACAAGTTGACCACTATGCTCAAACTGGCCATTTGACCTTGTCCTTCAACTCTAGATTAAAAAATTGTTCAAAATGTGTGCCCTACATCCAGCTTTCCATACATGATCTGTTTGTTAAGATCAGGTAATGATTTTTTAAGTTATTGAAGAAAAACAATAAACTTTGACAAGCACCAAAGTCCATAATTATTGGGTCAAGGTGACCCAAAAAGTAGGTCACCAAGTACATTTTTATGTACAATCTAATCAAGTGCAATTTATGTAGATAAATTACGGACATACAGATGACAAAGGGTGACATCACAAAGGTCACCGGTGGGTCCTGGGTTAACATGAATGTCCCCAGATAGAAGTAAAAACATTGGTAGAACCACCAGTATGAACTCACTGAAACATATCACATGTTTATTACCTAGACAGTAACATACGTACACAACAATCAGCTACTCTCTAAGTCTACATGAACAAGTTGACACTGACGCTGTCCATATCTCCCGCCCACACAATTTTAAAACAAAGATAACTGTATATTTGGCAGGTACATACTGGCATGTTTCTGATATTGTGCTTAAATGGGGACGATACGTTAACTGTACCTCTACCCTGGGTGTCATGGTAAACATATACTCAAGCTAAGTGATCCTAGCTCACTTGTTTCTTCAGATATTGCATACAACAAATTCAAAGAAAATTGAATTGCCGCTGGTGACCTTGGAATTAGGTCAAGGTCACACACCTTCGAACTCGATGTAAACCCTAACAAGAGTGATCAACTGTGAAAATTTCATCATACTATCATATTCGGTTCTTAAGATATCGCGTGCAAGAAGTTTAGAGATAAATGACCCTGGTGACCTTGAAATGGGGTCAAGGTCACTCTCCTTCGAACTTGACCTGAACACTTATAAGGGTGACCAACTGTAAAAAATTCATGATCCTAGCTTAATCTGTTCTTGAGATATCGCGCGCAAGAAATGTGGGACGGACGGACGGACGGACGGACGGTCATCATTACTATATCTCCCCCCCCCACTTCGTGGGCGGGAGATAATAAGCCGTGATTTTAAGGGTAGTACATGCATCAATTCAGGCCCTATTGTCCTGGACAGTTTCCACGATACGTGCGAGACAAAGGCTTTTACATACCGAGGTGGATTTCTTTCTGTGAGGGACCAGGTACATGTGCCAGATGAGCTGGTGGAGTTTGACTGAGGCGGGCATGCTGAGTCTTCTGTAGATTTTGGATCAGTTCTGCTGTCTCATTCAACTTAGTCTGTACCTTTTCCTCTTTAATTTCTTGTTCTGAAACATAAAATAAAATGAAGTCCTATTGGACAAGGAAGTGATCATTGGTTTCAAGAAAGCACAGAGTCTCTCTGATGTATTGGTCTGATCCCGGATCCGATATCATCCAGAATCTGAATCCAATCCTGCAGTTTCTGGAAAGAAACATTCTAATGAATGCAACAAAACCAGTTGCAAGTATTGTGCTTGCCTGGACACTTCAGGCAATGCCAAAAGCACACAAACAGGGCGAACATACCGTGTCCCCAAAGGGGGTTGCTGTGAAAGCTCCAATCTAGTTTACCTCCTCACCTGCGGAACTTGTCACAAACAATATGTTGGTCAAACGCTCCGTCCACTGAAGGACAGACTCCGCGAGCACCTTCGTTATATCAATAACAAAGTACTCGACCAACCGTTGGGCAGACATTTTGCCCAACTAGACCATTCTGAACTGAATTTGAAATTTCACATACTGGAATACATCTATACTCCCCCTCGTCTAGAACGCACTAGACAGTGGCAACTAGACAGGGAGAGACATTGGATGCACCAACTGCGCTCACTAGAGCCCTTCGGTTTCAACGTCATGGGTAAATGAGCTCCCTTGCTCAGTCTTATGCTAAATTTTTGTTTCAGAGCTCATTTACCTATGTTTTTCTGCTAGGAGGATATATTCAATGGATTTACCTATGGGAAGATGCACAACTATCCGTTTACTGTGTAGTCACACAGCCAGAAGCTCCTTCAGCAGGGCTTCAGTGGAACTTTGTTTTTCCACGAACTATTCCTGTTTATGCACTCAACGACCCCTGAAGTGCACCAACAGTAACCTCAATCTTTTGAGTCCACTGTAATTCAAATTTTCATTTGGATTCAACTTTGCGTTGACAACCACTGTCACACGAAGTCCGGAGCTCCGTGTTACGTAAGCACAAGCCCTTGTTTTGCGTAGCAACGGAAAAGTTGTACTCTGGTATATAAACAGACGTCACGTCATTTTCCCCTCAGTCCCTGATGAGTTTCAGTCGAAACGAAACCGGTCGGACCCATCTCCACTAGCCGTTGCGACCTTCGCCCGGTATTTTTAGCTCATAAAATAAAATGTGCTGCACCTGTATTAGCATATCAACTTACAAATTTTTCTGACTTTTAATGAAACAGTGTGGTCTTGAATTCAATATACAGCTTTTCTTAAACATTTACATTACACACCTTTCGCTAATTAAAACAGTTTCTGATGAAAATTGACCCAAAAATAACTTGCCTAATGTTCCTAATGGCGTTTTGGTTACCTTTTCAAACAATAGACCAGAGAACATGTAAGTACCCCCCTCAAAAGAAAGAAAAAAGAAAAAATTTGCAACATCAAGATACCTTTGGAAACCATGATGCAAAAAATTGGCCTTGTAATTAATCAAAGTATAAAAATGTTCCACTTTGTGAACAAATTAATCATGGAGCAATACAAGTGATCGCGTGGATGGTTTGGTGTACATGTAGTACTATTCAGACTCAGGGTCCCCTTATGTAAGACAACACAGAATGGACACACTAGCTGTTGTCATTTTTTTCTTTTTTTTTTTACCACACAGTCACCAGAAAAATTACCAACTTATGCAGCAGGTACCCAGTGACAGCCTTTGAAAATCAAATAAAAAATTTTTAACTTTATTTTATTCCTATTTACCTTTTCCACCTTACACCAGCCAGAACTGGTTGTGGTCAACTGTTGCCTGCTTCAAGGTTTTTGACTGGTTTCAACAATGATGAAAACCAATTTGAATTGAATTGTAGATGAGACCTATCAAGATCACATGCCTCAGGTCAACTGTTTTTCTTGGCATGGGTTGGACACTTAGTACCAAAGACACATCAAGGAAAGCTGTTGACTCAGTCTTAATTCAACGGGGAAACAGTTAAGATCCCATAGAGCTCAGGAATATTTCAGCATATAAGCCCCAAGTTCAGGACCTATGTGTTGAATATTAGAACAGTATTTTGGCATGATCATTCATACCAATCTAGAATATTTACATCACTTTAGCATTTTCCAAGTTGTAAGAGCAGGAGGGTACATCTAAGGAGGCAGGGGCGCCAAAAAGGGGTAATACAGAATGCTACAGCTATTACTTTCTTCACAGGCTGATCTGGAAAATTGTGTGCCGAGGACAACCAGGAGAAACAAGGGTGACTACACCAGGCAACCGATTTAACCCTTTCTTTGTATAACAGTGTCAATTCTTTCTATACTAGTCATATCTTAAACATATTCTTGTCTCAAATTGTTATGCGAATTATATATCCAAATTCCAAACCACTGCAAGCACCACTGACTAAGATCTTTACTACTGTAATATATAACAAATTAACTGAACATTTATTTTCTTTACTACGTGTATATGCCATGATAAAAGCTAAAAATATGACCACTGATACTTAAGAAAGTTGTTATCCTGCGTGTTTTAAGTTCCGCTGTAAACTTTGCATCAATGTAGACTTTTCATCCCTTTTTTACATTGCCATGGAAAACCTACCCTGAGGTGGGGACTCCCAGTCCTGAAACGTTGGGAGGGGCCTTCATATATACTTCCAGGGAGGTGTATGAGAGGGAGTGGGCACTTGCGGCCGTCCTTTCAAGCTATGTGTGTCTCTGTGTTGTTACTGCACTTTCTGAGCACCTTGTGTTTATTTTGCCGTCGAGGGCGAAAAGGGCCACACTGCGCATGCTCATTCTCCCATACTACCAAGCGGAACACGCACGACCACGGTAAAAGGTAAACATTGGTGGCCTAGATTCGCCCATCGCTGCACCAGCGGCACATGCAAAATCACACATAGGGTTTCAGTCATGCTGCTACCGTAATGTATCTGGTATCACTTGAAAAAACATTTTCTCTTTACGAAATAAACAAAAGTGCTTGACAAATAAACAAATTTAGCGGCCAGAATTGGAAAAATTTAACACTCTGGTTACTTTTTCTTTGGCCAGTGTCACACATTAACTACTACTGTACCCGACCATCATTACCAGATACACGTGCACCGGCTCAATAAGGAGCCTTTGCTGATTATTTACAGTGATGTTTGAATGTTTATTTCATTTATACCTAGCAAATCCTAAAATTGGTGGAGTTTGCACGTTAAATAGACAATTTCGCGTACTTCATCAAGACAAACCAAAAGTGCCAATCCAATGACCAAACTTCGTACTTTGCAACTATACAACTGGTTTCCATGCCTAAATCGCCCTCAGCTAGTTTTTAGAATGAAAAGTCGGCTACTTTCAACAGTTTTGTCGCATTTTGTGGATTTTGTTTACCCGCAACAAGCAAACACAAACAAATCGTAGCGCCCAAACTGAATCGTCATTTTCTACACAACAGCGTACATCGAACCACCGCAAAATTACACAAAAGAAAGTTAATACATGCTTGTGTATGACGCAGATCAAGAATACTGATAAGTTATGTTCAATAAAGGTGAAATCCGTGTATAAAATTTGTTTATAACGTGCTGCACAATTTGAACTTGAACCAAAATGGCGCTGTTCACACGTCTTCTCGTCAGATACCGTCCTTCCAGCTGGGCAAGCTGCCGAGAACGCGAGACTTTGGGTGAGGAGATTAACTCTCTCATGTCTACTCGCCTGGAACCTTTGAAGTGGGCAAGTGCCCTCTCCCTCTCATATACCTCCCTGATACTTCCTATATCAATGACTTGTTATATATTATATTTGTGCAAGTCTCCTGTTGGTACCTTTCTGATGTCGGATTACTATGGAAGACAAAACTTGAGTCCAGTGTGGCATGGATTAATAATTTCACGTGTTATCTTGCCAATGTGGCTGAAGGTTGTAGGTCCACTGTACATGGCTGATCTCACTTACCAAAAGTGTCCAAAAAGGAAACATCGATGCCGAGGTCAGACAAACTCCGCAGTGACTCAAAGTCAGGCTCTGCTGCTTTGCGATCCTGTAAAACAGACCATGTAAGTGAAATCACATTAGGCTGCGATACAGAATACAGACAAAATATAGTCCACTTTGGGCAATGACTTACTGTCCAATACAGATCAAATACAGACAAAACTAGAACAGACTGATTTTCCAACAGAAAATCAAATGTCTCCCGGTGGAACACTTACGTCTCTGAATAAGCTACAGGTGATAACAAATTACAAATGACCAAGTTTGCTTGAAAATTACAATCCTATTTTAGCGCTCACCTAGATACATTACTCTAGCAATTTTCATCAAGTTCTTCAAGACTTATTGCATAGAAACCAATTTCACATAAATGACCCCGTGACCTTGAAAATTAGGTCAAGGTCACCCAAATACAATCCCAAACTTGGTCTTACCTTGATACATAATCCTACCAAGTTTCATCAAATTCCATCAAGTTCTTCATGACTTATCGAATGGAAACCAATTTCACATAAGTGACCCTGTGACCTTGAGAATTCGCTCAAGGTCATCCAAATACAATCCCAACCTAGGTCTTGCCTAGATACATAAGCCTACCAAGTTTCATCAAATTCCATAATGTTCTTCATGACTTATCGCACAGAAACCAATTTCCCATACGTGACCCTGTGACCTTGAAAATAAGGTCACGGTCACCCAAATACAATCCCAACCTAGGTCTTGCCTAGATACATAATCCTACCAAGTTTCATCAAATTCCATCAAGTTCTTCATGACTTAACGCGTGGAAACCAATTTCACATAAGTGACCCTGTGACCTTGAGAATTTGCTCAAGGTCACCCAAATACAATCCCAACCTAGGTCTTGCCAAGATACATAATCCTACCAAGTTTCATCAAATTCCATCTAGTTCTTCATGACTTATCAAACGGAAACCAATTTCACATAAGTGACCCTGTGACCTTGAAAATTAGGTCAAGGTCACCCAAATACAATCCCAACCTAGGTCCTGCCTAGATACATAATCCTACCAAGTTTCATCAAATTCTGTCAAGTCCTTCAAGACTTATCGCATGGAAACCAGGTGTTGAAGAAGAAGAAGAAGAAGAAGAAGAGGAGGAGGAGGAGGAGGAGGAGGAGGAGGAGGAGGAGGAGGAGGAGGAGGAGGAGGAGGAGGAGGAGGAGGAGGAGGAGGAGGAGGAGGAGGAGAAGGAGAAGAAGAAGGAGAAGAAGAAGAAGAAGAAGAAGAAGAAGAAGAAGAAGAAGAAGAAGAAGAAGAAGAAGAAGAAGAAGAAGAAGAAGAAGAAACGGCCACTAAACCAATATGTCCCCCGGCTTCCACCGGGAGACATAACTAGAACAGACTAATTTTCCAACAGAAAATCAAATGTCTCCCGGTGGAACACTTACATCTCTAAATAAGCTACAGGTGATAACAAATTACAAATGACCAAGTTTGCTTGAAAATTACAATCCTATTTTAGCTCTCACCTAGACACATAACTATAGCAATTTTCATCAAGTTCTTCAAGACTTATTGCACGGAAACCAATTTCACATAAATGACCCTGTGACCTTGAGAATTAAATCAAGGTCATCCAAATACAATCCCAACCTTGGTCTTACCTTGATACATAATCCTACCAAGTTTCATCAAATTCCATAAAGATCTTCATGACTTCTTGAACGGAAACCAATTTTACATAAGTGGTCCTGTGACCTTGAGAATTAAATCAAGGTCACCCAAATACAATCCCAACCTAGGTCTTGCCTAGATACATAATCCTACCAAGTTTCATCAAATTCCATAATGTTCTTCAAGACTTATCGCACGGAAACCAATTTCACATAAGTGACCCTGTGACCTTGAAAATTTGCTCAAGGTCATCCAAATACAATCCCAAGCTAGGTCTTGCCTAGATACATAATCCAAGATACATAATCTTACCAAGTTTCATCAAATTCCATCAAGTTCTTCATGACTTATCGAACGGAAACCAATTTTACATAATTGAAGCTGTGACCTTGAGAATTTGCTCAAGGTCATCCAAATACAATCCCAACCTAGGTCTTGCCTAGATACATAATCCTACCAAGTTTCATCAAATTCCATCAAGTTCTTCAAGACTTATCGCACGGAAACAATTTCACATAAGTGACCCTGTGACCTTGAGAATTCGCTCAAGGTCATCCAAATACAATCCCAACCTAGGTCTTGCCAAGATACAAAGTCCTACCAAGTTTCATCAAATTGCATCAAGTTCTTCAAGACTTATCGCACGAAAACCAAGAGTTGAAGAACCTGAACAACAACAACAACAACAACAACAACATGAAGCGGAAGAAACGGGCACTAAAACGATATGTCCCCCGACTTCCACCGGGAGACATAGTATAGTCCACTTTGGACAATGAGTTACTGTCCAGTACAGATCAAATACAGACAAAATATAGTCCACTTTGGACAATGAGTTACTGTCCAATACAGATCAAATACAGACAAAATATAGTCAATTTTGGGCAATGAATTACTGTCCAATACAGATCAAATACAGACAAAATATAGTCCACTTTGGACAATGAGTTACTGTCCAATACCGATCAAATACAGACAAAATATAGTCCACTTTGGGCAATGAATTACTGTCCAATACAGATCAAATACAGACAAACTGTACAGCAAGACAGACCAAACACAGTCTGCTTAGTACAATGAGTTCCAGCTCAACACAATACAAATACAGTCAAACTGGACTGCCAGATAGACGTAATATATATAGCCCATGTCATGCAATGAGTTCAAGTGCAATACGTGTACAGACAAAATGCAGTCAAATCAGGTTTTAAAAAAAGTAGAATTTGGCAGCTGCCAAATTACTGTAAATTGCTTTATTTTCACATGTATAAATTTTCACAGTTTCTGTATTTATCACTGTGGTTTTAATTTCACTGTTTTGGATACAGTTCTTATTCAAACAATGTTAAACTACTATTTGAATGTGTTTTAATTTCCGCGGTTTTGTGTCATCCCGAAATAAGCGAAAAATAAGAAGACAGCAAAATTAAAGCAATTTACAGTAGACTGCACTGCAACCAAATACACTCAACAATACAGAACAAATACAGTCCAATCAGACTGCAATACAATCACATACATTAGAACCTGTCTTTACCAATCACCCATGGAGCCTGGCCAAAACAGCCCCCGAAGACAGGTTTTGGGGTCGACACAACCAATCCACACATTATGGCGTACCTTTACAAGGAGTAAGGTGGGGTAATCCAGTAGCAAATCTCTTGCAATGCCGACTTAAGTGTTTTAAAATTGCCTTTGTTCTTTCTTTGATCTGCCCCAATTACATCATTAAGCAGGCCAGTGTTATTACAAGGGTCAGCCTGGTATTAAGTACAATGGTAACAGTCATACAGTTACAACCATGAAGGTATCAACAGTCGTCTAACACAGGTTTTTTCGATCCCTGGGACCTTCATATTCTGGGTGGTGGGCATGATAGACAGGTAGGCCTTTAAAATAAGTAAAAAATAATGATTAAATATTGCTGGCAGGAGGACTTGAGACTGGTCACATACTGGACGTGGGTGATTAACCCTTTCAGCAAATCAGTATATGTGACTAGAAAAAGTTCACCTATTCACTATTTATTTAACTCCTACAACAATAATTTTTATTGAATCGTTCAAAGGAGACATCTGAGTTGTGTCTCAAACCTATAAATTGTAGTTGGAATGGCACGCACCTCTATATATAATAGTTTTGCAATCAATATTTAAATTTTGTATATTTCCCTGGTTTGCATAAATCAAACTGCAACAAGTTTAACTCCCGATTCACCACATGAAGCTACTTTATAAACCTATCAATTGAAGTTAGAATGGCACTTGTAGCGATAACAGTTTTGAAATTATTCTAGATTTAGATTTTGTGAAATTGCCTAATTTGCATAAATTTCAATGCTACAACTTTGGTTTCGTATCTTATTCGATGCAGCTATGTCACCAACCTATCAATTGAAGTTGGTACATCACTTCGATCTGTAATAGTTTTGAAACTATTTGACATCTAAATTTTATGTACTCTCCTAATTCACATCAATTAAAATGTGACACCTTTTGTTTGTGGTTCATTGGTTGTGCTTATAGCACAAACTTGTAAAATGAAGTTGGAATGGTACCTTTACCACCAGCAGTTTGGAAGATATTAAACATTTTAACTTTTTAAGTGTCCACAATTAGCATAAATTCAAATTCTTTAACTCTTGGTTGTGGTTTATTGGATGTGC